>WUAM01000034.1:676937-694095 GCA_024336885.1 Actenoides hombroni
CCAGGCTACCTCGGGTAGCAAGAGGGCACCTGGAGCCGGCTCTGATCCGGGTGCGGAGACAGGCAGCGCCAGGATTACAACCTGTGTCTCCTGGGTAGTTTCCGAGTGGCCAGAAAGGTAGAGGAAATTCATAAAGAAAAGAATAATGAAAAATCCCCACATTTTTTCCTGTTTCTTTTTTTTTTTTCCTGGAAAAAAAAAAATAAGAACCCAAAAGATTCCAGCTGGGCTGTCTGCAAAGGATTTAGCCCTGAATTAGCATCAGATCCAGATTTATGTTCCCAAAAAGAAGAATTTTGGGGGCCCAGGCAAGAGGGCAAATTTCAAATGTAATTTTCCAGCTGGCCACAAAAGGCTATTTAAAAATTTAGCTTGGAAACATTAAATTATTAAAAGCCTTCTCTCCATGTGCATGTGATTTAGTGAGCGTGAGACACGAGAGAGAGAGAAAGAGAGAGAGAAAGGAGTGCACACAGGAGCATGGCTCTGCAGCTGACTGCAGAGTTAACGTGAGTGTAGGTGGGAGGCGCTTCCTCTGTCGATGGGATGGAAATGGGAACAGTTTGCTGGGATGTAACTTTTCTTTTTTCCTCCCAATGGTATTTTTCTTTTTTTTTTTGTTGTTTGTTTGTGGTTTTTTGTTGTTGTTGTTGGTTTTTTTGTTGTTAAAAAAAAGCAAAAAGCGAGAAGGACCAGCCCTGCTCTCTCATTACCAAAAAGGGTTTCGCTGTGGAAAGATGTTAAACCAAAGCTACACACAAAATATTACAGGTCAGAGAGATTAAAATAAAAGAACAAAGAAAGCAGACAGGCCACGGCCCCCCTGGGTGAGAGAACATCAAGGGGGCACCAAGCAGAAGCCAATCCCCCTGTCATCTGTTCCCCAGCTACACGGGTGAAGGAATCTGTCACTGCGGCAGAGATGTCTGCTGGCCCCCTCCAGCTTTCTGCGAGCCCGTGCCCACGGCCAGCGATCGTGCCCAAGGAACCAGTGACAAATTACTGCTGGCAAAGGGAAAACCAGCTGGGACTTGGGCAAGAAGTGCGAGTGTGCCCTCCTGTCGCAATCTGGTGAGATCCGGGGGACAGCGACGGGGGGGGAGGAATGATGGAGGGGGCTGAGAGGGTCCTCCCCTCCTCTCACACCCACACCAGCAGAACCGAAACCCTCCCGGAGAGCAGGGATCCTTTGGGAGAAATGGTAATCCCCATTTCTCTCTGCAGCCAACGCTGTTCAGTCCCCTCTGGGCTCTGCGGGCTGACGCTGGCAGATGCCGGTGCATGCTATTTTGGGTCCCACTTGAGTGACACAACCTCGTCCTGCTGCTCCGCAGCTCTGGCACGGTAGCCGGAGCCACCAGCCGCGGTGAGAATGTCTGGGAGCACTGGGATCCCACCTCCCTGGTGCTGCAAGGATCCGACCCAGTGACACCGGTGCTGCAAGGATCTGACCCAGAGACACCAGTGCTGCAAGGATCTGACCCAGAGACATTGGTGCTGCAAGGATCTGACCCAGTGACACCAGCGCTGCAAGGATCCAACCCAACCCAGCGAGACCAGCGCTGCAAGGATCCGACACCGGCGCTTCCCCTGCGCTCAGGGCCCGGGTGGAATCAAAGAGCTGGGGACACGGGCAGGCGGTGGGGAGGGAGATCTTGGCAGCCTTGCGAGCCGACGCGCTCCCTACCTCTCACGTAAAGGTTAGCGGGGGAGGAGTAGCGCACGCCGGCGCTGTTGCTGGCCACGCATTCGTACTTCCCCTGGTCTGTCTCCTCGCTGCTCTCGATCTGCAGGCCACCTGGGAGGAGAGAAGAAGACCGCAGCAAAGACACCGTCATCAGCATTTTGTTTGAAGAGAGAGCGAGAGGGGCAATGTTTTGCTTTTTCCTGCCTTAGGGTTTAATAGAGAGTGGGACGCTGCCTGGGGGTCAGGGGCTACCAGGGCTGGAAGCAGTGAGCCCTCTGCTGACATCAGCTCCTGGCCCTGCTTGGCCAGACACGTACCCAACGGGTAAAGAAAATTCAGTACCCGCCTCTACGCCCAGTGCTACTCTCCCTGCTGAAACCATCAGCGAAGTACCAACTTTTGTGGCTCCTGCAATGCAGGCATTCTGCACCACGACTCACAAAATCAGCTTCAATAATCCATATTACTGCGATCCCCAGGAATCTATCAGCAGGCAGTTGACTTCCCCTTGCTCGATTTGAAGCAGTGACCATAAAAGCAAACGGCTCCGTCACCCACTGCCTGAGATCCCCGGAGCATTTTTATCACCGCTGCCTTTTGTTTTGTGCCTAAGCACTCGATTCGCAGGAAGCCTCCAGGAGGTAAGAGTCCGTGTGAAAAGCATATTACTGATGGGGAATATTCCCAAGGGAAAAGCCTGTAAACACTGCACTGGAACTTCAAAATTCCATGGGGTGGTTTACACCAACTGGGCCAGAAGGATTAAGGTTTTTCTGGAACCCATACGTGACTGCAGCCTAGAGAATATACACCCAGCCCATACTAAACACTCCTGTAAGCAAACATGCAGAGATATACAGCATGTAACTACATGGAAGAAAATTGCCTCATTTACCTCGGAAGGCTTCATCCCTGCAAAACTCCAGTTAAAATACATACTACATAAATAATTCAACAGCCTATCAAATGTTTTATGTATTAGGAGTACATGATTATACTACAGATATGGATGGAGCTCACATGAGGTAAGACTCTTAACTCCCATCTCGGGGAAAAAAAATATATAAACCCATCCTAAATACAAAACCCAAACAATTCCAGCTCAGCGCAACAGTCTCGATAAAATCTTAAGTGAGGAAAGTGTAAATGGTATCGTTGCTGGTTGAAGATACAGCCTCTTCAGGAAGGAAAAAAAAACCCAACGTGTTCACATGAGGAGGACGGGGAGCTCATGTTCCTGTGTGTGTGTGTGCACGGGTGGAAAGATGCTGCGTGGGAAGACGAGAGGCTGTGAGAGCATTTCTGAGAGGGATGGGGTGTGAGAGTGCGACTCCTGCCAGCAGCCACCGCGCCTGGTAGCTCCCAAAGGCAGAACAGAAGCAAAAAAAAAAACCAACCAGACCCCAAAAAACCCAAGGCACTAAACCAAATGAAATTCATCTCAGAAGAATCTGTGGGTATTTCAGCACAGTAGGAGTTGGGAGTTAGGAACCAAAGAGCCTGCAGCTTCCCAGCGAGACACGGGCTGAGTGTATTGCACACAGCCTCAGAGCTCGAGCGTCTTCTGCCAGCAGAAAGCTCCACGTGGTGAAGAGCTGGTCAGGGGAGCTTTCCTTGGAATTACTGCAGATTTGGACAAGTCTGCGGGTTGCTTCCACCGGTTCCAGACAAACTGGTTTGTGCAGCTCCCGAGCATCGCTCGTCTGAGCGCAGCCCAGGGGGAGACCAAGGCTGCAGAGAGGGAACCGCACAGGAGCTGCGGGTTGAGGGAGGACTCAGCCCTCTCATCCCCAGCACTGCGGCTTTGCTGGCGAGTGCACTGGTGGGAATGACACTGCAGACAGGGCAGTGAGTTTTCAGCACTTGTCAGGAGCCAGCAGAGGTGATGTGTGAAAAAGCAAATCTCACCTACAGCACCTCCTGTTGCTTTTACCGGCCGAGAATTATGGACTTTAAAATCTGCCAGTGTAAGTAAAACCAAGGCAGAGTCTTCCAAGGGGTGTGCACCCAATTCCTGCTGACTTCCGATGGTATCTTGGGGGTCTAGTGTCTTTTGGGCTCCATTAAAGAGACAGTGCAGAAGCTACTTACCATGGGTATCTTTCTCAGAGAAACCTATGGGTAAGAGAGTGGGGAGGAAGGGAAAGAAGGCTCTGAAGTCAAACAAATGAGATGGTAAATGCTGAAGATCTGACTGAGCAAAGGACTGGAAAACTCTCCCCACCATCAGTGGCTCGGGAGCACCTTGCACCAATCAAGAGAAGGTCCAAAGTATTTACCAAGCTTTGATAGCATTTAAAGCTCGAGATAAACTTCAGTCCTGGAGAGATTAGCTCTTAAAACTCTGCCATAAATCTGAGGCAGCACAGCCTGAGATGTTATTACAGTAACAGTATCAGTATTACCAAGTGCACCCAGCAAACAAAAAAGGACATTATAACCATATATAAAATAAAGACAGGTGTAAAAAAATAAAATACCCAGAGGTGAAGCGGGACGAGAGAACAGAACAACAACAACAACAAGAATCTATATTGAGCACAGGTCAATGAAACGGGAACTGAGTGGAGAGAAGTGTTTGGAGAGTGGGTGAGTGAGTGAGCTGGGGTGTCTTACCTCGGATCGGTGTACCTTCTGCAAAGGAAAACAAAGAAAATAAGTGAAAAGACTGTAAAACCCCAAACACTTGGACTGCCTGTGGGAAAAGGACCTGAGTCAAGGAAGACAGTTCCCAGTAGGAAACTTCCTGCTCTACCTCATCTGCAATTACAGGGACAGATCTAAGAGGGCTCTTCAGGGGTACCTAAGGCTGGGATGCCCTTTTTCCAGCAGTCCAATTCAGGAGTCTGTTTACAGATTCTCCACGGCACTTGCCTTGAAAAGTCTTAAGACTGGCTCCATTTTGTGGCCAGGAATGGGAAGAAAATCTTCAAGCTTTCAGCTACCGCTACTGTTTGCTACTTGCAGAACGTGTGATGAACCTGCACTTGTCCTCATCACTTCTGAGGAGAAGGGTTGGTGTTATGGCCATGTTAGCCCAGAGAGGGAAAGGGACACCCAGGTACCTGGCATCACGTTAAGAGCTGCAGGTTTGATCCCACCTTTGCTAGCAAATTCCCAGTTCCAAACTTTAGTTACTGGCATAGATGTGGGAGGAATTCAACGTGTGTCCTCGTCAGGATCTTCAGCTACCCTTGAGTGGCTGTGCACAGAGACTGAAGCCAGATGCTGGGCACTGAAGAAGGCCATGCTACTGTACAAGGGAAAGGGCTACACCTCCCCAGCTGCTCTGGAAGGTTCCGTAACACCAGTGCAGGAGGGGGTTGGATGGAGGGAGAGGAGTCCTGCTACACTTGCCTGTTGACTGCATCTCCCCTGGGTTATTTTTATCCAACCTCCCTCCAGTTGTCTGTAAGTGCCTCACGTTAAGTGTTCTGCCTTGGCAGGTCTCACAGATGAGAGGAAGGGACGTTGTGGCTGGTGAGTCACGCCACAGTCAATGGGAAAATCACTGTCCCCCCGGATTGACCTCCTGAGTGTGCAACCATCTTCCTTTGAAAACACGGCAGGTCCTTTTGCTCACAGTGCCATTCAAACGTGTCACACAGCTTATCAAAGAAGGGGGTTTAGTCGGTTGGTTTTTACCCCAATCCTGAGAACAGGGCAGACTCCGCAATTACAAGCATCGTCTCTTACTGGGGGGAAATGCAAGAGCTCCTCTGCAATGGTAACTGCTGTCACCCTGCAGCACCTCCCAGCCAGGGCTTGTAGAGCACATGACACGATTAACATCAGCCTTGCACCCTCTCCTCTCCTCTCCTCTCCCCCTGTGAGGTACAGCAGCTTTACCACCTCCGCTTTACAGATGGGGAACCCGAGGTAGAGGTGAAGCAACTTGCCCAAGGTCACAGAGGGAAGTCTGTGGCAGAGGGAAGAACAGGAGTCTAACCTCCTGCGTGCCAATCTTCTGGCCTTAACCACCAGAAAACCCCTTCCCTCCTCATCCTTCAGCCCTGCTCATCTTTCTTGTGCTGCGGTTCAATCCTCCATTTTCAGGATAGAAGGTAAAAATATACAGGTAGTGATTACAGTTCACTTTTCTTTTTCAAAGGAGATGAGGGAAGAGAGGTATTACAGTGTTAGGAGATTAGGTTCTAGTTATACCCAGCTTCTAGTTAAGAGGTTAGGTTATTTGCTAGAGGAAAGTTAGCATCTAGTTAGGGTTAGGAACTAGCTAAGGTTAATAAAGCAGGCTGGTTAGCTATCAGGACCAAGGTTGGAGAGACAGCGCGTGGAAGAGAGAGAGGTGGGGGCAGGGTGTACTTGGGCAGCTCTCCACACAGGAGATGGCAGGAAGGTTTTCAAAAGCGAGCGAGAGAGAGAGACTAAGCAGCAAAGGGTTATAGTTCAGTTCAGTGGAAATAAAAACAGCCTCTGACACATCCTTCTGTCTCAGAACTGGAGTGAAAATCTGCCATCTGTGGCACAAATCTGGAACAAGGCTAATGGGAAGAGGGTAGAGGAGGGGAAGAGACCCCAACATCACCCCCCGCTATAAAGCTTCTTTGGCCTTGGCTAAGCCCAGCAATTTCCTGCAAAGGTTGCCTCTAATTGACAGGAGAAAAACGCTGGAAGTTAGAGCTATGTAAGCACAGATCCAACAGCAGCCATTACCTTCTGGTGTCATCGTAGGTTAGTCATTCCCTGCTCCCTCTAAGCATCAGCGTCACCCCTGGAAAGAGGCTGACAGCAGCTTGGAGACAGGCTGTCTTGGAGACAGTGCTCTTGGAGAGCCAGAGAAGCCAAGCTGTGCCACTGTGGTCTTCCCAGCTCTGGCACACGGGACACAGAGGTGAGGAGCAAAACGTGTTTTGCAAGATGCCCCACACCAGGGATGGAGGGGATAGAATTTTGAATCAGAATGAGATCAATTAACTTGCAAGGGCAGAAGAGCAGTCGGAGTGGCGGCAGGGACACAGATGGTAGATTTTCACTGCTGGGAGTTTCACATCTAACCCGCTTCAGTCAATACAGGGGCAGCAGGATGGTGCTAGAAGAGGACCTGAAACAGATTAATTATTCTGAAGAACTCTGACAGGCCCTGTAAGATTTGATAAGGAGCTGTGGGGGGAGGCCCCTGTGTTCAGTACCTGGCTTGCCCGGTGTCCTAACCGTGCATGAGCAAATGCACAAGGCTCACCACTGGCCGGGGCACAATGAGGGCACCAGCTCTGCAGGAAACTAGAGGAGGAAGAACTCGCTCTGGATGTCAACCTTCCAAGTGAAAAGCTGGTTTTGAGATGTCACGTGCAAACTATTCATATTGCCTTCCACAGATCTGGAGATCTGCCTATTTAGGGCAACTTTTGAGGCTGCACGAGCCCAGAGTGTTTAGCAGCAGAGGCAAAAGGCAGCTTAAAGGACTTGACTCTGGATTATAAAGGACCACAGTGGTGCCAGGCAGAATGCCACGTGCAGGTGTCCCCCTCTGTCACAGAGGACGGGATCTGCTCTTCCACCGTCCCTTCCTTTGACTTCCCCCGTGCCGAGCTGCCTACGGATTCTCCAAGCCTTGACAACAGGGAGGGCAGGACAGTCACCATCGCCATGGCAATGACAGAAAACACATCCCCACCTTCTGTCAAGGCCACGTGTGAGAACATGTGTGTGCTGTGCTCCTCTCCCCAGGGCTGGAGCGAGCTTTCTGCTCGCAACAAGCAAGCAATCATCAAGGGTCTTGTGCAATTTTAGAATGCCGGATCCCGGCTGACAGCTGCAATTGCTGCATCTCCAGTAACAAAAGGGGACTTGGCAGAGGCAGGAAACGTGACGTGAGTTCTGCAGACAGGCTCCTGCCTTCTCCAGGGACAGGGATGATCTGGAGTGAGCAGGGGGCAGGGGGCTTTCCCTCTGCTCGCCCCTTCCCATAGCCGCTGCCCTGCCATTTACAGCTGCAATTTGAAAACGCCGCTCCCCCACCTCTGCCTTCTGCAAATGCCAATAACCCCGTTAGATGTGAAACTCCGAGACCTCCTGCAGGTGAGAAGACAATTATCACAGTTCCAGGGTACAAGCTATTGTGTAATTGGGGAATTCCAGGACAACTGTTGCTAAGATACAAAAAAAAAAAAAGAATAAAAAAATCTATCCAATGTTAGGAGGTTCATATTTAGCTGTTATCTCTTTATACAGATATATTAATTAGGATGATTATTATTCTTTTTGTAGCCTGCAATACCCCTGCAGAAATTCATGAAGAGGGCAGAGTATCCCTACTGGAAAAGTTAGTAGAAGAAATGCAGAGCATGCCTCTCAAGAAGCAGTTACAAAGGTATTAGTTTAGAGGGCAAGGGTTACAAATCTGGACATTAGCAGGTTTGGGGTTTTTTGGTTGGATTTTTTTTAAATTTTTTTTTTAATTGAACAGACTTACCAAAGGTCTCTGAATGTTAAAAAAGTAGGGGGGAAAAAAAAAAGAAAAAAAAAAAGTTTGTTATAGCCAGTCATTTAGAAAACAGAAGACACACACAAGACACAAAAGGTTTTAGTTTCTATGAGGTAAGAAGGTGGCTGCCTCCCATCATCCCCCCCTAGATGGCACGGCTGAGCAAAGGACATTGGCTCCTACTTCAAATGTCCTCAGGCAGTTTGCATCGGGGTGACGCAGAAACACCCGTTTCTCTTCCACCACTGAGACCCCTTAAACTCTTAAGACAGCCTGGGTCTCTAAGGCTGGGATGTTGAGTGTGTCTAAGGGAAGCCTGGACAGAGGTTCTTCCTGGTCTCTGACTGACAACTCAGCTTTTCACTCAGTCCAAACCCCCAGGCATTAAAAATTTTCCAGTAGCTTGGAAAGTTTCTCTGGAGATGGAAAGGAGAAGCACTGCTGGATAGAGAAGAGCCACCATGGTTTAATGACACATCAGCTGGTTCTCAGTTACACTGAAGACCCGTAACATAAATGGGTCCCCAGGATGATGTGGATATAATGACCACGGTCTCAGAGGTCCATTTAAATTGCCAGTGAAACACTGAGTTTTAATACAAATGAGAACCGAGTCTGGACATGGTGGCCCAAATTTGCAGAGCTCCGTGTCTGACATTTCGCTTGTACCTTTTAATGAGCTAATTTGCATGTTTGTCACTAACTCCCAGATTGCTATAAATTCCGTTCTTAACACTCTCCGTGTAAAGCAGCACGGCCGATGAGTTCATCTCCAGGGCACAACCTGGGTGACCGTCCGGTCCCGCTGCTCTCCCAGCCTGTCCCAGTCTCCAGAGAGAGAGCGATGCCCAGATAAGCCTCCCGAGACGAGTCACTGGCTTCTATGCTTAATCTGCCAGCAGCCAGTGCAGTGATGGAGTTGTGCTTTAGTCCTGGGGTCACCCCTCCTCAGAGGGCCTGACAAGCCCCCGTTAGTCGGGAGGGATTGTTAATCCCCCAGAAGCTGGGCTGGAGTCACACTGATGACCTGTGGGTGAGAAGACACTGAAGCTCATTAGCAGTGTCCTGAAGCATCCAGTGCCCTAATGGGTGCGAGTGCCACACTTCTGGCAGCAAAGTTTGTTTTCTGGAAAGAAAAATGTATTAAATTAAGCTCTGACTTTAGCAGCGCTCGCATCGTCGGCGCTCAAACCGCCCTGCACGTCACGCTCGGGCTGCAAATACGCGCTTGAATCTGCTCTGCCTTGGGCTTACAGCTACTCCTTTCCATCACCAAAACACTAACCCGGGAGCGATGACCCCGATGTTAACACGGCCTGCACTTTCACAGGCCTTTGCATCCCAGAACTTGCACATTTTGAAAGGCCATAAAAGCAGCCGTAAGAGGAGAACTCCGAAGTCCTGACTGTCCAGGAATCCACACTCCCTTTCACACAAGCAACAGGTTTCCTGCCCTAAGGACAACAGGGACCCTTCAGGCTTTCACCAGTTTATTAATTTAAAGCAGCTGTAAATGAGATTAATTCTCAGCAGGTATCTTCTGATTTATCAGAAAGGCCAAGAGTTCACTCTGAGGCAAACCAATTCACTGGAAGAAAAATGTAACACTCGGGTGGCTTTAAGGAAAACACCAGATCAAACCCAGTTAAAGAGTCTAAAGGCATTCTAGCAAGATGATAAATGTATTAAAAATAATCTGCCTGAGCATTACTCACACTTCAGATCACGGCCACAGAGCATGATATAATTCTAGTTTACCTCTCATTATTTATGCCGAGTGATTTTTTTAATTTGCATTTGCCTCAGCTGCTATGATAAAGCAGGGGGGTCAATCTCATCTGGGTCTGTGGGACTCAACAATCCATTCTAATTCAACAAAGCCATTTAAGTATCTGCTTGTAAGCTTGCTTCGCTGCAGGAGGATGCATTTGTGCAGGTGTAGAAACCGACACTGGACTGGAACCAGACTGAATCTTTTCCACTCGCAGAACGGAAAATCTTGATCTAGAATCTTTGCCAAACAAGACAAGAGAAAGCCCAGGTGGTTCTGTTCTCTGCTGGTCAGATCCAGCAGCACCCTGCTCAGAAGTGGTTTCTTCAGAGCCAGCAGCACTCGGGGCAGCAGTCGGCTGCCACTTGACCGGCCAACCTGTAAAATGTCTGATATGAGCAGAGCATCCCCAGTTGCTCCACTGAAGCCTCTGCTTTCCCTCTGCCTACAACAATGCCATTCTTCTGTCAAAAAAAAAGACTCTTGGAAATGCTCCCTGGGCCAAGAGAATGTTCTGCGCAGCTGAAGTGACGCTAGAGCTTGCTGGGTCCAACCACACGGACGTGTTTTCTCTGGGCTGGGTCAAAGCAGTCAGTCCAAGCAGTATTAAAAAGGATTATTTTTTGAGTTAGTTTTTTGTCAAAAAGTAAAACTTCCAAGGTTTGCTTCAGATTTGCAGCTATCAGAGAGAAAGGAGGGGGATTTATTTTTTTTTAAGCTGAGAAGTGGAAGTGTTTATCAGTAGTACTGACAAATAAAAATACCTGTGCCCTCCTCGCATGCACACACACACACAGAGAATGAATCGGCAGATTTAACAAGTATAAAAACAGCTCCTGAACCGTGAGTATTAAGAGATGTCACGTTGACACACACACACTAAACAACAAACATAAACCAAACCAAAGAGACAGATGGACAAGCAGATGGGGAAAGACGGAAAACTGACAAGAGCTGGGGTACATCTGCTCCTGGAGATCCACTCCAGTGCCACTGAGCACCAAGGGGTCACTCTGGAATGCTCACAACTGCTCCCCAGCAGGGACTCGATGCTGGGGAGAACCCACAAGAGCTGGTCTTCAGCTTTGAAAGGCTTGATTTACACCAAGAGGATCGTGTTTGGACAGTCAGAGGCTGCCTGAGCTGTGGACCCTACACCAGAAGCACGCAGCCTAAAATGTCATGTCTGTGGTAGTGGTTTTCTTTGTCTTTACCCAGTTCTCGGTCTGAGGAAGAAACCCTCAGCTTCCATCCAGTCCCCAGTTCTCCCTGAGATGGAAGAGCACCATTACCCATGAAATAGTTACTGCATCTCCCAGATGTGTCAGCTAGGCAGTAGGGAAGGCTGGGATGATGGGTTGGAGGGGAAAATACTCCAACCGCTGTCCGAGTAAGAACGTGAGTCCCAAAACCAAAGAAAACCTAATGCTCCAATCCTCATCAGCAGTGCCCACATCTATCAGCCCTCTCTCCTGCTGCAGAAACCTCTGAGCAGCCTCTTTGCATCTCTATCTAGGTCTCGATTCCTCCAACCTCACACAGACACCTTACCTGATCTCAGTTGTTTTATTCTCCCGTTGCTGGCGCTGGGGTCGACAGGCAGGAAATCTTTAAACCAAGTGATCTCTGGGTCTGGGTTCCCACTGGCCGCACAGAGCATTGTGGCCGTCCGCGTCCTCTCCACCACTTTCAGCTGGGGCCCCATATCAATGTTTGGGAAGCCGGGAGGTAACTGGTCCTCTGGGGGTAGGGAACAAAGGAAGAGCGGTTAGGCACCTAGCAGGGAGCGGGGCAGCTGCTGGAGCTGTTCAGCAGAACACTCTGAAGAAAGCATCCGGCAGACTCGCCGCCCGGCACCCTGGGCAATGCAATTTAAGCCAAGGCTGCAGTAAATGGTCCAGAGATGGTTTGTGCAAACACGTTGGACAGTAAAAATTTACCGGCTTGCCCGTTTTGCGCGCCTATGCTAACGTCCCGCGAGGAGATCCTAAATTTACATGTAAACTATCGAAATCCTCTGGGGTGTGGGAATGGTCATTGCAGAGTTTCTCCAGGTCTGGAACGCCTCTGCCAGGTAAGCCACTCGCACGTGCTCCTTTTCACAGCAGAAGCTGTGCACACACATGGCAAAGATCCCCGTTCAAAAGGAGGGGTTCATCTTCCCCCCCCCCAAGCCCCACAGCACGATGAAAGCAACTCCATGAAACAGCCTGGCAAAGACACGGTGGAAACCAGGAGAGAAAGGGGAGGACAATACCATCCAGCTCTAGCTACCAGAGGGGACACACAGAACAACAATAAGCCAAGAGCTGTCAGGCAGGGTGTGATTTTTAGATGTATTAATTCCGAGTGCTGCTGCCCTAGAAGAAGGACATGGCACCAGCAGCTAGAAGACAGCTGAGCTTCCTGCTTCCTCTCAATCCTGCCTTTGCCTTCGCTAACGAGGGTGAGGAGGCCAGTCCTAACCGACGCTGACTAATTGGTGATAACTAACACAAAACTCAGAGCCTCCCCCATAATCTTGGTCACGACCTCCTAACTCACGTGGAAGGAAGAGAGCAGTCTTATGCTGGCTGGTACAGCTCAGGAACATGCCTTTTTTATTCCCCCAGAAAATCAGTCTTTAGGGGAGGGCAGCTTGGAAGGAGGATGCCAGCCCCAGGGTGAGACTTGATAGGGTTCTTCCATCATTTCAAATGAGGTGTGTTGAGGAATCACAACCTCGGGAACCAACGGCATTGGGAATCTATCCCAGAACCAGGGGAGGGAACAGAAGGGAAATAACACAGAGGGTTTACAAGAGGTGGGATTTCTGAAAAAGCACCATACGTCAGGGTCAGCCCCCCACTGAAACCAAAGGGAGCTCTCACAGCAGCAGCAGAGAGAGGCTGGAAACTCTTGCCTTGGTTGGGAAACATCCCTGTCAACTGCCAACACGACAAGAGCTCATTCCCTGCTACTGGCATGTTGCTTATCAGAAGGGATGGAGCCAAACGACACACGGCTGAGCCCAGAGATGGTGGAACAAGAGAGAAACCCGGTGGTCTTGCTATGGTGGGTGCAGAGCAGAATTGTCAGACCCCAGCGCTGCTCCACACAAGCTCCAAACACATGGGATTTGGGTCAGAGCTGCTCCACGTTGCTGGACCTCACACCCAGCTCCTAAACACTGACTTAATCATAAAGGTTTGTGCGGCAGCGCTCCGGTGCTCAAGGCCAAGAACCTCTTGACTCTGCTATTAGCAGTGCACAGCTACTGCAGGGAAGAAAAGGGTTTAAACGCCTCAATTGTGTGTTTAAAAACGTGCATTGTTTCCTTCCTCTGACCATTGTTGGAGTGTTATAAAGGATCTATTGTGACTCACTGGGGAGCGAAATGTATTAACCACACCTCTCCTCCTGTATCAAAGGAATCTGGCCACAGACAAACCCAGGTACCATTTTATATCAAGAAGTTAAACGCCAAGAGTGACCAGCAAAAGTGACACCGACCTCCTAGTGCGGACGAACTTACAGCTGTATAAAGTCATAATCCAAAGCACCCCTGAACCGGAATATTGCTCTTGAAATTGGGAACATAAACATCTTCTAACCAGGGACTGAACCAGACCTTGGAGTTCTCAGTTCAGCGGGCTCCGCTTGGGTGCTGCAGGAGCCTCCAAACCCGGTGTGCTCTTGCAGATCACGTGCGCCGCACAACCCCAGCCCCCCGCCCCGCAAGAGCGAGATCAGGACAGAGGGGCCCTGGGAATTGCTTTGCCTCTGCACAGCTTTCAGCCGGGCTTTTAACGTCTCCTCTTCCCTTCTGCTCTTTAACCAGGCAGTGGTGTGTTGTTAAGGAGCCGCTGCCGCATTGGCTGCCGATGACATCATTATCGATTCCTGCTTTCCTCCCGCTCCCCGGCCACGCTGCTCCACCTGCCTCGAACCCGCGGCCGGTAATTTCCTGAACCAATTAATCCACAGAGAGAACAACCCTCTCGCCTGGCAGGGTGCGCGTGCGAGAGCGTGTGCGCGCACATGCGTGCGTGCTGGGGGAGGCCGGGTACAGCTATTATTACCGAGTGTTTCTAATTAAACAAAAATGTTAATCTTGCGGCACAATGTGCAGAATTCCTCTGAGTTTAATTAAAACAACTGCGACTAGAGGCGTGATCAGATTTGAGGATCAGATCGGCGGAGGCAGCGTCTCTGAACATCACATATTGCACTGATTCAAGCGCTCAGATTTCCTTCCTGCCAGGGAAGTGGAACTGCCTCCGTCCCCTAACAACTGGATTCCCTGTAATAATGCAATTACAACCTCAGCTCAATCCCCAGCAGGGATGAACGCGCACGCCCTGCCACCCTCCCCATCAATCCCCAAGCAGCATCCCAAACCTCTTACCAAATAAATAAGTAAGGAAGGGTTTGGATTCCGCATTCTCTTTCTAAAAGCAGCCCAGGCGAACGCAAGAACAAAAGAACCGAGACGCGAGCTGAAGATGCTTCAAGGGCACATCTGGGCAGCTGCCTGCTGTTGCAAATCATGCTCGCTTACGCAGGCAACTCTTTTCACGTGTTGCACTTGGCCACATGAACAGAGCATCCCAAATAACCTGCTCTCCAACCGAGTTGCTTTAACGCCTACCCTGCTGAAAAGCCAGTGAACTACCTCAAGGCCACCGAACAAAGTAGAGTGAGCAAGATTCAAGAAGGAGGGATGGAGGGAGGCAGGGAGAGAAGAGCACTTCAGCGTTGTCCTACCCGAGGACAGGCTGCGTGCCGGGGGACGTGCCTCGAAGCGAGGCGGGCGCGTGGCTGACGCGCACACGGTCCCGCAGAAACAACAAGGGTCGCCAGCTACGGCCCAAGGAGAGCCCGGTGCTCCCGTCTCCTCGGGGCAGCTCTGTGTTTAGATAATTAGCTATGCTGGAAAGGAGGATGATAAAGGAAGATAAAGCGGGTGTTGCTGCTGCTCTTTTTCCCATAGGGTGTGCACAGTTGCTTAATAATTTAGAGGAGGAGGAGAAGGGGAAGGAGGAGGAGGAGGGCGTGAGCACGTACAGCCACGCCATGGACCGAACGCAGAAAGCCGCAACGAGGAGGCTGCTCAAGCAGAGTCATTTTTTCCTCTTCTCTGGAGATGTGTGGCCCAGCTCCTGGATGCTGGCTGGTCTCTCACCGCTCGACTCTCCTCACTTCAGGGTGGAAGAAGCAAGAACACAGAGATGAAGCCACCGGAGTGACACCAGTTGTAAGCAGAATCAGGATCAAAATCCAGCACTCCTGAAACTTATCCCTGTTCTCTTCATGGAGTTTATGAAGAGCTGCCCCTTCCCCAGCTGGCATCCCGACACGATGCACCTTGTGCAACGACATCACCAAGTTGTTTCCATCAAGGTGTAGGTCCCTGTGTCTTAGTTAACTGCTATTGCACAGCCAAAGGCAATTTTAATACGTGGAAGGGTCTCAGTAACACGCTTTGTCTTTTGCTTCTATTTATTTTGATCTGAAAGTTTTACTATGAGAATAGTAACAGCCTCACAACCTTATTAAAAACGTGCAGGCTTCCAGACAATGAATAGACCCTTGGAGATGTGTGCTGGACCCCGTGACAGTGCAAGTAATAAACTGTTTCCCCTGCACTACCACATCCCTGTGTACCCTCCTTGTAAAGGCATCTGAGTTAAAACTGCTCTGACATTATTCATAAGCTACAGACCTAATCTGCTTTCAGCGCTCGCTGCCTGATTTTCAGGTCACTACAAGAAAAGCAAAACAGGTCAAGTTTGAAGAAAGACTGCCAAGAATTTTTCAAGTGGCAAGGTAAGATTTCAGAGGGGCCAGCTTCCCTTTAAGATGCGTTCCTGTGGGACTCGCCGCTTTCTGCTGAGCCTCTGCGGCCGATTCTTGTTTACCTTCTGCTGATGCAAAGCCAACCATTACAAAAAACAACAAAACAGCGGGGATCTTGCTAGAACTTTATACATGCCCACACCAGATGTCCTCTTGGAGTCGGAAACGTGTGAGGAAAATTTCAAGCCAGGATCGTTAAAGTATGAACGTTACATAAATAATGAAAAAAAAAAGAAATCAACTGGGAATCTCTAGAAACAGAAAGTCTGTCCACAGCAGCTTGAACGATGCTCTGGTGTTCAGCACCACAGACCTGACGTGTCTAACAGCCAGCTCTCCTCCATTTTCCAGGGCACGATACTCGCCAGGAAAAGACAGCACTGGCCAGTGTGCGGAGAGCAACAGAGCAGGGCACAGTAAACCCTGCTCCGTTACGTTTAACTGGACCAAGCACTGGGTTTTATGGGATTATGTTGCATTTCCTAACGACTCGCAACAGGTAACCTCCACGGAACCCTCTCTATCAGCTCTGACAAGAAAAAGAACTACAGCAGTCTGACCTCAGCCCACTCAGCTGCTGACAGCACAGGACAACCCTCTGCAGCATGAGAATCTCTGTTGCCAGCCACTAAAGAAGTGGAGGGAAAGTCCAACCTGTATACAGGAAGCAGTAATAAAAATGATATTAAAACACATCTTTCTTGGGAGTGTGGAGCTAAGAGGAAGAACACCAACCAGGAGCTGGGGTACCAACTCACTTCCTTTCTGCCCAAGTTATCATGAAAAATGACGGCAGCTGGAGGAAACAATAATTGGAAAACACTTCCCAAACCCACTTTCTTTCCTTTTCTTTGGGCTGTGCAGGAATCAGGTTTGCAGGCACTACGTCCAGCCAGCTGTGGAAAGAACAGACAGTCTCCCCAGCCCTACCAAAACTCAGATCCCTCGAGGGGCAGGGCAGGAAGGACAAACAAGCCAACAGAGCTGGTGTGAAGAGACTTTGTAGAAGTTGAACAGTGTCCATCACAAGCTCTGCTTCTCAGAAGCTCCCAAAGGTTTCCTCTTCTGCAGCTTCCTGTTTTTAAGTGAATTCACGTGGATTTCTATCAGGGTCTGATCCAGGAGGAGTCATGTGCATAAGCAAAAAGGGGCTTATTCTCAATCCCTTCAGCAGCTGCATCTAGTAGGGAAGAATGTAGTTTTTTCTCTTCCATTCATGATACTGCACTGGTGTTGAGGAAACCCTGTAACTGTCCATGCAGGTACCAGCACTGGTGTGGCCAGCAGGATCAGAGCAGGGATCATCCCTCTGCACTGGGCACTGGAGAGGCCACCCCTCAAATCCTGGGGTCAGGTTTGGGCCCCTCACTCCCAGCAGGACATTGAGGGGCTGGAGCGTGGCCAGAGAAGGGCAACG
>WUAM01000034.1:694408-710923 GCA_024336885.1 Actenoides hombroni
GGGGTTTCCAAGCCGTGGAACTGTGGTGCTGAGGGACAGGGGTCAGTGGTGCCCTGGCAGTGCTGGGGGAATGGTTGAACTTGATGACCTTAAAGATCTCTCCAACTAAACTGACTGTACCCTTCTCCTGATGCTATGTGTACACCCGTATATCTAACTGTGATTCCAACAGCTCAGCCAACAGGCTGCAGAATCCCTCCAAGGCGCATCCTGTAGAGCCTGTAACAGCTGGGGCCCAGGTTTCCAGTACGCCAAGGTAACAGCTTCTGCAAGTGACAGCTCACATTCATCTCCAAGCTGTGGATCAGCCCCCACCTTTATGCTAAGCATTAATTCTGGAAGTGAGAGAAGACAGACAGAAAGGAGGAGGAGGCCTTGCAAGGAAAGATGGAGAAAAGACAAACAGGAGAGTGGGTGAATGCAGAAAGGGGGAGGAACAAGAGAGGAACAGATGCCAGCAGCACGCTAACTTTGTCACTGTGGAGATTAGTGGATTTGTGCTCGGTCCTTTTAACTTCCCCAGCGGCTGAAGGTGACAATCTTTGCTGTGTGAAGACAAAGATTAAGGATGGAAGAACTCCAGCTGAGCAGGGAAAGGGAGGCTGTGCTGTTAAAACTGCTGCCTTGATGCTCTTCAACAAGGTCTTGGCCCAAGCCTGCAGCTAACGGCTGCTCTCCCAGACTTCCTGGCCTGGGTATCCAGGTCGGTGTGACAGAGCTACCCGAGGAGGTCCTGGCAGGCAAGGAGACCAGGAGTGCTGGTAGCACCGGAGCAGAGCACACAGAACCATGGTCTGGTGGGATCAGCAAAGCGCGTAATTCGTCAGGCAGTTGGGAGACGCGGCCCCTGCTCTGTTCTCTCTCCAGCTGACACGTGTGTGATGGCAACACCAGAAGGAAGAGCTGCAAAAAGACACGTACGAAGAACCTGGGTCCCCAAGGACAGTTACTGAGCTCAGCTTGTCATTCCCCATAAGCTGCAGCTTTCGTTTGGTGGAGAGTGCCTTAAAAACGTCGTAAGCATCCAGAAGATCTGGGAGGGCAGCAGCTGGGGACAACCTTCTCTCTTGCCACTGCTTGCAGCTAAATCCAAGGGGTAAAAACTTTTGAGTATGATTGCAGGGGAACTTCTCCCAAACCATCACTGTTCCTGAGGAATATATGGGAATAAGTGTGGAAAATAAGGTTCCCAGCCCTCTGGGCTGCCCGCAGCTAGACACGCTCTGGTCACAAAACACTGTTCCAATCTCCTGACAGATACATCCCACCACGTCCTGCAACAGAAGGTTAAATGCCATGCCAGGCAAAGGAGCTACCAAGAGATTTAAGTGCACCCACACAAATCTGTCAGGCAGGACTAGACCCTGGGCCTGTGCACTCAAAGGCAGCCAGCATCCTGACAACACAGAGCCTGCTGGGTGGGCAGCAGGGGGGATGTTCCCTGCTACACGGGGAGGTCAAGGGCTTTGCCATGTGCCCTTTATGTCTGGTCTTTATTTACTGCTGTACGTTGGGGACCTGCACACCAGCTTCGCTCTGCGCTATTAAGGACGTGCTCACTGTCTGTTCAAACAGGAGGATTTAAGATGTTCTTAAGAGACAATGCTGAAATTCCTCAAGAAAAAGCAACTGGCAGAGAGGCAGAGCTACCACTGGGCCTTACGAGGATCCCACACTGCCTGGAGCACCTCAAAGATGCCCAGAAGGGCAAAATAAGTATCTCGTAGGAGGAAAGAGGCTGGCATTGCTATCAACGGTGTGAGAGCCCAGGCAGATGCATCACCATCTAAAACCTCAGCCTATTAAATAATTCCTCCATGAAGAAGGTTTTGTTGGGTGTCTGGCTGAGCAATGCCACATTTCTGAGGAAAATGAGAAGTTTCTGGTGCTGCTCATAAACCTGGGCAAGGAATTGTTATTGGAGGGGAGGGAAGATCATAGAGTCAAAGGATAATTCAGGTTGAAAGGAACCTCAGCACATGATCCAGTCAAAAAGTGGCCCAGTTTTACCTTTGTTTCTCACACAGGGGTTTTATGACTTTCTAGGGTAATAGCAGCAAACAGATCTGACAGGTCAGAAGAAACTAAAAAAGGGAGGACTTTGTGCGATGGACACACTTTCTTGTCAACCTTCCCACTCATCTGAAGGAAGAGAGAAGCTTCAGGGTCCCTTCTCCCCAGTGACACTGGGACATGGCAGGCAGGCATGCTCTTTACCTCGGAGGACGGTGAGCTTGGCATGGACGGTGACCTCCCCATGAGGGTTTTGAGCAACACACTCGTAAATGTTCTCGTCCCGGGGAGTCCGGAGGGGCTGGATCCTCAAAACAGCACCTGCACTTTCATCAAATTCAATGGTCTGGGGGATAAAGAGAAAGAGAGAGACACACAGACAGTAAGCCTCCTGAGGTTGCAAGTAGAAGGTTCATTCCTGCTTCTAAAGGAGGCACCAGCACATAGACAAGCAGGTCCACTCACAAACTGCCCCACAGTCCCCTACATAACCGCCCTGGCCCACTTGTCCCTCCAGTGACCCCAAGGTGACAGAGAACTCTCCCGTGCCAAACCACCTCTGAGCACTGGCCCACCAAAGCTGCCAGGCACGTCTCAAACACTCCGCGAGGAGCGGCGGGGGTGTGCGCGGGGCGGGCGTTCGGAGTACAACTGTCACAAAGGGGGGGGAAACAGGCCAAGGAGACCAAGGGAAAACAAAATAAACCCGAACCCCCCGCCTTGCTCCTCCATCTGCACGGGCAGTTGACACCACAAAGCTCCTCTCAGCACACAGCTGCCTGGCAGGGTTGAATCCCACTGCAAATTCCACAGGATGACCTCCTAGTCCTTGTTCCTCCACTCTCCTTTCTATCTAAACAATGCCAATTGCTTGGCTCTGGTTGCCAGCAACTGTTATGTTTACTCCAGGCTGTCCCAGGGTTAAAATAATGAGCCGTGGATGGGTATGAAAGGTGCATCTACAGAGCTGAAGTACTACCAGCTTAGTTGGGCTTCCTTCGGGAAGGAAGAAGGCAGCTTTATATTATATCCCAGGAGGGGAAAAACCCAACAAAACAAAAGAAAAAAAACCTCCAATAACGTAAATGAGCCAAGTTCTCTCTTGCTGTGGAACAAAGCCAACTGCTGACAGGGCCAAGAGCTTGCATTTCACTCCTTCTGCTGTTAAAACTCCACCCCTTCCAAACCTCCCTTTATTATCAGGTCTGAGAATGGCCAAAGAAGAGCTGCTTTGTGTCAGTCTCTCCCTCTTTACACAGACACAGAGACAGATTTCAAGGACATCTCTTACCTCAAACCTCTGAGAGTTCACTTTCTTCCCTTTCTTGTTCCAGGTGACCCGTGGCTTTGGGTCTCCTGTCGCTTGGCAGACAAAGGAGGCCACCCCTCCCGACACACCAATTTGGTCCACAGGTTTTTTAATGAATACAGGGGGACCTTTAAGAAAAGAAAAGAAATATTATCATTGGCACAAGGAAAGACAAACTCTAATAAGCCCTGCTGGTGATTAATAGTAGCATTATCACTGCTATTCTGTAATAATCCCAGATGAAATTCAATCTCTCGGCCTTTTAGGAACAAACAGGCTCTGCCTCCATTTTACATATGAAGAAGCTGCAGCACAGAATGATTAAGGGCCTGATCCTATGAAGAGACTTCATTTCGATGACGTTGCAAAGCCTCTTTTACTTCTGAAAAGTGGACTTTTAAAACTGTTTTGCACGGGGGAAATTGCCCTTGCAAAGCCCATCTACTGAGCGTCGCCAAAAGCCGGCCGAGCTACAAGCAACCTCTAGAAACACCGAACTGCACGCCCCAGATCCCAGCAGGTGACCAAAACACCAAGGAGTGGGGGAGGTTTATAAGAACACACCCAGGGCAGGGGTAAAAGGTGGGAAAAGGAGGGTGAAGTAAGTGCAGCAGGAACTCAGCAGGATGTCTGGAGGATGATGGTACGAAAGAGGCCAATGCCAGAGGCTCTAGGACGTGAAACGTCCTTGGCTTGCAGCACCTCTCTTCTCAGCTGCAAACCTTTCCTTTGGCTCTCGCTGGTAGGTTGACACAGCAACAGGTATGTCATCCTTTGGAGCAGGCCAACCCACACAAGTTGTGATCGTTTCAGAAGAATCCAGGTGTCAAGACCAAGATCCCAGCAGACAGGTCTGCCAGGCTGCTGCTGCAGTTCCCCTCCTCTCGCCATGAGACACCGCAGAAAAAAAGGAACGCACGCTGCTGAAGGAAGGAGCCAAAAGCTCCTCCAACTCCTCTCGTACCCAGGTGCTCAAAGGTGCAGCGATGCCTGAACAAGGCCAGTCAGAGCCTGGGGCTGCATTTTAGCCAGCCTGCACCCAAAGGAACAACCCTCCAGCTCACAGCTCTTCTCCCTCTCCCCGGCCACTGACCTCCATCCCCGGCTGACTGCCTGCGGGAGCACCTCTGCAAGGAGGGAGAGGATGCTGGGATGGGCTTGCTGACCAAGGAAGATGTCAAGGGCCTTCACAGGAGAGGAAGAGGAGGCCAGGAGCATTTGTGCAGAGCCCGTATTGCCTCTGCCCTCAGGGAATCCTCCCCCCGTGCTCTAACCTGTTTTCCCTGCACCGTTCCCTCCGATCTAGTTAGTTTAAAATTTATTGAAATATTTAAATCGCAAGGCCGCAGCTGTGTTCAAATAAAATCACTCAGATCATAAAGTTGCCGTCTGTTATTCTTGAGAAAAGCAGAGCACATGACTCTGAAATCTGTGTATTTATACGTACATACTCAGAGTCTATAAAACAAGATGTAAACAGCCAGGCGAAGAGCTTCACAAGAGGGCAAACGGTAGCCAGAGAGAAGTCTCCAGGGTCTTTTAGGGGTCGAAAGACAAAAGGAAGCCTTCTCCCCTTCCCCTGCCTGCTGTGGCCAGCAGTACAGACATACAAGCCACCGAGCAGGCTCATGTGATGCAACCAAGCATTTGTTTCCACGCTGGAGGTAAAAACAATTTGCTGGAGCTGTTTACGACCCACCGAATGCTGTGCGTACAAAGCACGGGATTTATAAATACCCAAATCTAAATTTAGAGGTCAGAATCTTCCCCGCAATGTCCCAGCTAAAGGTTATCAAGCAAGTCCCGCTGGAGGTACTGGCACTGGGGGATCTGCCTTCCATCCGGGAAAGGCAAACCCAAAACTCTGCCCACACCTGACTTCCTTCCTCCCTTCTCCTCAGTTCAATAGCTGAAGAGTTTGCAGAAGTCAAGTCTGAAGGTACAGCCAAAAACATCCAGGGCTTTTAAGAACATTTTATCGATGCAAGTTCATTTCCTAAAATAAAACCCCCTAATAATCCTTAATGTCACATATACATTTAAATGGGTGCAAGTGGTACGGTGAGAGCGGAGCCGAGGAGAAAAAGAAGGTTCTATTTCTGTCTTGAAGAAAGGGACGGTGCTTCAGAAGAGGGTGAACTTGGGGGTCATTGCTCAGCATCCCTTTTTGGGGACTTCTGTTGACTCAGAGTGTGGTAACAGGGCAGCTGAGCCCACTGCCAGGCTGGGCTGCCTGTGACAAACTTGCCCTTGGACAGCGAGAGACAAAAGGAAAAAGGAACCCCAAAATCCCTACAAAATCATCTATTAGACGTTGCTACCGACTCGGCAAGAGCGGTGGAAATCAAAGCTAAATTGTTGATTTTAAACTCGCCCAAGCCTCTGAGCTCCAGACTTTCGATTCCTCCTCCTGCCAAATCACCCGCTGCACCCTCCACCCATGTGCCCCTTGTCACTGCAGCACTTGTCACTCCAGCCCACGCTCGTCACAGACCAGCCCCCTCCCCTCTGGGAAGGAGAAACCCGGCGCTATCGCAGGCAAGGTGCTGAGGATACAAAGCTGAACCGAATTCCTCCGTGCTGCGTGGGACTGCCACAGCTCTGCCGTGCCAGGTCCAGCTCGCGGCGGAACACGCGGTTGGGATTCTGTCTCCAGCTCTGCTTTGAAAGGCTCCCAGAAAAGCAGGACACGGTGCCATGGGAAAGTGAAACACTATCGGCCCACTTGCAGGGGCTTATGTGTTTCCCCTCCTTTGCCAAGACTGCAGGACCTCGGGTAAATAAAAATCAGAGACAGGCACTTGCCAGATGACATTCTTGCGATCCAGGAGATTTTATCTCACTTCACTGATCTTCCCTCATGGGGAGTTGAGAAGAAGTGAGTCCTGGAAAGACTGAGTTTGAGTTCCACCTAGGTCCTGGGGTCACAACAGATTTTTCCTCCCCCTCCCCAGCTTTCTCTGCTTGCAAAGCATCAGAACCTGGTTTTTTGGCAGTATCAAAACAGGAATGGAAAAAACTGGAGCTTAAAAGAATTTTCCTACTACAAGAAGCTTCCTGCGGGGTCTGGGTCTCTGGAGAGAAGGTTGAAAAGACCGGATGGCTGCTGTGATACCTGCGATTCTTCTTCTCTACAGCTTAATGGAAAGCCATCAAGTCAAAGTGAACCCTTCCCGCCTGCCCACCGCCTCCACGCTTCCCAAAAGCAACAGGCGGGGCAGGCGAGGTGCCGGGTACCTGCCCAGACTGTCAGCAAGGGGCAGGCACTCACCACCCACTCACCACCCACTCACCACCCACTCACCGCCCACTCACCACCCACTCACCGCCCACCCGTCCTGCGCTCCGTAACCCATCCACGAAGACCATCGGCGCGCACCCGCTGCCCTAACCCCTGCCACCCCTTCCAGGCAGCTCTGCCCCTGCCTCGCGTCCCCAACTGCCAGGGAGGGCAGCTGATGGGACCTCCTCCTGGTCACCCCTACGCACCCGACCTCCAGTTGGCTTCACCTTCCAAAGCCCGAGGCCAGGGACACTCAGGGGGTGCCGGCACCTTTCGGGAGGGAGCCGACGCACGTTGGCTGCTGGGGTTGTCGTGAATTCCAACGCCGGCTCCGAGAGGAGCATCAGAGCTCCAGCATTTGAATGGATCCAACAGACAAGTACTCAGATGGAACAGATATCTTTTTCCTGCCACGCGGATGTTAATCGGACTGTTGCAAAGGAGCATCAAACACGAGGCAGCCAGAGGCTGTTGGAGAGAGTCCAGAGGAGTCCCAGCAATGCTGGGAGGGCTGGAACCCCTCTGCTGGGAGGCCAGGCTGGGAGAGCTGGGGGGGTTCAGCCTGCAGAGGAGAAGGCTCGGGGAGACCTTCTGGGGGCCTTGCAGGACTTGAAGGGGGCTAGAGGAAAGATTGGGAGGGACTTTCTACAAGGCCTTGTAGTGACAGAATGAGGGGTAATGGGTTCAGACTGGAAGAGGGGAGATTGATTAGATGTCAGGAAAAAGTTCTCCACTCTGACAGTGGTGAGATGCTGGAGAAGGTTGCCCAGGGAAGCTGTGAATGCTCCATCCCTGGAAGTGTTCAACACCAGCTTGGATGGGCTTTGAGGAACCTGCTCTAGTGGAAGGTGTCCCTGCCCATGGCAGGGGGGTTGGAATGAGATGATCTTTGAGGTCCCTTCCAACCCAAACCAGTCTGTGTGGTTTATATGATTTAGAAGAAGCTGTGAGGTGCTAAGGGTGGGGTCTCCTACTCATCCCCAAGGCACACACACTAGAGGAGGACCAAATGACATCAGCCCACATACAAGGGCTGCACACCAAGGCAGCATCCTTCACAGAAAAGGAGAACGCTGCTGCCTCACCTCTCCTTCCTTCCTGCTTTCATGGGACAGCAAAGCAGGAAAAGTTCTTCAAAGGCATTCATGTAAAAAACACCAAAACCCCAACATCTCCCTGCTAATGACACACAGATGACAAAGCAGTCTGAGAAGCTGTACACGAGGAAGCCTGAGAGATGTAGGAGTGGGTAAAAGGAGGGGACATCTCACCCTTTAAACCCAAACGTCCCTCGGGTAGTGCTGCCATGGTGAGCAGCGGGTGATGGATGAGGAGCGAGGGAGACAGGCCGGGCACCATATGCCTGTCTGAGACATCAAAGCCGAAGACAGAGAAAGGGATGGAGAACCCAGAGGTGGTTTGAGGGGGTTTGAGGGATATGGACAACACATCTGAGCCGACAGCTGAACGGGAACGGAGCACAGAGGGGAGAAAAATGAAAAAGCAGCACAGTTATGAACTTCCACCATGAAGCCTCCTTCCTCGCCTCCTGCCAGCCTGGTCTCCAGACAGAGGTGGCTGCCCCTCCTGCCAGCACTGCAGGTGGCTTTATGGAGGGACAAGGAGGCTGGAGGGGGATTTAGCCTTGCAGAACACACCACAGGGTAGGAGCAGCTTTCTCGAAGCTACCTCACCACGATCCAGCCACAAAATGGGAGAGATGGCCCAAAAAGCTGTGGGGAACCTCACACTGGCTCAGCTAAAGCCGAATGAAGGCTGGAGGTGCAGAGGGCCAGGTCAAAGCAGCAGGGCAGCCACCAGCCCACCTCCCAGCTCTCCGGGAAGTTTCAAGGAAGCCCAACCAGAGTTAGCCCCAATGGGGAGAAGGAGAGAGGCCTGGGCAGGAGGAGCACACACACACATGGCCAGATCCTGCCCCACACTGTGAAGCTCTTGAGGTAAAGCCCTCAGACCTGCGAGGCACGGGAAGCGCGGGCGGCTCGCAGCCCTCCTGCCCAGCATGGGGGAAGAGAAAACCCCTTCCTGGCCACGAGGTCCCACTGCTTCTAATGGCAGAAGCCATTAAGCCACCCACGGTCAAGGCTGCTTTGCTGCCAGGCTTAGCACAGCCCTTCCTGCTCTCCCAGTGCTCCAGATGATTCCCATGACCGGGATTCGGGTCTCCGGCTCTGACGCAAACTCGGCCGCCCTTGGGCACTCGCCCTTCCCAGCACCTCCGTCTGCCGCACGCTGCGGAGGTGACAGCCCTCCTGGCTCACCCCTGCCCGCCTGCCTGGCTCTAGGCACCAGAAGCAATCTGGAGCAGGGGTGGTCTGGGAACAGCCTGTTCAGCCCTCGGCACCCGGGGTGGCCCCGCACACAACTCCGGCCTCTAAACACTGCCATGCAAACAGAAGAGAAGAACCCCTGAGGAAATCGCGCGAGGCGGATCTCGGGGACCCGCTTCCCCCTGTGCTTCTTGCTGGGAGAGGAAGATAAACTCCCAGAGACAGCCGCGAGCTCTGCAATCTCCCCACAGCAAGGTCAGGTTAGCTGGAACAGGGACATCTCTCTCCAGTATTTCTCACCCCTCGCTGACTTCAAGAGCAACCAGGTAGGAATCCCACCGGTATGCAAAGGGTTTTAACCTTCCTCTTTTTCCCCCCTTCCCTTTGGTTTTTGGGCTACAACCTTCTGCTGATCTAGAGAAACTCCATCTCTGTTTCCCACAACTGCTGACGGGCTCACAGTCGGAGATGGAGCCCAATTACAGCCCTGGGCTGCAGCTCTTCCACCTCCCCTCCTCAGATCCTCTCCAGGAACGCGAGAGCCGGGCCCGTCCGCACGCGGGGCGTTCGTTCGCTGGCTGGGGAACTGTGTTTTCCACACACGTGCTGCTGTCTCCGCACAACTGCCCCGGCACAGCGGGACCCGCTGAGCGGCTGGGGACAGCCCGGGAGGCACGGCCAGAGGAGCTGCCTGGGCACACCGAGGAACCGGGGAGCAGAGGGCAGAAGAGATGGGAAAACCAGCGGGGGTGAGGAGAGATCAACAGGGAAAACGCAGGAGAGCTGGAGCAAGATGGAGAGGAGGGAGGTGTTCAGAGCCAGAGCAAGGAAGCGAAGATTGGATAGAGGAGACAAACCACGGAGCAGATGAAAACAGGAGAGAGCAGCCAAATTTGAGACAGATGGAGAGTGGGGAGCAAGAACGCGGCGTTTGGAATGGGTACATGTTTCAAAGCAGCGGCATTAGGGAGCGGAGGAGCTTGCAAGAGGGGTAGAGGCAAGAAAGATGGCTCCACAATTTACATTTCTCTTCACGAGAGGAGCGAGAGCTGCAAACGGGGAGCAGGACTGATGCAGGCTGTGGAGGGGGTCTCTATGGAGACACTCAACGAGATTGAAAACACCCCTTGGAGACGTCCTGCAGAGCCTCTGGTCCCCTTGAAATCCAGGGGTTTACTGACAGATTTTGCACTTTTTTCTTCTCTTTTTTTTTTTTTCCCCCCAAGGGCTGTTTCTCAATGCCTCACAAATAAAATGAGAGTTTTCTGACAGAACAAACAAACAGGGAGAGAATTATATTCCATTTCCCCGTCAATAACTTCTCCCCAACCCAGCCGTCTTATCATCATAAAAAGTCCATTAAGCAGTAACTGGGGAGGCAGGAGAAGGCTGGGCTGGTCCCTGAAACAGAAGCACACCCGCTCCCCAACTGGCCTTTTCTGGGAAGGCAGACGGGATAATTATAGGTTCAGACAGAGACTTCCTCTTACTGTCAGCAGCTCTTGGCTCCCTTCGGGGAGATGGGACTGGCAAGGTTGGGGAAAGGAGGGTAAAAAAAGATCGAGGGTGGTTTTTTTAGAAGTGAAATGCTTCCACCTTGCTGTTCCCCTGCTGATCCCCCAAAGCCCTTTCCCCACTCAGAAAAGCTGGGCTGTGTACAGGCGAATCAGGCTCTGCCCCTGCTGGACACGGGGCAATGTCACTTGAACCCCCTCCCCTCTCCTTTCTTGCAAAGTCCCAGTGAAGGAAGGACAGCAGTGAAGGGCACAACCCAGCACAAGCAGAAGATGGGTGAGAAAGATCCCGAATTCGTTCCACAGACCTTCACTACAGCGGCTGTTTACCAAGCCCGCGGCCGCTCCTGCCCGCGCTGCCAGCTCCTACCTTGCCCCTCGGCCGGGATGAGGCAGCAGACCCTTCGTAGCCAGCACCACAGCCAAGCTGTTCTTGCCATGAGGCTTGGAACTTTGAGGATCTGGCACATCCATACGGCCTTCAGGCTCCTATCTGCAACGTGCTCAGATCCAGACCCTTAGGAAGAGGAGGTACGAGCCTGCAGCAGGGGAGGAAGGATGAGACTGGGGCTACCAAAGATCTATTCCTAGTTCTGACAGCCAAGGTGAGAAAAACCTGCTGGAGGGGAAGTATAAACCTTCCTTCTGGTCTAAACTGCTCGCTTTCTGGGACGGGACTGTGCCTTATCGCATGGGAACAGCAGGTAGGATGAAGTCATCCAGTTTCAGCAAGACTTCTCCAGGCTACCACTGTACATTGGTATGTATGGAAAGGATCCATCTTTCCCCATGGCTCAAAGGGGATCTTGTCACTGTCACAGAGCAGTCCCAGCCCCAGTGACTGGCACCCTCACACAGCCAAGGACAATGTTCTTCCAACTGTGATTTACAGGATTTTTGCATATCCAGGATGCAAACAGCTCTAGAGGACAGGACCGAGAGCCGTCTGTGTTCTACAGGGAGCAGGATGGTGTTCTGGACCTTCTTCTTCCCTCCCTCCCTGCTAGAGGAAAACCAGTGTCTGGTGCCTGACACCACGCAGCGTGCACACACCAGAAACGTGTGAGAGCCGTGGCGCGGTGGAAACCCAGAGCACCGTGTGGGCTTCGGGTCAATGAACGAGAAACTAGGAGGGGAAAGGATCCCTATGTTGGCAGCAAAGGACAGCAAAGGCAGAGGGCAGCTGCTGCCCAGCGTCGGGATGGGACTCTGCACGTGACACGAGGAAGGATGGAAAAGAGGCAGCCTATGCAGTATGCATGTCAGGGAATGGGATCCAGGAGATACAAGACTTGAGTTTGTTTTCCAATGCATTCTGTGGCCTCACTGCACAAAACCCCTCTCCCTGTGCATCCATTTTCCCATCTCCCTTCTCTAACCAGTTCAGATGGGAACAACCCAGGTGTACCAACTGCTTCTCTCTGCTTACTGCTGCTCCCAGCACAGACCAGTTCCCCCTCCCTCCCTCCCCAGTACAAATCAAACCGAGGGGCAAAGGAACAAGTGGTGGTAATGCGGGGGGACCCCTGGCCAGGATTCACGTTCACCTTCTGGCACTACAGCACAATGCCAGCAAGAAGGCTGCTCCTGTGCCCAGCAGGAGCTGAAGCAGACAGGCAATGCTGTCACATCAGATGGCAGCCCGGGGATGAGGCACTGAAAGGCCACAAGCACAGGAGCACAGGCAGCCCCAGCAACGCGGCAGGCCGGGACCCGGGGGGTACCCAAGTCCTTTCAATCAACTGTAACAGCATCTCAAGCCATATTTGTCCACAAGACTTATAACAAGGCATAATAACCCAGAGCAGAGCAAGAGCAAGAAACTCAAGGAAGCTACCCTGGCAATTTAATGAGGGCCCTGTGTCCATCAATGTTATGACAGCAATCCGAGATTGCTTGCAATCAGAAGCTTAAGGCAAGGAGCTCTCCCTCCCCTTGCCACGTTGCTAAGGCAGCTTCTCCTAATACAGCTTCTACTCCAGCCATGCCATTGATATGGGCATCCTAGAGCAGCTCGATTCACCCATCGCCGAGACAAGACACTGTTAGACTGTTAGAAAGGACTTGGCTCTTTACTCAGCTTCCGCTGCTCTGAGTCACTAAAGAATCAGAGTCTATGGGGGATACCAGAACATGAAAAACCACCTCCTATGGGACAAGCCTGAAAGAAGAAAAAGCTTAATGAGCACGGATCTCCATCTCCCGGGGGGCCATGCCATCTTAATATAGCCCAGCAGAGGTCCTGAGCCGCCGAAAAGTGACAGCAGAGTCAGCAGCAGTGGGCAAAACAAGCTGCTACAAGCTTCTGCATCTCATGGTCTTTCAGAGAAAGCACAGGGCGAGAAGCCCCAAGGATGTGATCAGGGAGATCAGTTCTGATCTTTGGTTTAGTGGAGATGACACAGGCTCTTCCTCGTCCTGCGTCGCCAGCTCCCAAGGGCTGCAGCAGTACAGCGGGGGAACGGTCCCAGGCAAGGTTTGCTGGCTAATCCCTGCAGGCTGGGATCGTTTGGGGATGGAAAAGCACAGCAGAGAAATAAAATATCACCTGATATTTTACCTGCTCTTCTAGCCCTGTAAACAAAAGCTGTGTAACTTCCACTTATTAGCTGCTGTCCTGCTTCTTCAGGTGAGAGGAATCTCCTGCTCTACAGGAAAGCGTAAGACACAACTCCTAGAGCACAGGATTTGGGGTGTTTTCAAAAGCTTGCTCTGGTAAGAGACTTCAGCTCACATTTTCCACGGAACAAAAGTTGATTCTTGAATCTTGAAACCCCTTACTCTGGTTTTAACAGTGTATTGTGAGCTCGTCCTGCTCAGGATGGGGGAATCTTGAAAACAAGAACCCAAAACCTAATAAACCCATGACTAATGGATGATACACAACCTTTAACAGTCATGAACTTCGACTCCTACCACACCAGAAAAGAACAGGGAGAATCCAACAACAGTGCTGAGAACTGACAGCAGTGGGAGCCTAACAAATGCAGCTCTGGGTAAGCAGAGATTCAGTGATCCAGAGAAACAGCACAACACGTGAGCCAGAAAGGAAGGGAAACATGGCCAAGCAGCAGCAAGGACCCTTTAAATTCTTCTATCAAAAACAGTAACTGGGGAAGGTGAGCTTTTTTTTTTTCGGAAGGATGGGTTTCTGTTCATGTTTGACACCAGCCAAGAGATGCAAGGGACGGCTGTACCAGGGGCTGTCCTGCTGCCCCTCCAGGCCCCAGGGCAGAAGAAGATGCCTTTGCCTGCCAGGAGAAGGCAGTCCCTCAAGTGGCAGCTACTGGAATTAACCACGATGAGCAGATCTTGGAAGGAAAGGGGAGTATCGTGGCATTCAGAAAGAGAAAAGCCCATCCAGAAAGCCCTCAGAATCAAACAGGTCCTACCCACGCAGACAGACAAAGGAAAATAAGAGCTGAAGGATCTTCCTGGGTGATGCCAGGAGGACCAGCCTCAAGGTGAGAGTGGAATGGGAAAAAACCTACACGGGGTTTTCAGAAATTCATTCAAACAACCCAAAGTCCAGGCTAAAGATCTCCGAGTGTCCAAACTCTGAACGGCACGCTCGGGCTAATTTATTAACAAATCCACGGATTCTAACGGAGGTGAGGAGGGAAGAGGACATAGCCAAATTAATTTGACTTTATTAATTAAAAAAACCACCAAGTTCCATCACCCCACCATTCTTTAGAGGTTGTGTGAGAGTGGGGGGAGCTACCCTCATTAATTATGCAAAAAATGCAAAACTATCATCCTCTGAATGAGTTTAAAATAAGGAGAAACCCTTTCAGAATGGGGAGAAATTACTCCCCAAGGCAGCTGAAATTTCTCTTGCAACTTCAAAGGACAATAAATTATTCAAATCACTCGCACCACTCCGCGCGCTCTCTCACTCTCTCCCCTTCTCAATTTTATGCTCCTGAGTCAATTAATGGCTTGGAGGACTCAAAGAAACTTTGTAGAATGTTAAAACCAGTTGCAGCTCCTTCTATTTATTTATTTCCTCCCCCCCCAAGCTTTGCTTTTCCTTCTGGCCTCCAAAGGCCACAGAAACGATTCTGTGCCTTAGAGCCGAAGCAGCGCCCGGGGTTTGAAGGGTGCTCGTAGGAAGCAGCAACGCTTCGTGCCCGCGACGAGCGAGGTGGGACACGCTCAACCTTCTCTACACCACGATGTGTGGCGTGCCCTGGGTGTTGGGCTCAACGATCTCCAGAGGACCCTTCCCACCCCTACTGTGAAAACAGCTCAAGCCGTATTCCGTCGCGCCAACGGCTTCAATCATTCACCGCGAGATCCCCTTCCAAAGCCCAGGCAGCAGACGTCCAAACTGGATTTCTAATGCTTTCTTCCTGGCAACCTTCAGGTCTGGGGTAGCTGTGATCCCTTCCACAGTCACGCTGTTATCTGCTGTGCCCTTGGACGGAACAGGCGGCTCCTCTGCCAAACCCTACCCTGCCTGTTCGGCGTTTGCAGCCCGAGAACCCCAACCCGAGGCTGAGACTAATCACACCAGACAACAACGCGGCAAGGGAAGTCCTTGCTCCAAGAAAGCAAATCTAGACTGGCAAACGGAGGGAAGGAGGGTTGAGAAGGTGCAGCCGCAGAGCGAGGCCGCTCCCGACTCCTGTTCCAGCACCCGGCCCGCAGCCCGTACGACGCCTCGCTCCGCCACACGCAGCAGATGGCACAAAACGTGACTATTTTCGTGAACTTCAAAAAAATTAAAGGCAGCTGCAGTGCAGGGAACATCACAGCTTTCTAAGGTGGGAACTGGGACCAATTATGTTGCAAGAGAACATCCTTGACTGGAGGGGAAGAGTGGCACAGAGTAAATAAAACTGTTCTTTGGAGACTGTGTCTCACAGGCCAACTCGAGCCCAGATTCCATCCCACGCACGCTGAGGAACAACATTCCTCCGGTTGGGCGTCCTTGAAAAACACTCTGCTCGCCTTCTAAGAATAATACTGGGCTTGCCAGGCCACAGAAAGGGTGGGAATACCCCTCGCAGATTCCCTTGGGTGACCCAGGAGATTGATACCTAGTTGGCCTTGACAAGAGGCGACCGCGCAGACCTCGGCAGGCAGATGGAACGCTGACCTGACCCAGGGGCTTGGTGAGATACCAGAAAGATCTCGTCCTTCCTGGCAGCATGTGTCTGGGTGAGAAGGACACCCAAAGGGGAAAGTCACAAAGAAGTAAGTATTGGCTTCCTGGTGAAGCCTGACAGAAAGCCTGGTTTGGGCCCACAGGCACAGTGAAGACATTTTCTCTTATCACAACTACTACCTAGCTGACATTTTCACACAAGCTGCTTGTTTACACAACAAACAGATGCTCTTTTCCCCTAACTTAGCCAACTAATGAAGCTGAGCAGCAAGAGCCTCTGGTAGGGAACAGATCCTCTAGCAGGGGACACCCATGACTGGGTGCCAAACACCCGTGGCTGTCCCCAGGTGCTCCTCAGCAGAGATGAATCGAATAAGCACTCGCAGTGTGGGGCACAGCTGAGACCTGGCTGGTGACAGCGCGTTCCTGCCCCTGAGGAAGCTCTTTCCAAAGATGATTTATTTCCTCTCCCAGTCCTATAGAAGATACAAACTTTCCAATTTGAGTTATCTGAAAAAAAAAAAAGAAAAAAAGAAGGAGGAACAAAAAAGAAAGAGCTACATCACTTGAATCAGGCAGGCAAGGTTTAATTTAATCAGGCACTTAAACAAGGTGACACAGAAGCTTAATTTGGTGTCCTTGAGGGGGACAACAACTAGTCCAGAACCCTCAGCAACCGCAGACTGGATTGCAGCCGGCAGACAGAGAAGGTGGCAAAGGAAAGGGCACCTCAGACCTGAGGACACCAAGATGTGTCCTTGCCTACAAAGGCAACTGGTGCACGAGGAACACCAGCAGCAAGTGGATCCAGGGGCAGGAATCGGGGATCTCTGCCTTCTGGGAGGATGTCTCCTGGAGCACCTCTCCTGTGAGGACAGACTGAGTGTTGGGGTTGTTCAGTCTGGAGAAGAGAAGGCCCCGGGGAGACCTTCTTGTGGCCTTCCAGTATCTGAAGGGGGCTACAAGAAAGCTGGGGAGGGACTTGTTAGGCTGTG
>WUAM01000034.1:711110-727991 GCA_024336885.1 Actenoides hombroni
AGTGGGAGGTGTCCCTGCCCATGGCAGGGGGGTTGGAACTGGATGACCTTTAAGGTCCCTTCCAACCCTGACAATTCAATGTCACTCAGGTGCTGCCTCCTCTTGCACACCATTAGAATCTACTCACTGAAGGAACAAGGTGCAACACACCAAGTAGAAACTCCACCGTTGACCAACTGACCGCAGCACTTCCTGTATGTCCCCACCTGGAAAAAGCCCTTCTGCAGCATGCCCCCGGCTCCTCATCCCCAGAACTGGGGGGGTAATTCAGCCTCACCACAGCTCAGCACCTTCCTTCTCTCGGGACAGCCCCGTTCCGTTGTCACCAATCCGGTCAGACTCTCACAAACGCAGCAGCTTCCTCCCACAGTGGAGAACGATTCGCTTCCCACCGATGTCGTCTTAACGTGTCTATCAAGTCCTAAGATGGAGCATCCTTGATTTTTACTACCATCTTATCTGACAACTGCTGTCTTGGCCAACGACAGATCAAAGCCGGGACCTCCTGAGCTAAAAGCTGTGAGCTCTGCTAATCCTCTGTGGATAAGAGCAGGGAAGGACCGTTCAGAGGAGTCAGATACACCTCTAAGTCACTGCGATCTGGATCTGCAGCCAGCCACCAGCTCCTACACCTCCTGGCACAGAACACACACGTTCCACACCCCTTTTTTTTTCCACGGCACCTCGGCGGCAGCCGGAACACGGACCTAGAGGAGCTCCCCTCCCGACCCACGGCGCGCGTGGCGTGACCCTCGCTGCCGTCTGCCGCCAGCCTCCACGGGCACGCCGCAGCTCGCCCAGCACGGCAGCACCCCCCACCCCGTGGACCTGGCACGATTGAGAGCGTTCTGCAAATTAACGATGGAGCGAGGGCAATTAAAAGGGAAGAAATCCAGGGTAATGCATCATAAAAGGGGCTTTATTCTTTTATTTTGTCAATTGCAATTTAGATTTAATTATTTATGGTAATATTTCAGAGTGTGCGAGTAAGCCGTCTGTAACGTGATTCATAAAAGGAAGGAAACCTAAAGTAATAAGTAATGTTCACTCCCTGCATCTGCTATTAAATCTTCGCCGGGGTGGAGAGAGGCACACGCCAGCCTCCCGTGTATGCAAAGTACCAATTAGCAAAGCGCCATTGTAAAATGCAAAGGTTTAATCAATGGGAAAAGATCCACTTGAAAACAGGCAGCGTGCTGATTCCGGTTATAAAAATTAGCCCTTTTCTATACAGCAAGTGCCTTTTTGTCTGCAGTTGAGGAGCACTTAAAGCGGGCACATTGTTCCTTGGGGTGGCACAGGAGGACCCGACCACTGCCCCGAGCCCTGGTCGAAGGCAGCGTGGGCAGGAACACACCCGGACCAGCTACAGCCGGCGAGACGGGACAACTCATTCCATGTGCACACGAAATGAGAGGGTCTGAAGGTGCTCGCTGCAGAGGTTTTATGACTCGGGTTGGATGCCCGACCGGGAAACGGCAAGGCTTGGTGCTGTGCCCAGGTATGCCAGCAAGCTGGGAAACCATTCCCCTCCCCAGACCCGTATCCAGACCTCAGCCGTCTGCACCACCTGGTTTCCCACCGGCCCCAAGGGGCACGGGACCTGCCTCCTTGGCTGGGCAGCACCTGGGGAAGGCCTCCCCTGACCCTCGTCTGTAACGCCCCTTAACGTTACCGGGAGAACCAGCAGAATCTTAACACAATGGTGACGTGCTCCCTTTAATGAGAGGCCGTCGAAGATAATCATGGAGTTTGCAACTCCCTCTTCCATGGCTGCCCTTGACCATGCAGGAGAAACAAAGAAAGTGTCCACACGCAACCGAAGAACAAAAGAAGAAACAGGTTTGCTTTCTACCTTTCAATTATTACCCTCTTCAGCTTCACACGGCAGAACAGCAGGCAGAAAGCAGTGTGGTGCTTTGGTTTTTTAATTTAAATAGCAGTTTCCTTTAAATAGAATGTTCCTGCCATAGGAAGATTTAAATCACTGACTGAGATCAATTAGCCTAGGAAACAAGGGAAGTATTTTAATGGTCCTTTGATTGCAGAGACCACAGCTCCTCCAGTGCCGCACTGGAAGCGGAGGCAAGTTCAAGCTTTCAGGCCCACGCTCTGCTGCACGGGGAGCCGTCCCCCTGCGAAGCTGGGAAGGTGGTGCCCTCTGAGAGCCTGTGTCCCGGGGGCTTCCTACCCACAACGTGGGCTTCCCACCCCGGCACTGCCGGGCATGGCTCGCCTGGGGGCTGTGGGGCCCTGGCAGCCCCTCTGGTGAATTGGGGCAGGAAATCGGGTCAGCGTCGTGGCAAGCGCCGGCCAAATGGAAGCTGGCCAAGGGATTACGCGAGAGGCGGTGTGACAGAGCCCAGGGCCATCTGATGGGAGAGGACATTGTCAGAACAGATTGACAGCTCCTCGCACAGTCTCTGCAGTTGTGACAGACAAAGCTGTTTGCTGTTTGCGTGCCTCAGCGGGGACCAGCTCGGCTGCTGCTGGCTGGCCTGGCACAGGCTGGGCCTCTCCAGGCAGAATTCAGCAGCCCCTCTAAAATCAGGGGCCATCAGCTCCTCAGCATCACCAGGCAGATGGGAACAGCTGCAGGGCAACTCAAACAACTGGCAGATAACTGGGGAGCATCCCCACAGGCATCCCAACAGGGCAGGGAGATGCTGACACGTTAGAATCATAGAATGCATTAGGTTGGAAGGGAGCTTTAAAGGTCACCTAGTCCAACCCCCCCTGTTCTACAGGTTGGGAGAACAGACAATGCCCGGCCCAACTCCATCAGCACTTCAAGCAGGTAAGAGCAGCCCCACCCCAGGCGCCGGGTCCTGCAACCTGAAAAGTTCCCATCTGTACCTCTGTGAGCAGCATGAGGCAAAAAAGCACAAAACCTCACAGTTCAGGATCCAAGGACACTGCAGAACTACAGGAGAGAGAAACTTGGCTGCAAGCAGCAAGGTGTCCGCTGAGCAGTGACAGATTTCACCAGGGCCTGGGCCGCACACAACTGCTGCCTTCTGCATCTGAGCGGCACCAGCCCTTCCCGAGGGCACATTGCCACCAGGAGCATCACAGCAGTCAGGCAGCACATGGGGTCTCCCAGCTCTGCTGGAATCTCTGAGCAAAACTCACCCCACAGAAGACAAGGACAGGTAAGATGCTCGTTCCTTCCCAAGAAAACCAAACCCACGGGAAAACTGAAGTCCCGCAGCCAGGACTTTGAGAAGCCCCAGCTCTGCAGGTCCCACTCCCAGCAGTCAGCACACCGGGCTTGGTACACGCAAGAAAAAAGGACCCCGGTTTTCGCAGGCACTCAGCCATCACAGTGGATGCATCAGAGCTCTGCTGGTCCAGAGAGGCACTTGCACACACAGGAACTCTCCATCTGCACCTGCAGAGCTGCACTGCTTGCTTTGAAAACCAGAGGACAAAGGGATTTGGCCAGCAGCAGTGAGAAGGGGACCCTGGAGCCCTGACACTGGATTTTCCACCGTAAGCCTCCCCCTGCTCCTGCCTCTACTGCACACAGAGCCAGGAACGGTGATTTCTACTTGTAGCCTCCAGCTTCTGCCAGAGCCAATGCAGGGAGCAGCCACCCACCACCAGTGCCCACCCTGACCAGCCAACAAGGCCACCCTGAGCCAGGTGGAACCCAGCAGCTCTCTTCAACCATCCACCCAGCTCTTCATAAGGAACCTACAAGAGCAGCTCTTTAACCGAGCAGGACCCTGGATAAACACTTGGGCCACGGGCTCGTGCCAGGTCCCTGGGTGCCAACCACCACACTGCTCCTGCTGCTCAAGACGGGCAGCTCGGGAAGCTTGGGTTTGTCTCCGTGAACACCCGCGGCACCGGCTGGAGGTACGGACTGACCCACGGCTACACACCAAACCCAGGCCCTGTAGCGAACCTCCCAGAGCCCAGCTCCCTTCCTGGCCTTATTAAATGAAACAGAACAAAAGGCAACATCACCTTTCCGCACATGAACGTTTCTCCCTGCAAGGAAGGACTAAGCACAAACCGAACGAAACTCAGGAGGGAGGCCAGGGCAGAAACATCCCCCCTCGCCCGCTGCCGAGAAGAGAGAAAGCACCGCTGGAAAAAACCATCCCCCAGCAACTGCAGGTTGTGGATCCATTCAATCCCCCGTGACTGCATCATCTCAATAAACCCTGATAACGAAGCGATTACGTTCAAAGCTGTCAAGGGCTACGCTGACCAGAGCAGCTCTCTCACCAGCTTCAAGCAGCTTTGCTGGGCAGGAAAAAAAAAAAAAAGTCCTAATTCAATCAGCTTGGAAAAGTCTATTCCCCACTGATCCCAAGCGATCAGCCTTCATGTCGAGGGAACATTACATTGAAGTCACTCAAGATTTTCACTTTTCTTTTTTTTTTCTCCCTTCCCCTTTTCAATTTTAAAGCAAGAATTGAAAGGCAGCAAAGATAAAAACTGTGTTAAACTGGAACTGGTTCACTCAGGGGATGGAGAAACATAATACTCTTTCTTCAGATGCTGTTTTGAATCCAGCCCCAGCGAGTAGCGTAACAACGGTCACCAGTGTCTGACAGATGCCTGAAAGGCCAGAGCAGGAGAGGACAATATGGGTGAGCTGGGTGGAGATGGGGCCAGGAAAAGGGGGAGGAAGGCTCCAGCAAGAGCTGTCAGGCAGTTCCCTCCCCTTCTCCCCAGGCCTCTGGCAGTCTTCGTGCAACCCCATATCCAAAGGAGGCTGCGAGGACCGAGCTGCCCCGTGTCCCTCTAAGGTGAGACTGGGAACAACCCGAGGGCACTGGTGGAAAGGTAAAGGTGTTGGGAAATGAAGACACGTGATCAGGGCCCAAGTACTTCTTCAAGGTAAAAAGGTGAGGGGGGTACTTTGTCGGTCCTAAGCACTACAGCCTGCTCCTGCTGTCCTCCCCCCGGGGAGGAGAAGGACGGGTGAAAACCAGGAGCAGCAGAACAGCAGAGTCACTTACTTTCAGCTACGCAGCCTACGAGCAGCATGGAGAGGAGGTTGACGAGGGAGACCAGCGAAGACATCCCAGGGCTGGGAAGGATCCTCATCCTCCGCACTGACCTTCAGCCCCAGCCGGGAAGGCTCCGGCTCAGCAGGACTCACAGCGTCTCCCCAGCGTCGTCAGCACCTGCGGAAGCAGAAAGGGGAGAGCTCAGCGGGGGGAGAGGAGGGAGGGCGGCCGAGCAGAGCCCAGGCGGGCAGCGGGCTCCCGAGGAAGCGGTCTCTGCGCGGTCCCTGCGGGGAGGCCAGCCAGCCCCTCGCCTGGGTGCCACGGAGGGCTCGGCCGGCTCCATGGCCGCGCTGGTGGAGGCAGGAGGCCAGCCTGCCCCGGCCTCCCCGCCTCGGCAGGCAATGCTGAGCCTCGGCACGCAATGCTGAGCCTCGGCGGGCGATGCTGAGCCTCGGTGTGTGATGCTGAGCCTCGGTGCGCGATGCTGAGCCTTGGTGCGCACGCTCACGCGCAGGCAGGGAAGGGCGCAGTGACTGCGCAGAGCCCCTGTTTAAAGTTTAACGCCCGTCGGCTCCTCTCTCCTCCCGAGGCGGGAGGAAGGCAGCGCGGGCCGAGCGGCACATGAGCAATGAGGTGTGAAGGGATCTGACCCGACAGGGCCCAGGGACCCTCTTAAAGGGCAATTTTTCCACAAAAGCGCAGGGCGGGTGAAGAAAAACTGAAACCTCACACATGAAAAACCCAGGGAGGAAGAATAAAAAATATCCCCCGGGAGAGGGAAGACAAAGCAGGAGATGTCTCTGCTGCGTCCCCTTTGTCTGCTGAGGATCCGTGCCGCTGGGGGAGGGATTTCCTGCCATCCAGGCAGGCTCTGCGCTGCACGGCACCCACCCCCCCCAGCAAGCCTGAACCCCGGCCCCGGGATCAGCGTCGGTGGCCCAGAGCTCCTCCTGCAAGGCAGCTGCACGCTGGCGAGTCTCCCAGGCTCCTGACCACAGCTGGGAGTACAGCAGCTACTCTGCGTGTCTGACAGTCCCTACACTGCTTGCTGCCTCAGTTTCCCCACCTGCAACACACAGAGGAACCGCGTTACTGAGCCGACACGACACTGAAAGAGCCAAGACCTGGAGCAGGGTGGGTACCACAGTTGATCCTGACAGGCTAAAAGGCACAAGAAGCAAACGTAACCTCCCAAGGCCACAGAGACAGTTTTCTCCTGACCACTGTCTGCCATGGCCGTGGCAAAACGCGGCTGCAGGACAGCACCCGCTTACTCACTCGGCTGTGAGAGAGCAGAGCGAGCTCAGCACCACCCTGCTCCCCTTGCCCTGCCAGCACATTTCCATGGAGACAACTCCTGGCTCCAAAGGGAGCCTCCTGCTTACAGCTTTATCCTGATCCCTTCGCAAAGCTGGAATGGCATTAAGGGAGCTGTATTCTTAGCAACAACCCCAGTCCCGCGTGTCAATACCGGTGAAGGCTTCCTTCAGTGATGGCAGCGAGCTCTGCCCCAGAAGGGCTGAAAATAGAGTGAAAACTGCAGCCACAACCTCCTCGTAAGGTCAGCAGCCGAGAGGTTCCTCCATCAGACAGCCTCTGAGCACCAGAGTCGTGTGAAGGATGCTCTCAGATCTGTGCAGATTCCTTCCTGCCATCAGTTACCCCAATTAAAAATCAAACCCGGGGTTTAGAACCTTTTGGAAAAAAGCCAGGTAGGAGATGTTGTACAGTGATCAAAGGCTTTAGAAGGACTAAGGGGACGGACAGTGGGGTTGCTTAAGCTTTCTGATAGACATCAGGGTACGAGGCCAGCAGGACAGGCCGTGTGAAGGGGCATTTTCATCTTTTTTTCTGTCCCATTAACACTCCCAAGCTGAACTGGACAGAATTGAAAGGAAAGCCAGGATAAACAAGACGTCCCCACATGTACTCAGCCCTAAAGAGCAACTTTTCAGAGAGAAGCTTAGGACTTGCACTTTGAGGATTACAAAGCCTCTGCTGTGTGCTCTGTGCCAGTCTAGATCCATCGTGCTTCGGTGCTGGCTCCTGAAAACCGAGCGCAAATACCGATACTCCCAGAAAAAAAAAAAAAAAGAGAGAAAAAGTCTGGATTATACCACTGGGAATCTCTTCAAATGTTTGTTCTAGACATGCTGTAAGAGAAACACACAGAGGCTCCAGCCAGACTGAACGCGGGGTTCGCGGGGTTCGCGGGTGCAGAACAACGCGTTGGGGTTTCTCTTGTTGTTGTCAGAGGCGAGCAGAGACCGGGCACGTTGTGAATAGCTGCGATGGCAACTGTTAATTAAACGGGGGATGTGGTATCGATGCCAGCACAACAAATGGAACCGCGCTGCTGTTCGCTGGCTCGCCTTTCTCCCTGCTTCGCTCAGGCAGCTCCTCGTTCCCACCGGCGAGGCTGCAGGGGGAGAGGGCAGGAGTCGGAGAGAGCGAGCATCCTCCCAACTATTTTAGTTCTCTATATTAAAAAAACCCCGCGCAACAACAGGGCTAGCTCAGCCAGCGGTTCAGAAACTCCTGCTTTTCTTTATCAGAACAACATCCCCATCTGCAGTGCCAGCAAATCACAGAATCACAGAATGGTAGGCGTTGGAAGGGACCTCCAAAAATCATCGAGTCCAACCCCCCTGCCAGAGCTGGGCAAAAACTAGAGCAGAGAACACAGAAATGCATCCAGCCAGGTCTTGGAAGTCTCCAGAGAAGGAGACTCCACACATCTCCCCGAGCCTCGTCTGCTCTCCAAACGTGGCACCAGCGACCCTGCCCAGCTCAGAGCAGCCAAGAGGCTGCGGTGCCCCAGGGACCGTGGCCCCAGGTCCCCCCCAGCGAGCAGCCATGGCAGGGAAATGTTCCCCCTCCTCCCGAGAGAGAAGCCTGGCAGCTCTGCTCTCCCACAGCCAGCACAGCTTTTCATGCCATATAATGGGCTCCGATAGAGAAAGTCTGGTGAAGGGGATACAGCAACAGCTCCAAGATTAGAGAAGGAGATGCCAGAGGGTGACACTTCCGCTCGGGTGCTAATGTGCTTCCCGAGCCCTTGATGGAGACAGAAAGTGCTGGCAGAGATATTAGGACATGTCAGCTTCAATCCAGCAACTCATCCTTCAGAGCAGGTACATCACTGACTGTGCCACCCCCCCGGATACAGGATTTTCAGGACAGCAAAATGTGGACCCACCTGGTTCCCCTGCAGACACCAGGGAGAGGTTGGGCCAGGAGTTTGCTCCGCTTCACTGGTAGCACCCTGGCAATAGGGAGCCTGGAAACAGGCTCTTGCCTCCTGCACAATTCCTGCCTACAAAGTAGAACACGCAAGCTTTGGAAAGCCAGCTACCATGTGGCGAGGCTCCCCTGCCCTCCTGGGGCTGCCGAACACAACTGGGACCTGCTTTGATGAACGCTCAAATGGCAAGGGCTCCATCACCCGTGCTCTCCCCAGGCACAGCTCACCTTGCCTACACTCTCTGAAGCAGGTCTGCATCCCTCCTGCCTGTCTGCTGAGCACCCAGCTCCCGGCACCGCACGGGTAAACCCAGCTATGGCAGATCCCCCGCGCTGCTCCGCCGACCTGCAAACCCTCACGAAATTCTCTGGCACAGGATCTCCTGCAACACAAGCAAGCCACCCAAAGAGACCTCAATCCTTGCTAAAGAATGCAATTAAGTGAAGCCACGGCCCCCAGAGGGGTCAGATATGTGCTCGATACGGTCACATTTCAGGAATAAGATTAATTCTTACAGGAAAAGAGCTCCTGCAAGGCTTGCTTTCTTGTGCACTGCCCGATCTCGAGCTCTAAGCACCTCATGTGAGTATCCTGTAAGTGCCGAGGGACAGATCTTGAAGGAGTATCATTAAAAATAATAAAACTGAGAAGTGTTTGCAAGAAGCAGCTTCTCGTCATCGTCCTCCAGCCAGCACCAAGCCAGGGATCTCCGGGGACCCAAGGGTGCTAGGCACAAAGGGTGCAATGCTCAGAAGCACCTACATTTCTTAAGAGCTTAAGTTCCATTGAGAGTCAAAGGGACTTAACCTAAGCTGCTAAGATGCTTTTGAAGATTTTCCTCCCAGTAACTCCCATTTCAGAGGGTGCTGGACACCTAACTCCCTTAAGCTGCTTTGGGTATCTGAGGGGATACAGGAGGATGGGGCTTTATCTACAGACCAGTTTGGCTGGTGGTGGGAAATGCTGCTAAAAAGCAGCATCTGCACAGCTAGAGACACTGGGATGGGTCAGAGCTCTGCAGGTATTTTGCCAGATGGTATTTTTTTCTTAGCCCCCACGGAGCCAGTGATTGAACCGCTTGCTCTGAACTCAAAAAACAACCCAGGAGGGAGGGGGGGGGATCACACCTTCAGTTCAGATTCATTAGATTATAAAAACTCAGGAAAATAAAAATCAAAAACAACAACAAAAACCCAACAACCAAACCCATAAAGAAGTACTCAGGTTTCTCTTCTGTTTCACCCGCATGTGGGAAGGAGAAGGGCGATGTGAAAGAAGTTCTCTACAGAAAAAAGTTCCGCCCAGATCTAGCGGATGATTAAACATCTTCATTTTCAGCTGCTGCTGCGGGAGAATTACTCCCATTAGACATCTCAATCGAAGCAAACACCTCGCAGGCAGAGGGCTGCACCGAGGTCTCTTTTCCTTCCAGCAGCACCGGCTTAGTTTGTGCTGCGTATTAACAAAGGTCACTGGGTCACTTCATTTCCTCCCAGCAACCTCTTGAAAGAAAGAAAGAAAAGCTTTTAGCACAACCACCAGCTCATTTGTCACCTCCCCTGGGGAGGGGAGAGAGGAAATTTAAATTCACCCCCCCAACATTTCGATCTCCCACCCTGCCCTCGGCAAAGCCGAGCCCACCGGGGCTGGGACGGGGATGCCAGCGCTGGTGGCTGTGCAGGGTGGGCAGCTGCTGCTTGGACCCGGCTCGGGACCCCACCGTGGGACCTTCCCCTGGGTGCTGAGGAGCAAGGAGATGCCAGCGTGCGAGGCTTGTCCCCGGGAGCCCACGTGGCCCACGTCTCCACACTCAAGCTGCTTGGCTGGCAACTGTTCGCCTCTTCTCCTGGGGAAACAGAGCATGAAGACACGCGCTTCCAAGTCCGTGTTTCTGACACACACTTCCCTCTCCGTCAACATGCTGACCAGTTAGTTAATCCCTGTTTAATAGTGGGGGAGAGACCACAGCCACTGACAGCAGCCAGAGTGGTTCCTACCAGGCACCTGAAAGCCAAGGTCGGGGCAGAGATGGAGATGTTGCTGATGCCTCTGCTTGAAAAGCAGCTGCTCGACCTCAAATCTCGGTTAGACAGGAGAGCCCGGGAGGATGCTGACCCAGGGAGCCAGGTCTGCACGCAGCAGCATCGCTGTTGTGCTCACCAGGTTCACTTGGGGGAGAGAAAAACCAAAACAAACCTGCCAGCCACAAAAGCAAAACATTCACTGTCCCAACGCGACCCAGCACCAGAAGCCTGCACATCCTTCCCCCAGAGCAGGGAGGCTCCCAACGCTCCGCAGACCAACCTGTGCCCATGAACCAGGCTCATCAGGCCAGCAATGCCCCAGAAAGGATTTTGCCTTCCGGGCCACTTCATCTCAGCAGTGACACCCCAGAGACGTGGGAGCCCGCTGCTGATCAGAGGACCAGCCCTTGTCGTGCCCCCATCTCCCCAGGACCCACCTTCCCCACGACTTCAATACACCTGAATACAGCAAACACAAGCCCCATCCACCAACAAAGCTCACCTCAAGATTAACTGCTGGCTTCAGGTGCCCAGCTCCAAGGGCTGTGCAGAGAGCACTGCTCTCCAAAGATGCGTGATCCTGCTCCAAAAACGACCTGCTGTATTTCCAAGTCAACCCCTTCACCTACGAAGCTGATGGACACAGTCCCCCCTCCACGCTCAAGCACAACTCACAACACAGGCCACGGGCTTGGCAAACACAATTAGAGCAGCCAGCAGAGATCCTTCAGAGCTAAGTGTGACTGTTTATCTATCAGGGAGCTACTTAGATCTTAAAAAAAAAAAATATTTACAAGAAAGAGGCAGCGTACTGTCTTCAATGGAGAAACAAACACAGATGGAGAGAAGAAGAGCTTTGATCAGGACTGTCTCGGTCCTACACATGGCGTTTCATCCCCAGCTCTCCGAGCGCTTTGATATGACAGCGTTATCCCTTTCTACAACGTGAGAAACCAGAAGAAACTGCACAACCAAGACGGCGCCGGAGCGTGAAGTCATCCCGCCTTTCGCTGGCTTTGCACGCACACTCCCACCCCACGCCCACCCCCACTCCTCTTCGTGCTCCCTAGGGCGTTCCTGGTGCTCCCACACGTGCCACGTGCCCGGCCCCGGCCCCACGCGCCAGCAGCACGGTGCAGCAGCGTGGGTGCTGCCAGAGAGGCTGCTCCCCGCCCCGGGGAGGGGGGTCTGCACGATGGCACGGTGAGGGCTAAGCCACGGTCCCCGCAGGAGAACTGAGACAGGAGAGCTCCGGGTTGGGTGGGAATGGTCAGGAGGAATCAACGTGTGTGTGTGTGTGTCCCCTCCCCGTGTTCTGTGCAGTGACAGCTCTGACAAGCGGTGATGGATCTGCGGAGGCCGGGAAGCGTTCAGCAGGGGCAGGGGGGACATGGCTGCAGCCAGAGGCAACTGGCAGTAAGGGGAGGAGGAGGAAGCACAGATCCCCCGGCCAGGATGCACCCCTGGTAAGTCCATGCCCAGCCACTCTGCGAGGTGCTGCGACCACAGTCCAGGGGAGACCCTGAAGGACCATCCTCACTGCAGCGAAGGCAGAAGTAAAAAGCTGGTGCTGGTGCCAGCACCGCGGTATTGCCTGCGAGGGGGAGGCGATGCTGGAGCAACCAGAAATCCCAGCAGTGTCTTCCTGGGCCCAGCTCAAAGCTGGGCTGAAGGGATGGCTTCTCCTCTGCCTCCGTGCACGGAGGGCGGGAGCTGGGCTCTGCTCGGGGCTGCACAAAGGCACAGGGAAGAATCGGACCCAGGACTTCGTTCCCCTTTGCCACATTCCCTTCCCCTCTGCCCCATCCCCATCCCCCCAGTCCCAGGCAAGCACAGCCCACCCCTCAGCATTCACCAGCCACCCACTGCAGATCTCCGACGAGCACCTGGCAGCATCAGCCATCATCGACAACTACATTTCCTTGTGGTTCAAGGCAATAGTTTTGCCTTTCTTTTTTCAGGCCTTCGAGCTTTTTTTATTTATTTAGGAAGTCATTCATCATTAGCCCCAGCTTAGCTGCCTGGCAGACTGGGAGTTCCTTGGGGCGCAGACCGCATCTCGTCTCGGCGCTCGCCACGCGCACGCCGACAGCGCTCGGTAAATAATCGTCCGTCAGCCTCATCTCGCAGCATCCCCAGCACCAGCCAGTCTCCGCGAGGGGAATAAACACCATTTTCTGTGAGAAAATAATGCTAAAGAGAAAACCCTCATCATCCCCCTCCCGACGCACCCGCACCCCGAGCCCGGGAGCCGGGCAGACAGGCGATGCCGCGTTAGCGAAACGTGCTCCAGACCAGGGCAGCACAGGAGCACGAATCCAGCAGAGCATGGCTCTGGCTTCGGGACACGAGGCACTCTGCCAACCAGGATGGCAAACGATTGAAAAAAATACCAAAATCTTTCTTTCCTTTGGCCCAAACGTTTCCAGCAGGTAGGGACTGCTGAACAGATCTGAGGAAAAGGGATTTATAGCCAGTTCTGCGCTACAGCAAACGCGCCGGGCTGTAGTCCTTGCGTCTCCACACCGGTGCTCACGAGGGACTCGACGTCACGTCTGCTCACGTTGGTCACCAGAAACCTTCAGCTCTTGTGTCTCTTGCCACAAGCCCTCGCTCTGAAATTCTCGTGCTGGCGGGAGCACTAACAGCTCTCCCCGTCACAGCCACCGCTTCTCCGGCCGGGGCAACGCAGCCACAACCATCGTCGGAGCTTTGCCAAACCAGAGGTACCAAGCACCTCTCCAACAGAGGAAAAAGGGAAACAATGCCCTGAGATAACGGGTGGGTTCCCAGCCCCAGTAGCTGGGTTGGGAGCAGGGGAGGCCAGTCACTGCCCCAACAGGCCCATCGCTCCAGGGCAGGACTGTGCTGCTATGAGTTTGCGTCCAAACAAAGCACCTTTCACCAGCCTTCAGCCCGAGCAGAAAACAGAAAAGATGAAAAAATCAAAAAAGAAAAAAAAAAATTGCAGAAAGAAAGTTAATTGAGAACATGAGGGTACTTTATCAGTTCCAGCTCAGAGTGCTGGGCCAGTGTAGGATGTCACCAGCCTTCTCCGCAAGAACGACCTTCTCATTACAGGCGAGTGCTGATCGATTGCCTCCATTTGTTATCTTCATCAGCGCTCGGGCTCTCACAGCTCTCCATCAAACCTGACGCCAAGCACCCAGGCAGCTTGATGAGCCCCACGGAAGGGTGGTGGTGGGACCCTCCCAGTGCTCCCAGGAGACCTCACCCCACAGTGTGAGGACCCCTCTGCCACCAGCACGGCCCCAGGGAAGGCAGCACCAACACCCCTGGCTTCGCCCAGATTTTGCCCGACTCCTTCGTTCCCCCAGGACACACTCCCCAAGAACAGGAGCTATGAGAGAAAGACCTCCAGAAACTCCCCAGTTACAGGCACGCACACCTCAGGCCAAAAGCAAACCCCAAAACTCTCTCCTGAGACAACACCCTGGAGAATTTCAACGGCAGACCCAGGCAAGGACCTGCTCCCTCACACCCCACTGAACCCAGGGAGTCTGCAGTTCAGGAACACGAACTTGGTCTAAGACAGAGGAAAACTTAACCCTTGCTTATCATCTTCAGAGTCTCCCAAGGCCACAGGGTGCAGAGGGACTGCCCTTGCTTTGTCATTCTGGGGGAGGTAATTAAACCCCAGAGGCTGGAGCAGCTCAAGTCCACATACGGCCAAAAGCCTTGGGAAACAACAGGAAAAAAAACAAAGAAGGAAGGAAATAAATGAATTCCCTTCTGTGGCCCATGACGTGGCCACTCTGGTCTGCACAGCCCTGGGCAGCCAGGCTGGGGCTGGGCGGGGAGCGCTGCGGGCCCCGGGCGAGGCCAGAGCCCCCTGCACACGCTCCGCTTATCGGTGGAAAACAAACGGGGGAGAAGAAAAGCAGCAAAGCAAACACCTGAAGTTTAACCTAATTACTATTTGGTGGCAAATGAAAATCATCGCGTCAACAGCCCAGCTGCTGATCCGTTTTCTTTCCTCACACCCCAGGAAGAAGGTAGAGCTGCGCTTCAGTTGGGAAGGGTCAGCGGTGGAAAGCAGGAGGGTGAGCCCGGCCGCTCCGCGCAGCGCAACTGCCCCAGCACAGCCCCCAGCACGCGAGGACGGGGATGCTGAGCCGCAGTGAGAAGGACAGAGAGGCTCGTCCGTCTTTGTCCGTAGCGCGGAGCCGGCTCGGCCGCCGCAGCTTGCGCGGTGCTGATTAGCGCGCGGCGAGCCGAGCTAATCGAGGTTATTAGCGAGCGCTGCCTTGCCGGGGATTTGCAGCAGCCTGGACGGGAGGACGTTCACCTAACCCCGGCGACTGGGGATGCTCCACCCTGCCACAGGGATCCGCTGCCGGCCAGCGCACAGGGCGACGTGGCTCCCACAGCCACGGGCCCATCACAGAATGGCAGGGGTTGGAAGGGACCTCCGAAGATCATTGAGTCCAACCCCTCTTCCAGAGCAGGACAAAACAAGAGCAGATCATCAGCGCCTCCGTGTATGTGTTTTCCACCCCAGGATCAAGAAAGCCACAAATCAAGAAGCACAGAGGCAGGGGGGACCCCTTGGGCGCTGAGGGCACAGGGACACTGCTCCTGGTCCTCCCCTCTCCCCAGTTCCACCTGCCTTCTCCTTCAGGGTCTCTCCCCCCACCATTCCCTCACAGGCGCTCCAGCCCTGCCAGCCAACACAGGAGGTTAAACTCCATAAAGAGGATTTGGTTTTGAGCTTGCAAGACAGAAGATGAGCAAATCCCTTCCCTTGCTCTGGCAGGAATCCTGTGTCTCAGACCCACCAGCCAGGGGAGATTAAGAAAGGAGGAGAGAAAGAAAAAACCCCATCCATCACTCGCTGCCATGATCTCATCTGAATTTAAGAGCTAAGCTGGGAGGATGCTGGGTCACTGCTTGGGCTGGTGGAGCCCTACAGACCAGCAGGCACCAGAGCAGACTGGACAGAGTCTTAGGCTGCACCGCTCAAGGTCAGCAAGAGGGCTAGGAAGCCGCGTCCACGTTCTGCGCTCGCTCTCCCTCTGATTTAATTCCAGCCTGTCTGTCCAGGGAAGCCTCTGGCTCTTGTCACATCCTTGAAGAGAGCCCCAGCTCTAGTGGGTGCCTCCAGGAGGTACCTTGAATGCATCGAGTGAAGCCCCACAGAACGGCCCAGCATGCCAGCAGGGGAGGCAGGGATGCTTCTGAGCGGAGCAGCTTGGCCAGGCAGGGCTTTGCCGCAATTTTCATCTTCCGTGCGAGATGTGAAATTAAGAGGCTGCTAAATAAGCAGAAGCTGGGAGTAACATCACCCTCAAAACACTCCAGTTCCTGCCTGACAGTCTGAGCTCGCCCTGCTGGTTTACTTCTATTAAATATGATTTTCCTCCCTTTCTGCTCCGAGCAGCTGTAGCGGCGCGGTCCTGCCGGGCTGAGACATCCCACCCCAGAGGTAGCTGCATCTCATTGGTTAAGATAAAACAACCCATAGGCAGCCTGCCCACACCGGGGACGCATCAGAGGCAGCTTAAAACATTCATAAGCATCCGGAGATTGGCAATATCCCTCCTACAGCGGCCGTAGGAAAGGAGCTCGCGAGAGGACCCTGGGAGAACCTACCCGTCGCCCGGCATCCAAAGAGGCTCCACCTCACCGGTTCGTCATTTCGTATTTCACTTTAAACCAACATAAGGTGATTTTTGACAAGCTGCTGAGATCACCTCGGTGTCTTTGTTGCCAGTCGACCACCACAAAGACCAGGCCAAGAGATTTCTCCGAGCGGGCTGGCCGAGCGGCCGCGCCGCTGTTTCTGCACAGCGCAGAGGCCCGTGCACAACCCCCCCTGCGAAGCGGGCGATGAATTAAACATGCAATAATATTTACTCGGCAGGTGAAGACCAGCAGCATGGAACGGGTGAAGGATGCTTTCCGTTCTCCATTTTCAGCAGGGCAAGGAAGAGAACCGCCTCGCCAAGCAGGGGTTGTCACTCTGGACGAGCCCGGCCGCAGGAGGCTCTCCAGAGCCCACCACCCCTCTGCCCACCCAGCCAGCGTGGCCGCTCGCTAATGGCCTGTCCATCTTCGCAGGCACCGCGCCAAACAGGAACGGGTCCAACCACAAATCTCTCCTTCGGACTCGCAGAAGCCACCATATTGCACGAAAAGCTTTTCCTTCTCACTGCACCATCTGGAGTCACTGGGAAATGCAACTTTTTTTTTTTGTCCCCATTAATTGCTAAAGTAAGAAATCTGCTGTCCCCTGAAAAGCAAAATTTCCCACTTTCTCCCCGTGCAAGGGGAGCAGAGATGGGGGACACAGAGCTGAGACCCTCAGCAAGACGCTCCGGTTCCTCCCGAGCACCCACACTCTCTGCCTCTGGGATCCAACCCACAGCCACCTCCATCCCATCACTCAGGGGTTCCACCTTGCTGGAAAACAGAGTTTTTTCAGCTTAAATTTCCTAAAACAAGAGGATATGAGAGTGCCCCATCCTACCCTACACTGGATCCGGCTCTGGAGTCCTCAGCACAAGAAAAAAATGAACCAGTTGGAATAAGTCCAGAGAAGGCCACAAAGTGCTGGGAGGGCTGGAACCCCTCTGCTGGGAGGCCAGGCTGGGAGAGCTGGGGGGGTTCAGCCTGCAGAGGAGAA
>WUAM01000034.1:749177-759272 GCA_024336885.1 Actenoides hombroni
CGAGCAGCAACCGGTGCCGCTCCTGAGCTCCCCAAACTCCAGCCGGAGCGCTAACCAAGGGGCAGGGGTGCAGCTGGGATCCCCCCTGCCTGGAGAGTTTTTGGCAATACAAAGCCCAACACCACCGACTGGGTCCTTGCTACCTTGGGCCTGGCTCTACGATCAGGTAAAGCTCCGAACACTTAAAAACCAGAAAGCAACAACCAAAAAAACAGAAAGAAAACCCCACAACAACAGCCACAACCTTCTTCATTTATTTTTCATGGAGCTCCACAGACATGCAAAGCTCTTGCAGCCATCTGTAAAGAGAGAAGGTAATTCCTAGCCTGAGGACTTTACAGTTTAAATAAGACATAAATGCAGCAAGAGAGGACGGCGAGGGGGTGTGCAGCCAGAGGGTTTCTTCAGAGAGAGATTGGGTATCACGACTGCTACGTATACGTCTTTTCGTTGACTCTATATAGGATTTCGGAGTAGCTCTGTTATCTCTGGGCAGGAACAAAACACTCTGTTCTTGCTCTTTTCCAAATATTACCAAGAAGTTGGAACCAAACAAAACTCCCAAAGGAAAAAAAGAAAACACCACAAACAAATTCCTTCCCTCCCCTCCCATCTCAATTTTGCCTAATTTTATGCATATATATATATATTATTTTTTTTTTACACAGAGAGATACTTTTCCTTTTTTTTTTTTTCTTTTTCCCTTTTTTGAAAGCTGGGGGTTGAAAATCCCTGGTCATTTGGGAATTCTCCGAGCCAGCGACCGTAGCGCGGCTGAGCGCAGAGAGGCTCTTGGCAGGCGCCAGCGCAGAGAGGGCTGTGCTGGAGCATGTGCCTGAGAGAAGGGGGGGATGTGGGGGGCAAAGGAGGCCACTTACATTTTTAGAAGGGGAAAAAAATAAAATTAAAAAAAATACTTAAATAAAAGGGGAGGGGGGGAAATCATCACCCAGGCCCGCCTGGCGCGCACGCCAGCTCGGGGGGCTGGGAGCGGGGGAGCGCGGGGCGGAGAAAGGGCTGGGTGGATGGAAGTGAGGATCCAGATTGAAAACAGATGGGATTTTTCTTGCCAACCTGACATCCGAGACCGCGGGAGGCGGGGTAAAACTTCCCCTTCGGAGAGGCTGGCAGCCAAGAGATAGGGCAAAGGGGGAGGCCCCCCAAAAAATCCCAGTTTGGTTTAAAATCTCTTCTCGTTCCCTCTTGCTGGGGCTCCCTGGATGGCAGAGAGGAGCCCGCTTGAGCTCCGTTGTTTTTAATACTTTGAGAGCTTTGATTTTGCCATTAAGTGTCTGATTCATCTGTTCCTGCCTGCTGGAGCTAAGCCCAGCCTGGCAGTTAATGCTCGCCCTAGGAGACATTTTAGGGGCATTTTGCACCCACGCAGATCCCTCTCCACATGCCCGCGAGGGAAACCCACGTAGGCACCCAGAAATTACCACGTGCACACCCTCGCCCTCCTGCATGGCACGCTGTGGCCAGCGACAATCTGCAACTAAACCCCGGGCACAACCTCCGCCCAGGGAGCTGGGATGTGGCAAACCCAGGCTCTGGCTGTCACATTCCCACATAACGGAGGCACCATAAATGATGGTTTCACATCTCCTGCTACAGCCGTGGGCATCCGAGCTGGTAGCCTCCAGCAGCCCGAGCTGCCCAGGTTTTAAGAAACTGCAAAGAAATGATGCAACAGCCCTGAAGTGACTTCTAACAGCTAATTTGTGGCCGGTTTGGGGTAGGACAGAGGCAGCTCCCGCTCTGGGTGATACCTCCTGCTTTGCCCACCCATCCACACACCCCACACTTCAGTGTGAGAGGGACCAGCAAACCCCCCTCAGTCTGCAGACCCCTCGGAGGGGTCCCCAGCGACACAGGGGTCACGTGAGCCCTGATACTGAGCATCTCATTTTCATAGAATCACAGAATGATTTAAGGTGGAAGGGACCTTAGAGACGATGTAATCCAACCTCCCCACCACGGGCAGGGACGCTTCTCAACTAGCCCAGGCTGCTCAAGGCCAAGGATCTCCTTTTGGGCTAAAGAACCACCACGGGACAGCACAAGGCTCGGGGGGTGCACAAGCCGCTACCCAACGTCCACCAAGCAACTGGCAAAGCCGCCCCTCGGCAGGGCACGGGGGTACTCCCCAGCCTGGCAGGGAAACGGGGTCCGTGTCGCGTCCCCCCCACCCCGGGATTTCACAGCTACTTTACAAACCAGAAACAAAAAGTTAATGGTGCGGGCTTGACCACATATTTTCCAGGGGCTCTGGGAGACCAGCTCTCCGCAAGCCGGCTAACACACACTCTTTTCATTCAGAGCTTTAAATACCCAATTGTGTCTGTTTTCAGCACGCTCATTTTTAGCATTTTAATGATATGGTCCCCGGCTCTCGCCCTCCTTGGATTGGCCGCAGCGTGGGGGTTTTTTCTTGCCTTTTTTTTTTATTTTTTTTATTTCCCCCCCTTCTTTTTACTATCTCGCAGAGCGAGAGGGGAAAGAGGTTAGCAAGAGGTCACACATTTCTCCTAACCCAAGTGTTTTTCCAGCAGGCAGGGGGTCCTGCCAGGGACAAAGACAAACCAGCCCTTTCGGCTGCCTGTTGGCTGCAAGCGCTGCACCTTCCGCTGCGGGTGCTCAGCGCAGGCGCGGGACAGAGCCGGAGCCTTTCAGGAGGCAGGATGACTGGGGCACAAGAGACAGCGGGCAGCAGTGCCCATCCCCACACCCTGGCACAACCAAAAGCTCGCTCACCACGACCGGCCCTGGAAGAAATGGTTTGGGGTTTCCCATTGCAATCCTGTTCTCTCTGTCCCCCGTAGCTGGAGCTCTCCTCGGGCCCCATCGACAGGATCAGGCTTGGCTCTGCTGCTCTGCTCACAGCCAGGCAGAAGACCCCATCTGCAAGCAGGATGTGGCACGCAGTGTGGGCACAGCATCTGCTCCCAGCCCAGCTCCCTTGGGCACCCTGGGTGCCTGCACCCACCTCATGTCTCCCCATTCACGCCCTTGGCCTGTTCGAGCTGCTCTGCTTTTTCCACTGGAACACTCACAAAGATGCTTCAGACATCAGAGCTCAAAGACTCCACTGGGAACTACAAGGAGCACCACAGGACCCCCAAACCCCTACACCTGGAGCTGTCCCAGGAGCTCCCAGAGCCTTCCTGGCTGTGCCACCTCTCGTGCCACCTCCCCAGCACAAAGCAGACGTAAAGCAGTATGGCAGCTGCTGATTCCAAATAGCCAGCTGCAAAAACAGCCCCAGCTTTGCCACCACCTCTAAAGCCACTTGCAACACTGCCCGCAGCACCCAGGGGTGCTGGTTTGGCCCCAAGGTGCTGGGGGGGGCTCAGTCTGGCTCTGTACCACGGGCAACCATCACTGCACTGACATGGCAAAGCTGCTTAGGGTCTGGGGTCAGCTTCAGCATCTCCAGGCTCTGCTCCTCCATCAGCTGCTGCCCCCTCCGCACCCGGGTCGTGCAAACTGCTGACAGAGCTGAGGAGGCAGCAGAAGAGTCACAGCTACACCAGAGAAGAGACAAAGGTGGGGGTCCTACCTCCAGCCCTTTGCAAACATCCACATCCCCTGCCCTTCCCCGAGCAGGCTGTCCCTACCCACTTCTGCACGTGCCACTGTGACCTGGCTTTTGGCCCAGGCCAGCCCCAAGGGACATCCTTTCCTCCCGTTCCCCCTACCCCGCATCTATATTCTGTCTTTTCCCCCACCCTCTCTCCCCCAGCTCTCCAAACACACCACCTCCCTCTCAACCATCCTTCTCAGGGTACTTCAACATCAACCGCTCAGCAGATTTTATTCTTTTTTTTTTTTTCTGCCAAGTAATATCGAAATGATATTTATTAAATTTGCTAAGTCCCTCAATCTGCTCCATAATACAGTGAATCTGCGAGGTGGTTTCACTGATCCCGCCTCAATGAGACCAGATTAAGGCAGATGATCCTGGCTTTGCGGCTCCCTGGGCCCGGGGAGGGTCAGAGGTTGTGCAGGAAGGCAAAACCCGCTGGCAGCGTCGCTGCGGCCGCGCCGGAGGAAATCACGTGGCCTCTGAAAATGAGTTCCGAGGTTAATTCCAGGTGGGAAGGAGGGAAGCACTCAGCGTGGACACGCAGCAACTTTTAAGGCTTCGGAAAACCCGTTCAGCTGTTGATTTCAGCTTCTCTTGCTCTTATCTCCCTCCTCAAGCGCATTGATTGCACCTGCCCCCAGCCCGCTCCCCAGCAAGAAGCCCATTAGATCTAAAGTTAGCTCCAGAAAGGTTCATCAGATCCATTATCTCTGCATTCAGCTAAATTATGAAAATCATTAAGATAAGGAGGCATGGAGCCTATTAGTTTCCTGGAGAGGATGCTTTACCCTTTTTTTCCCCCGTCTGCTTCCACATTTAATTACCTTAAGTTTCACAGTATTTAATTCCATTTATTAAACCTTTAATACGTAAAAACAAAACAACAACAGCAGTACCCACTGCTGGTTGCCTTTAGGAAGGGTGCGGAGCCAGGGCTAGGGAGCAGCATCTGCCTTCCCCATCCCCTTCCCCTCTCGGGTTACGGAGAGGCCCCGATCCCGCGGCTGCACACAGATGCTCACAGCCAACCTGAAGCTAAATTAATTTTAATTAAAAAATTAAGGACTTGGCCTAAAGTCTGTGCAAAGGAAAAGGACCCAGAGCCAGCCCCGGGTCCTCCTGTGGGCTCCCCTGAGCTAGGCTGGTCCCCAGGCTGGCTTTCAGCAGCTTTGCTACAGCCCGGGGGGGGGGGGGGGGGTGAGACAAAAAGCAGGGGGGTTGGGGGAACTCTCCTTTTCCTCTCCAATTGCAGGAGCAGGGTTTAATCTGCACTGCCACCACACCCAGAGAGCCCCAGCGGGGACGGCGTTCCCACAGGTATGCGCACAGGGATCTTTGCTCCGTTATTGGTGTAATTTTTCAGGCAGATGCTATTTTAGGAAACTGGTAACAAGCCTATGGAAACGGCAACCCCCCTCCCCGTGCTTCAAGCAAGGTCAATCTGAAGCATTAGCATCTCTCTGGCTGCATTTTGCCGTCCCAGAGATGCTGCTCAGCAATCCTGGTTACTATTAGAGCAGCATCTGAAACCCCCATTTATCCTGTAACACCGACCAAGCTGTAACCCTCACATTGGGCTGCCTCTTTGCCATCTAAACAGGACAGAGACCAAAGAGTAAAAACAAAACCAGAGGCACAGGGTCACCCACCATGCCACAGAGGGGAAGATACCAAAGCCCAGCTGATCCTTGAGCCCAGCTCATCGAGACCACGGCACGAGAGCTGCAGATCCACGTCCCTGAAAGCGCACGGACAAGGATGTTTCCACACCCAGCATCTCCAAATACCTCCTCGCAGGAGATGTCAACGTTTTGACAACTCATGGACCACTAAACCTTTTTCTGAGAAGATCTGGACGTTGATGAGGCCCCTTTTCACCAACGCTTTTCTCCAGCGCTCGCAAGGCTCGGTTTGCAAAGGCCGCTGCCTTCAAGGCGGGTCTCGTCCTGCATCCAAAGAGGGCCCCACAGCTCCAAGCGGTGCAGTTTCTTCCCCTCGCCATCTTTTACAGGATTAAACCTCAAACTTGGCCTGCATTTTGCATTTGGTTTTTAAATCAGGAATCACTCTGGAAAAGTAGCACCAGGAAGAAAAAAAACAACTTGCTAAAGTGTTCCCCAGCAGCGTATCCACATAGTTTAATATAAAAAAGCTGCTGCTAATTTAAAAAACAAATGTTTAAGCAATCAGGCATGTTGATTTAATTTGTCCTTTCTGTGCCAGAGAAGGCCCAAGCAGCTCGCAGCGGTTGCCACACGACATTATCGAGAGCACCCATAGCGAGGTCTTCGCATGCTGGGATGGGAGCAGCTTGGAGCCCCAACACAACCCACGCCTTGGAGGGGAGGTCGGCTCCTCTCAGCCCCCCAGAGAGGGTCTCTTGGGATAGTCCAGCCTCCGACCCACCACCCCACGATGAAAACAGACATCTAGAATGTAAGGACAGGACTAGGGATTCAACTCATTGCTTGTTTCCAGCATGAACAAGGTCATCTGTCCCTTCCTCCAAGAGCAGCAAGATTTTAGTTCATTTGCCATCACTGCAGACTAAAGTTTTTTCATTAAAAAGCCCATATATTGCTCTGCTTGTGAAGAGGGTGCAGGATGTACAGAGAAAGGTCCAGGGGAACCTGGAGCCCCAAAACGAATCCCGCTGGAACGAGGAAGCTGCTGCCTCACTGCTGTGAGATGCTGCTGACTACGGGTCCTTTCCATCCACGGGCTCCCAGCAGCTCAACACCAGCAGCTTAAAATCACAACTTGCACTCCATGTAAATGCTCTGAATGCAGATCAAGTCTCGGTTTAAATATTCATCGGTGCCGCGACGGGATCCGCGAGCCATCTGGTAAGTGGGCTGGGAAGGTCCCCCAGCGCCGCGGAGCACACCTTCAGCTCAAGGGCCGCTTCGCCCCACCTCACGGCCACGCTCCCCAGTCAACGCCAACTGCGGAGCTTGCATCTCTGACAGCAACAGTAAACTCAGAAGGGACTTTCCCCCCCCACCTTTCTCTCAAAGCCTTGCCAGCAGTGAGCTAAATCCAGATCTACTCTTCACACCCACCCACGAGCTGGGGCAACCAGCAAAGGTTCATTAGCAGGAGCCGAGTTCCTCTTGCTTTGAACATGAAAGCAGCCCGAGGAGGGGTATTTTGTGGGGGAGGAGAATATTCATCATCATAAAAACTCCAAAACATGGAGCAGCAAACACTGCCTTCAGCCTCCCTGATGCCAAAAGGGCTCCCGTGGCCAAGGTGAAGGATGGGGTGTTACCCAAACTAACAGGCAGGAAGGTTTTTCTTCTCAAGTCATCTCTCAGGAGACCTGTCCACTCGAGCTGCAGGACTTGAGCGTTCACCTGCTTGACTTTCCCTCTGGCCTGCACAGCAGTGTATTCAGGGTTGGCTCACCCGCTCACGGCCGTTGAACCCGCTCTTTCCACAGCTCATATTCCACGGAGGCAACGCAAGACACACACAGTGATAAACCAGCTGGGCAAACTCTCCATCTCGACAGAGATCCTGCACCGTTATCACCTTTGGCATGAAAGATTCCCAAAATCAGTTGGCCAAGAGGAAGGTTTTGGGGATACTCGATGGCAGCAGCTGGATGGCAGCCCCCCAAAACTGCAACAAGCTGTGGGAGGTCCCTGCTGCAGGGCTGCAGGAGGAGTATTTTGGATGCCACTGAACAGAGTGGCTGGGGAGGGGAGATATGACACCGGGAGTGTGCTCTGCAACGATGAGACCCGGAGGTGAGGATGCTCCTTCAGCCTTCCTACACCATTAACTCTGCAGTCAAGGGATGCTGGATGTTCCCAGGGTGTTTTATTCTCAATGTCAGAAGCCAAATGTTTTTTTGATTAACCTTTGAAGGGCAAACACAGAGCAGCCAAGAGCCCTAAGGAGCCAGGTAACAGCGAGTGCTGCTTTGAGGAAGTCATCAGTAGCCCAGGGAAAGCCTGTTCTTCTCAAGTGAGTTGAGTCCTGGGCTCCTGATGAAGGACCGCTCTGTATGTGCCCATTCCATAGCTGAGAACGTTCAGGAACGAACTGGAAGAACAGCCTTCCCATGGTCTGCAGCAAAGTGGGGAACGGAGCCTGCTCCTGATCATCCTTCCTCCAACAGCCACCACCACACGTGGCAGTTTGCACCAGGCACACACAAGGAGCAGTTTCTCCTGAAAAGCCTCTAAAGGTTCCAACTCACCACGAAACAAGCAATAACCACAGACCAGGGATTCCCACAGATAATCCAGATCTCTGGGAGATCCCAAAACATCTAAAAAGGCCTCAATTCTCAGAGCACAAGGAGACCCCAGAGAGGTCGGAGCCCTCTTTCCAATGCTGGAAAAGCTCAGACCCAGGCTGCAGATCAGTATCTCCTTTCCCAGCACGGCACGGTCGGGAACGGGTACAGCTCGGAGAGGGAGCGCAGGAGTGCGAAGGAACTCGTCCTGAGCAGGAACTCAATTTTGCCCATCGTTATTGTTGGCTTTAACAAATAGCTTCCGGGGATGGCAGGTACTTTATTAATTTTTCCCCTGTGCAGTGTGCAGGATGACTGAAGAAATCACTGGTTTGTTGATTTGTTTGCTTTCCTGGCCCAAAATAGCTAGCTATTTATCTTTAAAAACAGCAGGATGCATCAAATCCTCAAAGGAAGGCGACGGAGCCGGGAGGACGTGCCACACGCAGCCATGGCACCGGCGCCTGCGTTCAGCCCCTTTCTCCACCTTGGGAAAAAGCCAGGTCCAAGTCTCCCACTTGCACTTCAGACATGGGAAAATTGAATAAAGGGATTTTCCACCCCATTGGGTCTCTTCTGGCAGCCACATTCCTGGTGGACTCACTGCCTGTCAGGCCTGAGCTTTAGTCTGGTTGAGGCCCAGCGAGGGTTTGGGCACCTCAGCCTCAAACACAGTCCCTTGGACTTTGCTGCTCAGCATTGATGCTCAGAGTCCTGGGGATCTTCAGGGTGGTGTTAGGACAGAAAAGACTGCAACATGCACATCAGGAACCAAATAAAGTTGAAGGTGCTTCTCTCCCTTAACAGGTCTCCTGGAGAAACAAAGCCACAGGAGACACCAGGCAGTGGCTTGTGGTGCTGCAGCACCTTGCTGAGTCCTCCACACCCTTCTAAGACCTAAGCAAGATGTTTCCACGTCCTCGAGCTCTCCTGGAGCCCTCTGAGGTCGGCAGCAAGCTGCGGCCAGCTCAGGCACCCACATCACCGTTGGAGTTGAAGCTCCTCTCCTATCCCAACAGCCGCGGTTGCTTGCACCGAAGGATTCAGGATTTTCTTTCTGCCTTCCCATGGGATTGCTCCAGGAGTGCAGGAAATGCCCAAGGCAGCAGGCGATGCACACGGGCTCGTGTGACCGAAACCCAGGATCGACCAGCCCTCCCGAGGAAAGGCCAGTGGGGCTGTCAGGCAGGGGCTTCGGTGGTTATCTCCCAGCGGGGCTGCGCGGGCGGGAGGGACCATCCGGCCTAACGACATCCACGGGACAGGAGTCTCCTGCACAGCTCTGCTCCAGGACATCCCTCGGGGGAAGGGGCTGCTCAAGTCACACAACCCCAGCAGAAATTAGGCGAGGCAGCTTTGAGATCCCCATCCTGGAGGCCCCGACAGATGACATTTTTCTGTGTCTTTTTTTTTTTTTTTTTTTAAGCACCATCTCCATTCTTTGTGGTTACCGAGAGCGTTTTCCATATGAGCAGCACCGGAGAGTCTTCCAGAGCCTGCAGCCATCCCACACTGGAGCCTGCTGAGCAGCCAAGCGAGACCTGCAACACCCCAACGCAGGCTGCGAGCTGCCACGAGGACCACGTGGGCAGGAGCAGATCTACCGAGGACGGGGAAAGGCGAGGCTGAGGAAGACGGTGCAGGCGGAGGGAGCTGCGGCCGCACCGTGGCCGGGGGGACGCGGGGACAGAGCGAGAGCAGGCGGCTCCAGCGCTGCCAGCCTCGCCAGGACGCTGCGGGGTCCCCAGAGCCCCGGGCGGCGGTGGCAGCTCGGCAGGGAGCTGGCTGTCCCCACGCACGCTCGCCCGCCCGCTTCACAGAGAGCCTTTTTCATCTGTTTGCTTTCTTTTTTTTTTTCTTAATTTAGAACAAAGGAAAAGGGGAGGGAAGCAACTTTGCAATTCTCCACGGACCCAGGACTCCTCGAGCTCATCCCCAGAGAAGGATTAGACTGCATTAGGCTGAACGGAGATCTCTGACACAGCCCGAAAGCAGAGGAAATAAATGACCTGCCCCTGCACTCACGCTTCCTCCTGCTCCCCGGGGACGGCAAAGGGAACCAAGGGGTGAACAGTCCCCCTGTACTCAGCACCGGGGAGGCCACATCTGGAGTACTGGGGTCAGTTTTGGGCCACCCGCTCCAAGAAGGACATTGAGGGGCTGGAGCATGGCCAGGGAAGAGCAAAGAAGTTGGGGAAGGTGCTAGAGCACAAGGCTGGTGAGGAGCAGCGGAGGGACCTGGGCTTGTTCAGCCGGGAGAGAA
>WUAM01000034.1:785680-800210 GCA_024336885.1 Actenoides hombroni
GGGGGGGGGGGGGGGGGGGGGTGAGGGGGGGAGGGCTCCCAAAGCCCCCAGCATCGGATGGTTTTGCAGCCTGATGGGTGATAAAATACCACTTTTGTGTCTGGAAGAGGTGAGGGCTGGAGGGACAGTGGCAGGAGGCGTCGCTCCAGCGGTGCAAGCTGAGCCTCTGGTTTGTGCTTTGCTGATTCCCTGGGTGTGGGCTCAGTTCGTGCCGTGGTGGTTGCACAGGCATAACTATGGGAATCGGGGTCAAAAACATGCAAGGTGCATGAGGATGACCCAAGAGCCGGAGGTCATGCAGGACCTGGCTGTCACCCCAGCGGGTTTTCCTCCTTGATGCAAAGATGTTTCAGACACCCAGTTTGGCCCTGGTGCGGTTTAAGCAGGGGCACGGGCCGAACCGGAGCTGCCATCGGCACACTCCCTGGGCTTCCATCCCACGAGTTCAGCCAGTTATTGATCTCCATTATTCCTTCCTTAATGTTTGCTGCTGGATGTGAGTAATTATTCCTCCAGGAGGGTGGAGGTTATTGGGATAACTGCTCCCGTTTTTGGTTTAGATTAGTTTGGGATGGAGAAAGGCAGCGAGAAGCCATTGCTCGGGAGACAGCGTGGTGAGGAGCTGGAGAAGGTAGCAGGGGAAGAAGGAAGGCAACATCCTGCAGCACTGGGACTGTTGTTGGGGATGGTCCTGCTCCTTCCAGCCTGGTTGGCTTACGGGGAGAACCCAGACCCGGAGAGCAAAACCCTGTCTGCAAGGCTGCGGTGCTCGGCTGCCCGGTGAGTTCAGACACACCGGGGTGCAAAGCTTCTCCCCGCGGGCCCTTGACTCCACCAGGCCAAGCTCCAGCTATTTTTATGCACCCCAGGAAGGTTTTCCCAGCTGGCTCCAGATTTACACCAGCGTGCCACGGAGCAGCCCCGGCGTGGGAGACGAAGCGCGGTTGTTGACACTCTCCCAGCTCCCGGCTGCATTATGCAGCTCCAGTAAATGCCCTTTCCATCTTGCTCTGATCATTAGCCGGGAGTATTCCGCTCCAGAGCTTTGCTATAATGAAAGGCACTGAACTTCAGGATCTCAATTAACTATAGCAAATGCTCTAGATCCTAGGAAAATACTTTGCTCAAATTATATCGCAATAATAATATGTACATCCATTCACTCCTCTGGAGCAGGGCGGGCATGCGCCATGTATCTCAATTTTGCTTCTCTCTCATGTCATTAGCCTGATCCGTACATCTCTTTCCTGCCCAATGCACAGAGTCATTCCTAATTCCTGGGCTCCTCTGCCATCTCACAGAACAAAATCGAAGCCTAACACCACACAGCAATTCGCTTCTGCCTGATAAATAAATTCCAGCTCTTAATGAACGACGCCAAATCATTGTAATTAATAAACTGATGCGGGCGCCCGGTCCTTTGGCTGCTGACTCCCTTATTTGCAAAGCTGCTGCTCCAGCAGCTGAGCTCTTCGCAGCTGGAAGGTCACACTCTGGGTCCAGGAGTAGTTTGGGGAGCAGGGAAAAGCAGCAGGATCTTCAGCCTTTAAATAAGCAAATGTTTCTCGTGGTGTGGCGAAGAAGGAGGCAGCGATGGGGAAGGGTTCGGGCACCTGCATGGTCCCCAGCACCACCCCAGCAGCCCATGGCCAGGGGGTAGGACCAGGTGATGAGTTTATTTTGCCTGTATCTCTGTGCAGGTTGGGGGGTGGAATTGTGCCTGCCTGGGACGTGATGCTGCCCGTGAGAACGGGGTTGACAGAGTCGTACCGGTGCCGTTATCCAGCCGCTGCCTTCCCAATCTCTCCCAGCCTGCAGGAGCCTAATAAAACAAGTCCACACGTTACAAAATCAATTTCCTCTCTATTAATTTGGGTCTCTTAAGATTTATCATCGTCTTTCATCACCAGATTAAAAGCAATTGGCAAAGTCTCAAATAACCTTTTAATTCTGAGCTGGGAGCCAAGATCCAGATACACGGAACCGTGTCCTCCAAGGGGGTACTGTCCCATTGGGATGGAGTCTGGCACCCCAACTCCAGCCCGGGGCACGGGCGCATCCCTGCCTGTCGTCCCCATGGTGAGTCTCAGCCCCGCTCTCGATTAGAGCAGGGCAGCCATTCGTGGTGGAATTAATTACAGTTCTTCCTCTGCCTTCAATCGAAGCCCTCACTTTGATATTTATGCTCCCAGTTGTGGGTTGCGGCCTTGATTCATTAAGATTTGCATAGTAATTGTTTTCTTCTAACGATCTGGGAGGATGGCACCGTGGGGAGACGTGTCCTGCACGGGCAGGCGGGCGGACTGGAGCTCATTGCTGAGCAGCATCACCAGCCCCTGAGCACCAGACCTCTGAGCAGGGCCAAACAGGGTCAAAACGGGGCCAAAATAGGGCCGAAGGCTTCTGCATCCTCATCCCACTGTTCTGTGTCCTGTCTAGGAAAGAGGATTGGGTCCACAAGCAGCCAGGAGGAGGAGGTGCTCCTGGCATCACGTCGTGGGAAGGGACCTGCAGCTATTTTTTTTCATTTGCAGAAGTGTTTTTCTTGTTAAAACTCAAATTTTCCTTTGGACAGACTCAATTTCCGCATGTTTCCTGAATTGCACATTTGGTTTTGATGGACAAAACTAGTCAATAATCAAAACTTCCTTTCTGGTGCTTAGAAAGAAAAACTCCCCCGTTCCCCTGGCCTGAGTTGAGAACAAATTCACATGGAAAGCGGCATAAAAGACAGGGCCCGTTTCAAAATGATGGCAATATCTGATTTTACTGAACTTCTCAGATGGAAATACCCAATTTTACTGAATTCTTCGGGTGTAAATACCTGATTTTACTGAACTCCTGAACCATCACTGCCCCTTCCTCTCTGCCTGGCTCCCAAACCTTCGCAAGACCTCCATTTCACATGAAATGTTTGGTTCTGGACTGGGATGGGAGATCTGGGAGAAGAAAATTCCCTGGCTGGGGGCAGTGAAAAAAATAATAAAGAGAAAGAAAATCTTGTTTTCTTGCTCAAAAGCAAAACCCCGAATCTGTGTGCCCGTCGTGAGAGCTCGGGGAGCTGCCGCTGCCTCCCGGGAGCAGCGCGGAGCCGATGCAAAGCGCTTGGCTCCCGTCCCAGATTTGATGGCTTCGCTCCCCCCCCTCCCAGCGCCTTCCCCCCCTCCTCCCGCTCCTCATTATATTTGTATATTTGATGATCATTTCACATTCATGCGGCGGCCGGGGCTCAGCGGAGAGCAGCACCTCTGCAGCATGGAGCTCTGCAGCTCCATCACCAAACGGCCAATTCCTGTCCCCAGATGTGGCCGGGTTCTCCCGACCGCGGCAAAGGTGATTTGGGGTGGTCCGGCGACGTCTCTTCAATCACCCATGAAGATCTCATCGCTCTCAGCCCTCCGGAGAGAGATTTGTTATGTGCTGCTTACCCGCTATCTGATCTCGCCTGCATTCTTTCCTAGTTTTTATTTCTTTGCTTCTCTTATTTATTTTTTATTTATTTATAATAGGAGGGCTAAATCTCTCTGGAAGCCTCACAGTGATTCTCGGGCTGCCATTTCTCCATTGCTATCAATCCTTGCTCCGGCCCCACCACATCACCCCAGCCCTATCTCTTTCCAAGTCAGGAAAAGCAGAGAGTAAAACTTGGCAAAAAAAAAAAAAAGCAAAATCAGAGAAAGCCACTGGCAGCTGCCCGGGCTGCTGAAGGAGGGGGATGTGATGAACATCCCCACCCCCTCCGGGCAAGCACCGGACCCGGGCACTGCCAGGGCCAAGTGCTCCTGAAACTGGGAATCATAGAATCACAGAAGGTTAAGGGTCGGAAGGGACCTCGAAAGCTCATCGAGTCCAACCCCCCTGCCAAAGCAGGACCACCTAGAGCAGGTCACCTTTGCTCTGCTGCTTTGCTGGGTGCTGAGCAAGGTGCAGAGTGGCTGTGGCTGGGGGTGTGGGGGCATTTTTCTGCCTGCGCCTCATGTGCAAAGCACCAGGGAAACAGGTTCCCCTTTTGCGTTTGGAAAAGTCACTTATTTGGGGGGTTTTTTTTGTTATTTTTTTCTACGTGTGCTCCAGGCAGCACCTGGTGACATGCCCATGGGGAGGGGAGTGGAGACCACAAACCGAAGAGATCTCCCAGAGTTTGGTCAAGGGAGGAGCTGCTGCTATAAATGCACCTGGGGGTCATATCTCACACCTCCACACCCCCTAAAAATGAACACTTTTTTGCTCCTAAATGCCCAGGAGAAGGACTGGCCGTGCTTGCAGTGCTCCCACAGCTCCTCAGATTCAGCGGGGAGAAAACTCCAATGAGTTCCTGGATCCAAAACTATCAGCCCCGATGAGTCTACAGCATCGGGATCGAGATCCCCAGCCCTGCCACCCCCCTCAGCACTTTGGGCAACACAAACTGACGGCAGGGAGTGATTTATGGGGAGAAGCCGCTGGTATCTGCACCAAGCCACCCTCCCTGCCATTGCCTTTCCTCGGCGCTGCCGTCTCTGCCGTAAAAAGGGTTGCGTGGCTGGAGAGGGGAGAAACGGGGGGAAACACAGCAAACTGGAGATGTGAAACTGTGTCATTTCCAGTGCTTGGTTTTTTCTCTGGAGCCTGCGATAGCATAAATTAAGATAAAAGCAAGGGGAAAAAAGGGGCACCTGGGCTGACATTGAGTGTCTCATTTTTACATGCCTGTTCCTCTTGTCCTGTCACTTGTTCCTTGGGAGCAGAGCCCGACCTCCCCTGGCTCCAACCTCCTGTCAGGGAGCTGTGGAGAGACAGAAGTTCTCCCCTGAGCCTCCTTCTCTCCAGGCTGAACAAGCCCAGGTCCCCTAGCTGCTCCTCTCCACCATTGTGCTCCAGCCCCTTGCGCAGCTCTGTTGTCCTTCTCTGGCCACGCTCCAGTCCCTCAATGTCCTGCTGGGAGTGAGGGGCCAGACATCATCCACTAGACCAGGTTGCTCAGTTTGGGAGCTCTCCCTGGGAGAGATCCTCTACCCAGGTCCTGGAGGATGGAGGGAGACTGCAAGCGAGGAGGATGGAAGTAAATGACTGCACAGCTCTGAACTGACAAGAAGAGACCATTTCAATCCAAAGCAAAGGTTAATGATATCCTGACAGTACCAGAGGATTCGCAGCTTCTCCTCGCAGATCCAGAGTGGGAAATTGCAGCTGAGTGACAGCCCCGAGAGCTGGAGATAGCAGGGATGGGGTTGGGCCAGGACATAAAATATACTGGGCTCAGCAGCAGTATTTTAGCTGACAAACCAAAAGGTTACATGTGGATGACAGATGTTTATTTGTGCACTTGTATGATGGAAGGGAAGTGATTGCGGTGGGTGGACGGCGATCGCCTGCATGGTGTGTGCCTCCTCCTCTGGGGCAGGCTGTGTAGGAAGAGTTGGAGGCCAGCTCTGCTTCAGATTAGTAGCTGCAGAAGAAAGATGATGATGATGATGATGATGATGATGATGATGATGATATTAATAATAAAGGTGGAGTTTTCCTCATCCAGTATGCTTTACAGATGATTTTCTCTCTCCCAGGGAGATCCAACCAGTGATTTCTAATGGGTGGAAAATCCAATGGGGTGGTGAAGAATTCCCAGGTACCAGCTCACCCATGGAAGCTGTTGGGTGGGTGCTTTTCCCTCTCTGCCAATGCAGAGGGGTCCCTTGTCCTCTTGCTGACACTGGAAGCGTCTGATAAATTGCCCAGGAGCACCACACGCTGCTGGTGCCATGGGAAATGAGTTTTGGGGTACACACTGTGGCCCCATCAGCTGCAGAGCAGGGCAGTGGTCCAGCCAGGCTGAGCGGGGAAGGGGGCACAACCATGTTCCCTTTGCACGGGGCACCAGCCCTCAGCTCACATCTGAAGGGAGATGGAAGCTCCTGTTCAGCATTAAAAGGAACCACTCTGGCTCTCTCACCACGAGCCCTTTCCAGACCCCTGCCTGCTTTTCCCCTGGCAGGCTCCTGCTCTCCTTCCACCCTCATTAGAGACGCGCACCGAGTGCTTTGCAGCTTCTTAAGCTATTCCCAGCCAGCATCTCACGGGACCTGAAGCAGAAATGCCTCTTCTTTGAAGACCCCACACCAAAGACTGTATCTGAGCTTTGAACCTACCACGTGACATCACCCAGAATAAATCATGTTAAATATTTGCTTGTAGTGGTGCAAGGAGCAGAGCTCCCCTTGCTCCTGGGCTGTTCTGGAGAGTGGGGAAAGGGGTGAGAACATCTCTGGAGTGTTTGTGGGATGCCCTTAGGTCTGCAGAGCTCCTGGGGAGCAGCACTGCTCATGGGGTTAATAGGATGGGGCATGGGGTAGGTCCCGAGTCCCTGGAAAAGGGACCCATCCTGCAGATGGGAAGCAGCAAGCTGGGATGCTGCCGTTGCCAGCATTGTGCACTTCATTTCGTGTGTGTGTTTGTGATCACAGAACCAATGCATAAAAAAGTTGAGTGCAAATTTAGAGGGAAAACAAAACTACGGCTTTGAGCAAACACCTCGTCCACTCCTTATGTTCTCTGGGAGCAAAGGAGCACATTATATCTGCTCCCCCTTCCTCTTTAGAAATAAAAGCAAACAGGGAGCGAAGGCAATGAGATTTTTGATGTGATTTAGGGCCAGGCTGGTCCCACCTTGCAGGGAAGGAGGAGAAAGGTGGAGATGGGGACAGAGCTCTGTGAGCAAAGGTGAAAGACAGACATTTATTAAGGCAGAAATCACATGTTGCTTCAGCATTTAAGAACCATCTGTCCGAAAGTCCCAGAGTGATGCCAGATGGAGGGACCTGCCCCGTGTAAGCGAGTCACCCGTTCCCCACCCCCCTGCACTGGGGTTGGCACCCAGGGGTGCTGTGGGAGCCCAGCCTGCATCCCGCTCACTGTGAAGGCCCAAAAGGAGCTCAGAAAGTCTGAAGTGAGGGACAAGGCACCATTTGCATGGTGCATTTCTCCTAAAACAATCATGCTGGCAGATGAAAGTACACTGGCAAAGCTGTACCGAGCGCCTTCCTGAGTTGTTGGGGTGGTGGGGGGGGTGTGGAAATAAAGAAAGCAGCAGAAGCAGAGGAAGAAGAATTCAATATTTCCATTTGTTCTTATCCAAATAAATTGAGATGTATTTGTGGAAGTGTCAGAGAAGCCCGCAGGAATGAAACTATAAAATAACACAGCTGCTTCATGAGTCTATGACAGACAGCACAGATTAATGTACCGGCGTTTTTATGGTCTGTTAACAACTGATATGGGTTTTAAATATATTATCTCCCATTGTATTGTCTGTCATTTTAAAAACTGCTCATGTCTATTGTGTTTGCTTTTAAGAGGTGCTTATGGAACAATCAGCCAGTCGCTTCCCGATCTCTCCCCTTCTCTCCTTCCCAGATATATCACTGTCTCACCCTCTCTCTTTCTTTTTTTTCCCTTGATAGGTTTTCCCCAGCACTTTCATGGGCAATTTATTCCAGAACCTATCGAAGCCCCCCTCATGTTCCTTAATTCCAGCAGCTTGAAAAAGCTCTTCCACCTTCACACCTGGTTATCTTTGAAATGTGGATGAGCTGGGGAGAGAGGTCAGGCTGGGGTGGTGGTGGGGACAGAGTGCCTGGAAGAGTGTGGAGGTGGGAGATGGATGCTTGGGCTACCCCGGGCTGTGACGTGGCCATATCCAGGCCTCCAGGTATCTGCTCGGCCAAGTGTGAGGGAGAGAAAAGGAGAAGGAGGTGAGATTTGGGCAAACCAGGGGATGGGGCTTAGGGAATGTGCTTAGGAAGTCATGTAGGGTTTTGAGGTGTAGTGAGAACCCTGCGCTGGATCTCAGTGTTTGATGGCTGAGCAATATTTGGGTTTTCTTCTTGGTTGGGACCACAGGAGTGTGGCACCATGAGGGATGGGGTTCCTGGCTGCCCCAGCAAGGAGGATTTCAAGCCAGATCTCCCTCAAACCCTTCCAGTGAGTCCCTTTGCCCAGGAAATGCTCCCAGGCAGAAGTTCCCCATGACGTCGCCCATCCCCATGACATTGCCCATCACCATCTCCTCTTGGCCACTTGCCTTGTCCACATCACGTCTTGCAAGGGAAGATCTGTGACCTTCTCCACTGTGCCCAGCTGGGCTCCTCATCAACAGCAGCATCGTCCATCACTGCTAGTGACTCCTCGAGCCCACCTTGAGCATCGTTCATCACTGATAATGACTCCCCCAGCCCACCCTGGACTTGCACTGCTCCTCGTGTGGGAGAGGCAATGAGATCGATGACTGCAGATGGCTCTGCCACAGATGGAGCCAGGAGGAAACATCTGGACCATCTCACTGGCATCTGGCACAGAGCAGCGTTTCCAGCAGAGCGTGGGCACATCAGCAGAGGAAAACACTGCCCATTGCCAGCTCCTGCCTGGTCCCACACCCACCCCCCAGCCCTTGGGCTATCCTCACACCCATGAAACAGCGTCAGGACCAGAGATGCTCAAGACCTACACTGGCTCATCCCCAGTTTCGGTCTCCAGCCCCTATGGCCCTAAAAATATCCTTTTCCTCTACCTTGCAACCCTTAAAACCAGGCAGCCCCAAACCAGCCGTGGGGCTCCTGTGGGAGCATTGCGGGGAGGGAGAGAGGAGTGGTAATGGATGTGTGTCGGCGTCCATAATTTTCTCAAAAGGCTTGAATTGCTATATTCGAAATTACATTAGATTGCAAGAACAAAGATGCCCTTTTGATGCTCTGGAGCACCACTGGAGATAATGAAAGGAGAGGAATCTTGATAGGATGAAAGATATCTTCCTCCAGCTTCTCCCGGCTGATAAAATGCTGCCCAGATGAAGAGAATTTAGAATAAAAAGCACCACAAAAGTAAAACAAAGTAAACATGTCCCGGCATCGCTCTAACAAGATAAATTACACTGTGGAGAGGAGACAAACAGGACAATAAAGAGAAGCACTCAGAGTAACAGGGAGAAGGACAACACGGATTTGAGATGGGAATGGTGAGACTGGGAGCAACCATGAGGGAAACAGCAGCTGGGAAACGGGCTAAAGGTGTAAATTTTGGGCTCCCTTGCTGCCGTGCCCCTTTGTGTGGGCGGCAATGGGAATGGCCCCTTAATGTTGCTGTGAAGATGAGATCAAGGAGAAGGTGATGGCAGAGCCACCTCCTCAGACCATGTCAGCCTTGGGTGGGAAGGGGAAGGTGCTGATTTTCTACAGCTGCTGCCATTAATTGGGTTTAAAAGTGCTGTGTCTGGCTGCAGAGCTGGAAGGGCAGCAGCAGGGTAGTGGAGCAGTGCCCAGGAGGCAGCTGGGTCCTGCAGAAAGCGATGGCCAGGGTCTGAGCCCTGTGCTGGGACCCCAGGCTTGCTCCTTGCTATGCACTGAGGCTTGCTGCAGGTTTTGGGCTGCTTTTGATACCCTGTTTGGGTCCCAGCTGTGCCCGGCCATAGCTGGACCAGCTCAGTGTGGTGCTCAGCCCTGCCTGCTCTGAGGGATGCAGCGTGCAGTCTGCTCTGTGCTGCCATGGCAACCAGGGATGCAAACCTGCTGCTTCAAACCCTAAACAAACAGATCCTCCATGCCCTGAAACCCAGAGCATCCTTCTTGCCTTGTTCCCCTCCCAACCTATTTCCTTCTCTGGGGATCAGACCAGAGCTGATGCTGCCTGGTGGCACCCTCTGCACCAGAGGTGTGAAGAACTGTGGCATCCTGCATTGTGCTGTGTCCGTCTCCTCAGGCCATATCTCAAGCAGGTAATGTTGTGAGTATATTTATCAAAAGAGCTCACATTTTTCTCTTCTATGTTTTGCACCTTCCTTGGGACAGAGGTGGTAACGGTCTTGGCCACTGAGCCATGGTGGTTTCTGGGCTGCTCCTTGCCTCAGTAGCTTGAAAGGAGAAAAATAAGCCCAAGAAAGGTGCAAAACGGCCACTGCCACCAAGACTGAGCCATTCCTGTTCGTGTCCCCGTGGCAGCTGTAGCAGCAGAGTATGATGCTTCATCCCTGAGCCCTTTGTGAGGGCTTCAGGTTGCCCTCGTGTGTCCACATGAATGATGTGCCCTGGGAGTGTGCAAATATGTGTGCACACCTTTGACCCTGCACGCAAGAAGTTACTCAGGACAGGGACACGCCTGGGGACATCACGTACGTGACAGTTACTGTGCTGCAGAATTTGGATGCTTGCTGAGGGCCTGGCCCAGAGCCAGTGTTTATACACATGGTGACTTCTTAGTTGCCTGAAAATCAGGTTTTATTTTCCACCAGGGGAAATATTCACCTTTTCACCTTCATCGGTACTCGCTGCCTGGGTCAAAATCCCCATTTCAGCCAGAGCCAGATTGTGTGGCTGCTGTTGTCTCATCAGCGTCAGCCAGGATCAGACCTCCCAGCAAAACCCTACGGTACGAGGCTCTGGGGCTGCAGCTGGAGCTGGAGCAAGGGAGATTAAACTGAAGAAGTTGCTCTCTGGGAACCATGGGAAATCCCTCTGAGAGAAGTCCTGAGAGACGCTCGCAATATTTAATGGGGACAAAAAGCAATGGGTGTCCATAGGAAAGATAGGGTAGGGAACCGCAGCGCATCTCCTGTAGGAAATGCATCTGCAGAAGTGCTGGAGGATCTGTAAGATTTAATTACGTCTCTCTGAGTACCTTAAAACCTGGTTCTGTGAAGTGAATACAGAGAGCTTGCATTTAATTGAGTGCATCTTTGGAAAGGAAGCCAGCCCAGCGACAGAGTGAGTGCTGGAGCCAGAGCATCCCTCAGCCTGGAAGGAGGATGCTCTGTGGCTGAGGAACTGTGGATTGGGGCACCTTTTAGGGAAAGGCCTCCACGAGGCCACCTGAAGTCATCCTGCCCCCCTTCTGACAGTGGGAAGGTGATTTGTCCAACCCAGATACCTCCCTTGGAGAGAGACAGGCTGCTCCAGAGCAACCTCTGACAGCAAAGGAGCTGAGATCTCCTTTTTGGGGTAAATGGGGCAGTGCTGAGATAGCACTTTGTGGTCTTGGTTTGAAGTTCTTGCTCTGCTGCTGACCTCTTTGGTGGCATTGGGCAGGTCTCGTTGGGGTGCAAGGGCATGGAGGGCACTGTGGGGATAGTGATGCTGCAAAAGGGAAATGTGGTAAGTCCTTTCAAAGGCAACTTAATAGAAGAAAAGTTCTGAGGAGATTATAGTTTAATCATTTGATCTCCCAGGTAAATATTAACACTGGAAAGGCATTTGCTTTATTTTCTCCAAATACCTGCAGTGTTTCCAACCAGGCAGGATTTAAACCTGTCCTTATCCAGGTCTGAAATCTGCTATCCATCATTTCCGACCAGCATCAAAAGCAAAGGGATGTGACGTTGGCTGGTAGCTCAGTTTGATCCCGGACCAGCCCTCGATATCCAGGATCCACATGTGAACTATTTGGGTTTGGGGAGCGCGGATCAACCAAGGCCCGTACTGACCTCCAAAAGCTGCTTTCTGCTGGGTGCCCACGTCTCAGGAGCGCAGGAGCAGCGCAGTTTTACTGCACCTCGAGCTGCTCTGTATCAGGCGTGTTGCACCATGAGGACCATCAGTGTCCTTGTTGCTGATGCCGCTCCATTTACCCCAAGTTTTGTACCAGGGAGAGGATAGCGCTCGGGTCTCACCCCGCGGGATGAGCATCATGGGGATGCCATCTCCCTCCTCTGTCTCCAGGCACCCAGTTGTGGAGACCTTCGCAAACCCCTACGAAGACAAAGTGATGAGCAAGAGATGAATCCTCAATAGAGGGAGTGAAAACTGCTCCTGGAGAGAAGTGATGCCTCCTCCAGTACCTGTCCCCTCCTCACCCAACCCCATGCTCCCATCACTGGATCTCATCTCAAGCGTCAGATGTGGAATGAAGTCATGGAAACCTTTCCGTGGTGATTTTTTCAGACCTGTCTTTCTGAAGTCCCCACGTGCTAGAAAGCGTGTAGAAATACAGGGGGGATAAACAGCAGAAACTGTCTAAACAAGCCCAAACAGATTGGGAACTCAAATCTCACAAACCGTATGCAGCTTCACGCTTCAAATCACCGTAAGTATTTGCAGCACGCACCACGATCGCCTTTCCATCATAATTAAATATGTCTGTCTCTGAGCAAAGGGAGGAGAGCTTAGGGGAGTTGTCACCACCCTTAATCTCAGCTGCCATTCCTCAGCAGCGCTGTCAGGGCAGCGGCAAAACGTTGGGTTTCTTCAGGGGGGCGGGGAAAAAGTGTGTTCCAGGATAGGCTTTGAGAAACGTCCCATGTCTCTGCATTCTCTGCTTTGTCTGAAGTCGGGTGGATCCAGCCTGGAGAAGATCAAGGGGGCATTAGAGCAGGGGGGGTATTTTGCAAAGTTCTGTTCAATAGGCTGAGTTGGTCTTGTGGGCATCTTTGGGTGCTAGGGAGGAGAAAAAGGGATGAGGACGTGTGAGTGCAGGGTGCTGAGCCCTGGTCCCTGCCCACCTCTATCTATGCACATCGTGTCTGGTCTGGGGGAAGGAGCTCTTCTCCTCTACTTGCCAGATAAGCTCCAAGAGCAGCTGGGGGCTGTGCTGGTGCCTCTGACATGGCCCCTGCTAAGAGGAGATCCTCAGTCCTCACATTTCCCTGTCCCCACTTGTGACCTGGCCACATTAAAGCCTCTGTCTCTCCTCCGTGGGTATAGATGGTCTCCCTGGGGGAAGACATCTCCACAGGCAGCATTTTCATTGACGACAACGGAGCTGCTTTTGCATGAAAATGCCAGTGTGATTCCGGTGAATGGGAAATCTATGGGAGTCCAATATTAATTAACCACGTCTGCAGTGGGGGCAACCATTCAAATACAGCTGAGTGAAGCTTTCAGCCTGCAGCTGGGGAGGGATCCATCTCGGCGCTGGATGCCTCCATCGCCGTTTCCTTTCACCATCCTCCTCCATCGATTCCTCCCTCTTGCAGCCTCCCTTTCCCCCTCTCTATCCCCACTCCCACTGGGAGATGCTGGCAAACCTTTCCGGGTGGAGAACCAGAGGGCCCTGCCACGAGCTGCTGAAGGTCAGACCAACTGCTGCCTTCCATTGGGGCGGCCTCCGGAGAGTAAACAATAATTAACCTTAAATTAAAACTGGTTGTAATCTTTGATTACTCGCCTGGTTCTGCGATGTGCCAAAGCCCATTTTGTTTCTGGTTTCCTTGGAGATACCACCCGGTCTCCCCACCCCCTTCCAGTTCTGCTCCAGCTTTTTTTTTTAAAGCAGGTTTAAAAACAGCTATTAGGAGAGCTTGTTAATCATCCTACCAGGCTGCTAATGCACTCTGGCCACAGTTAATTGTAGCAAGCTGCAAAGATGCTGCAAATGCCTTCAGTGGATGCAATTGCCCCTCTGCTCCTTCCCCCCTCACTGCATCCCCCTTCCCTGTGGAGCAGGAGCTTCTTCTCTACCCAAGTTGAGAATTCAGCTGCTGCTTGAGTTTGGGATTTTGGCTTCGTTGGTGGTGACGCCTCCACAGAGCTGGGGAAGGGCTTTGTGTGCTCCGCTGAGCCCCCGTTCCCACCGCTGCTCAGCAGCAGCACTTGCACCTCGGGTTGTGCAGCAGGAGAGGGGGATTCGGGAGCGTGGGACTGGGGCTGGAGATAAAGTGTCTCTGGGGCCTGGGGTGCTGTTAACAGCAGGGTACGGCGGCAGCCACCTCCTTCCTCTACCATCACAGGAGCTCCTCGTTTACTCATCAGTCCCCACACTTCAGATGTGCCGTCAGCTGCACTTTTAGCCACCTTCTCATCAAGAAAATAAGTAGTGGGGGTGAAGCTGGAGATAACATACGTGTTGCTGGGCCAGCTACATTGCTGGTGCATCCTCCTCCTCCTCCTTCCTGGAGCTCCTCCAGCTTCCTGCTGCTGTAGGTGGAGGCAGCTTTGGCCTCCAAGGTCTCAGATTTGTAAATCGGTTCAGCACGTTATTTTCCAAGTTGAGCAGTCGCCTCAAAGACTTCCCAGTACAAGGCCAGAGCACCAGGCTGGTGTTAAATAGCTCCATCGAGACGAGAGGTGCGACGTTGCCTCGTGCAAGGCTGGCATGAATCAGGAGTGGGACCAGTGGGGATGGACCTCCCAGAATCCCTGTTCCTCAGCACCTCTGGCTGGTGGCGGGTGCTGCTCTGCCCTTGTTGATCCCATTTAGCATGGTGTGAACTGGAGGACCCACCTGCGCGGGTGTTAATTGTGGCTCTGGCTGTTCCTGCTGAAATGATAGATAGGGGACAATTCTGCCAGTTGACAATAATTGTTCTCCTAATTACAGCAATGACATTTACTGGAAAGCCACTGCAATCCCATTACCTTCTCATGCTAAATTCTGTGACTTTAAAATTACATTCCCCGTCTCCCTTCCCTGGTTTGAAGCCCTCAGGATACAGCCTTGTTTACTCCATCTGCAACCACACAGAGAAATGGCTGGGCCTGGGGGGCCCTGCAAGAGCCACTGTTCACTGGGGTTTGGGGGGGGGGGGGGGGGGCGGGGCGTGCCTTTTTTTTTGATTTTTTATCCTCTTCATCTG
>WUAM01000034.1:813635-831259 GCA_024336885.1 Actenoides hombroni
CGGGCAGGGCTCCAGCCTCACGCCTGCCCCTCGAGCCACCCAGCCGGGTGAGCCCTGGCCTTGGAGCCAGCAGCTCCTCAGATCTGTGAACCTGGGTCTTGGACCAGCGCTGGGCTGCAGGTGGAATGACTCCACTCTGACCAGCACTGCTGATGCCATCGAGCTGCTCACCTCGTGACTGAAGTGCAGAGAAACACTGGAAAATGTAAAACATGCTGAAAAAATTGTTCTAGGTCATCCTGGCCCTTGTCTGTCTGTCCCCAGTTTGACCTTCTGTCCCCTGGGCTTCCTAAAAGGGGCTAAAAATTGCAGCAGACTTCATGACTATTTTTGTTGGTGGTCACTCCTGGAGGATGTGGGAATTTGGGGATTTCCCCCTGGGATCTGCACAATTATTTTCCCCAAATGGTTAAAGCACGTTGGTGGGACGAGGTCTGTGGATTAAGATATCAAGCCTGCTGTGCATATTAAATTAAAGTATTTATTTTAGCATCAGAAGGCAAACCTGAATTACACAGTGATGTGGAAATAAATGACCCAACCCTACCGAAGTCGAGGGAAAGTGGGGGGTACATCAACCTTCTTGTTCACCCCGGGAATCTTTCAGCCTTTCTGGCACTGTGTTTGCTGGTGATGGGGTGGCACTGGGGGGGTCCCACATCCCACCCAGGGGGGTCTCCCATGTTGCAGTTCAGCAGTAACTGGTGCTGGGTGTTCTTTGCATCCCTCGCAGTGCAGTAGCCAGAGGTGGTCAGGGCTCCACAGCAGTTTATTACTTTGTTGTGGGGCAGGATGATTTTTATTTCTTACAATTATTATTCCAGGTTCTTTTCCTTTCTCATTTTTGCTGAAAGCAGAAAAACTTGTGATTTACCTCCTGGCACAGTGGGCTGAGCCCTGCAGGCAGCCGCAAATCAGTGGTGGGACAAGAGTCCATTTGGAGCAGGGCCACGGCCGCAGGGTCCTGCTGGAGGGATGCTGTGCCCGGGGCTGTGTCTGGTGACTGGGTGCTGTGGGGTGACCAGTTTGTCACAGGGTCCTCAATATCCCCTTTTTTTTTTTGCAAGCTCTGATTGTGTTGCTGCATCTGTCTCGGTTGTACCCATGGGGTAACTGCAACCTGGGGCAGGGGGTGATGATCAGGATGGGAGCTATAATAATTAAAAAATGAGTCCAGTTAGCAGCAGGAGAAGCCCAGACAACAATCTCCTGATGTCACTGGGCCAAAATACTTGGGAGACTTTGGGGAAGCCAGGAGGCAGCAAGGAGCAGCAGCGTGCTGAGCGCCTGGCTCGCTCCGAGGACACTGCTGCGTCCGTGCGGTGTGGCAGGATCAGTCCTGCAGAACCTGGGACCTAAAATGGTCCCAGGCATCGTGGTGCTGAGCTACCCCTGCTTGTAGGACTGGGGTGAGCACTGCTGGGTTCCTGCACCAGGGTGAGGAAACCCAGCACCAGTGTTCTTATGGGTTTTTAACCTTCACTTTAGGAAACAAAAAAGACCCCAAAAACCTCGGGAGGGTTTAAAGGTGAATGCAATAGATTCATAGACTTGTTCTGGCTGAAAGAGACCTTCAAGATCATCAAGTCCAACCATTAACCCTCATCTAGCTCCAAGGAGCCTCTTCCCTTGTGTGAATCCTCAGGCACACCTGGTTTCCCCAATTTTCCTGCCTGCACATCTCTCCCAGGCTGCCCTGACACCCTTCCCCAACCCATTACCAATCTGGGCAGCCAGGATGGAGAGTCGGAGGCTTTTCTATGAGCTGCTACGTGTTGGGAGTTAATATTTGTGCAGAGCCAGGAGCCGCAGGTGGGACTGGATCTGGATCCACAGCCAGCAGTCCCTAATTAAATCTTAACGAGTGGCGCTGGAGTCATTAGTACCCATCCATCCTCCCCAGCCAGGCACTTGGACCTGTGGGAAGGGGTGAGGGAGGTACAGCTGAGTCCACCGTTAACCCCTCAAACCCCCCAGATGTGGGGGAGGCATTTCTGCCCTGGTTTAATTTCCCCCCTGGATGCTGCATTTCCACGTGCACGCTTGGGTCAGATCCTGCTATGATGAGCCTGGCTGCTCCCTGGAGCTGCTGGGATGCACAGACCACGTTGGACTCCTTCAAACAAACCCTGTTTAATAGGGTTTTAAACAACATGAGGATGGGGCGAGGATGCCTCCAGCATCCCAAGCTGGAGTGTTAGGAACCAGCCTAAGCCTCGAAGCCTGAGACTTAATGTGCATTGCAAAATGTTTGTTATAATTAATTATGATAACTCTGAAAACTCTTCACAGAAACAGACAGGCCCTTTTCTTCCTAATCGCATTCAATTTAGCTGTCGTTCCATAAATTTCACAGTTGTTTTTTGCAAAAAGCTGCAGAGTTTCCAGCAGAGTTATTTTATTCTACTTATTTATTTATTTAGTAATCAAGTCTTTTTTTTTTTTTTTCCTCCCCATAATCAGTGAACTAACTTGATCCTTCGGGCAAAAAGGAAACAAGAAGATGAAAACTGACCCAGAAACCAGGTGAAAATGCATAAATACAGGGGCACGTGAGTGGGGTTTTGCCTCTGTTAGGCAGAAGGTGAAGGAAACACTCCCCAGTAATCCACCCAAGTGGATCCAGTCGCAGATGGGAGCAGGATCTGGCCCCTCTGCTCGAGGCTGAACCCTCCCGGCGAGGTGCAGACGTTGTGCTTTCAAGCTGCCTCATCTGAAATGGAGACATTTTTTTTCTTCTTTAAGAACCGAGGCATGAAATGACTAAACCTCCACGTCCTCTGCTTTTTCACCCAATAAGTATTACTCCCCCAACTTCTCTTTAAAATGGGTTATTAACCAGCCCCGGGCTGGGATGGAGTGAAGATGCTCCCTGGTCCTCATGCCTCGTTGCTCCTAATAAATCACTGGCAGCCAGAGGAAAGTGGGGGTTAACAATGCGTGACTCCGTCCTCCATCTCCCTGTCCCAGGACCTGAGGAGTGAGGAATGGCCACTGTTGGGCTGGGAAAATAAGACCAAAAAAAGGGAAATAAAAGGAAATAAAGGAGGCAGGTGGCTGGGATGTGGAGGTTCCTGCAATCAGGATACCCAGACGCAGTGGTTTGTCTCACCGAAGCTCTTTGCTGGCCCCTTTCACAAGTTGATCTAAGAAGCAGAGAAAAAAGCAGAGATTGAACAAATATCTCAGTGACTGAGTTACCTGGAAAAGGGGCTAAAACAACAAGGGACAATTATAGAAGGAAACAGGGACGTGATTTTCCTAATGTAATTTCAGTCACTCAGAACAGTCCTCCTGGCCTGATAAGCGAATCTTTTACTTCTGTTTCAAGCTGCCTTTAGCCACAGAGATCAGATATCTGTTTCTGCCGCTTTTATTATCAAAAGAAGTCCGTATTAGTTCAGTTTTCACTTGGAATTCAAGAAGAAAATGTTTCCTTCCCGACAATTTTATATATTTATCCCTTTGGCTAAAGCCTTTGATTCTGAAAAGCGCAATTAGCGAGCGGCGGGTGTGCAGTTTGACTTCTAACCGGAGAAACTCCCAGTGCAAATGAAAAGCTGGGTTTTAATGAAAGGCAGCATTTCCTTTCGCCGTCTCGCTGTAATTTATTCCGGCCGATAGACACCTGAGCCGGCGCGGCCAGGAGTGTATAATCGTCGTCGTGTCCTTGGCAGCCAGAGCCCTCCCAGCACCGTATAAAGCAAAAGCAAATAGTGCAGAGCAGAGACTCATGAAATCGCAGCTCGCTTTCAGAAGGTGTTTCTTGAACTCCAGAGGTGGAGATGGGTAGATTTCTACTTGTCTTGAGCTCTGGTTCCGTGTTGGTTCATCTACCAGAGTCCTTACCCTGCCTGGTGTCCTGTGCTGCTCATCAATAAAGTTAATGTGTGAATAATACAGCTCCCAGAAAGTATTTGTTGGCCCTGATTTGCGGATGGGGAAGCTGAGGAGCGAGCAGGGTGGGACCCGAGAGCAGGTCCGTCGCCGTGGTGTCACAGCAGGGCTGGGAGTAGGGGCTGTGTCTTCATCCTCAGCGCTGGAGACCTCGCAGACAGACAGACCTCTGCCCGTGTATCTTGCTCAGCACCTGCCACTGCCTATCGGGAAATGCAGAGGAGTGTTTTGGGACAGCAAAACTTGGGCTCAGTGTGGCAACAGACACCCAGGCCTGAGACTTAAAGGGCTTATTCTCTTTTTATTCTGGCTCTCCAATAGCCCAGCTCTGCTTTTCTATCCTCTCACTAGAGATTCAAAGCAACTCTGTTCTTTTTGCTAGATGCTTCAAGAATCACCAGGGCAGAGCTGAAACAAGGACCAGGCCCTGTGCAAAGGGAGGATTTCCCATTGTACCACACAGCTACTGGGGCCTGAACATCCCTTTTGCTTTGGAAAGGGTGTTTGTTCAGTGTAAAGAGTCAGGTCTCCCCCAGGATGCCCACCTCGTGCACCCGCCGTTGTGATGTTTAGAGTGATGTGCTCAGTTTAGACCTTTGACTCCCAGATGGGTAATTGGGTGAGGTGAGATCTCCCTGCACCCACGTGGAGCCTGGCTCATCCCCAGGGCTGGCACGAAGTGAAGGGACCACAAGGAGGAAAGCCCTGATGATGAGGGATGTGAAAAGCCGCCTGCTGAGATTACAACACAGCGGTACCCTCGGGGAGAAAGAGGGTCCTTTGACTTAGTGAGAGACACGTAAGACAGAAGCTGACTCAGGCAGGGAGATGTGTTGTGGGTGGGTGCTGGCGCGAGGCAGGGGGTTCCCATCCGCAGCACCCTTGGGTACCACTCTGAAATGGCTCTAATAACCCCCATCCCCAATTCCCAGCACGAAGGGGAAGCTGTGACGGACAAGGTCAGGCAGGATGATTGAACGATCTCTCCCAGCCTTAAATCCAGGAATTTATTGAACAACTTCAGAACAGCCAACGCCTGCAGCGCCGGTGGGGTCTCCCTGGAGGTGACGTCCTCGACTTGTTCCTTGTCAGTGCTAGCAAATACATTTGCAACGTCTACAAATTGTCTGGGGCCGTATCCCTGCATCTCGTGCTGCTCGGGGAAAGCTGCCACCTTCTACCTGGGTGCGGCAGATCTGCGCGTGGGTTCTGCCTGGGCTTCCCTCCAGGAAATCTCCCTTTGCCATCAGAAAGCGGGCGTGTGCCGCAGCCGGGCACCGAGTCCTCAAACCCCCAGCGAGATGCGAAGGGTGATTCAGCACAGCCGGGGGAGGAAATGCACACCCACCCCCCACCAACACCTGCTGCACCCACAGCCCTGGCTCCCCACGCCCCTGTGCACACGCAGACATACACACAGGCACGTGCACACGCAGACACACGTTTGCACGCGCACACATGCACACGCAGACATACACGCGTGCATGGACACGTGCACGCACAGACAGACATGCACACACGTGCATGTAGACATGTGCTTGCACACACACATGTGCACACCCACATACGTGCACACCCTCACGCAGGCAGCCCGTGGGCTGCGAGAACGGGTTGTAGGAGCTGGGTACCGCGCTGCTGAGGTCACGCAAAGGGAGAGCCAGAGCCAGAGCAGCAGCAGGAGAAGGAGCCAGAGATAAAAGGATGGTGGCAGGGCTGGAAAACATGTTGTTCCTTAATTGAACTGGAGGAGGTGGGGGGAGGCAGCCGGTACCTCCTGCAGCTCTGGGTGTTGTAAGTCTGGGGCTGAGCTCCCTGCCTCCCTCTGCTCAGACAAGCGTTTGGGCGCTGTTTCTGGTTGGTTTTCAGGCAGACATCCTTTGGCAGGGGAAGGAAGGAAGGAGGAAAACCAAAGCCCCGCATCCACCCCTTCTCCAGCGTGCTCTGATTTCTTTTTAAAAATGAATCCCATCCTTTTTGCTCTGAGGAGCAAGAAGTGGGCGTACGTCCTGCGTCTGGCATGAGATGAACAACCAGTTCCTGTGAGGTTTTTCCAATGGGCTGAATCACTCCTAGACTGGGGACAGGGCAGCTGTAGGCTGGGCAAGCTGTCACACACAGCCAGGGAGCAGAGATTCCCTGGAGTAAGGACTTGGGGGCAGGGCAGCCTCGTATAAAAGCTGTGGGTCCCTTTTGGCTGAGAAAAGACTCGAGGATGTTCCTGCTTGTTGGATTGGGGGTTCCTCTTGCCACCAGGCTGAGGAGCTCAGAAATCCAGAAAGGACAAGCATTTTGGCCCAGATTCACATCAACATCCATCCTCAGCCTCTTCATCCCTACTTTAGTAACACACAGACCTCAGCAACACGCAGCTCAATCCCTTTTGGACTGCGCTGGGGACTCCAGGTACTGCCTTGCTATGACTGTTTTGTGATGCTTTGGGGAAAAGAAAAAAAAAAAAAAAAAGCACTCCCAAAGTGTAAAACACCAATGACTTAGGTGCTTTGTATGAGGCCGGTGTAGCTTAGGTGGGAACAAAGGCGCCAGGTTGTCTGCCTCTGGGATGGGAGAGCAGAGCTTGCAGTGGCAGTGACTCAGAAAAGGATTTAGGGGTCATGGGTGTATAACTCCCTCATCATGAGCTCCCAGCGCAGAGCTGCAGGAAAAAGAGAAGTTGATGTGATCCTTGATTGAGCTTTAAAAAAAAAAAAAATGAAAAGGAAAGGAAAGCCAAGCAGTGCTCTTGAGTCTGCCCAGTGCACGGGGGACCATGGTGGAGCTAATCTGCCTGGTGCTGGGGCCAGCCCAGCTCTCCATACTGGCTAGCCCAGAAGGGTAAAGGGGCTTCAGTGATGGTGGGAGGCAAGCGGTGGGGTGGGAGGCAAGCGGTGGGATGGGAGGCTCAGGGTCCCCAAGGAGAGTCTGGAGAGCTCCGGTGCAGAGGAATTGAACTCCTCTGTACATATCAGGTTGGAAACAGAGCCTACAGCCTGTCAAGCAAAACGCTGGAGAAGCCCTAATTGCTGGAAGCCAAAGGCAACCTTGGAGGAGGACACGCTGCAGGGCAGCAAGGGCTGATGGAGAGCAAGGGACCAGGGATTTACTGTTGCTCAGAGCCTCCAAAATGAGATTTGGTATTGCTACAAACCAGAGGCTTTAATTCAGCTGCTGGAGGAGAAAAATAGCTGCAGAGTATGCATTTGGGAGGAGCAGGGGAGAGAGTCATGGTGGCCCTTCCTGACCTTAATTCATAAATCCCTCCCGCTCCTGCCCGAGGGGAGGAGGCCGTCCCGCTCTGCCCTCAAGATGTTCCTAACACTCGGAGCTCTGCGGCAAGGCCACGGATGTAACTTATCCTGAGCTTCATCCAGTTGTCTGCGGGAGTCGAGGAGAAATGGTTTCTCCCAGGCGCACATCTGGCCAGCTGTGCTCCCAGGTGCTCTGAATCGCGGCGGGGTGGGAGGTGGGATGCGGGATGGGCAGCGAGCGGGGCCGCGGCGGTGTAGGGACAACTTCTCCAGACACGCTTGCCCGCCAAGTCTCCCTGAAGTGCTTGATCTGATTAACAGATTTGGGATCAGGAAGGAATTTCCCACATGTCAGTCTGGCAGGAACCACAGAGATTTTTGTTTTCCTCTGTATCATGGAGCGGAAAACATCTGGGCGTATCAATTACCCACAACTGCATGAGACAAGAGCATCAGCAACGCCTTGGGCTGCCTGAGATGGATCCCCAGGGGACATGCACTGCCCCTGAGCTGACTTTGGGGCTCATCACCCCAGTCTCACATGGGGCTGGGGTGGTGATTCACCATCCACAGCACCTGGACAGGGTTGCAGGTGGCTCTTAGCACTGGAAAGTGGGGAAATAACCCCAAGGACTATAGTAATTAAGTCTAATTGGGGTTACTGGGCTCTTCCTTACGGCTGTGGTTTGACCTCATGGATCCTAAGTGCACTAATTGGCTTTAGTTGCCCTAAGCAGCCTCACCTTGGACCCCCACCCACTCACCCAGGAGTGCTATTTAAGGGCAGGACAGGCTGGGGTGGAAGTGTTTTCCTCCCTGGCTCTGCTTCTTTGTGGACTCTCTGGTGCTTTGTTTCCAGCCTCATCTTCTGCCTGTTTGGACTCTGGAGATGGTTGTCACCATGCTCAGGTACCTCATGATGTGTCCTGTATGTTTGTGGGCAGACAGGGGTGTATTTGACAACCTTTTACCAGTCAACATCAACATATTTGATATTAAGACACTTGTTGTCTATGTCCTTGGTTTGATTTCCAGCTAAGACCTGTGCTGGTTTAGGATAAATTAGCCTTAATATTCTCAGTGAGCACTTGCCTGCTTGGTCATGGTGCTCTTGCATTAGTCATCTCCTAGCTCACTGAGCACTGGCAAACATGCAAAGCAAAGAATGAGGTAAAATTTCCAAAGCATCACTTGGGATAAAATGCAACTTGTTGGAAAATGTCACCATGGCTGTTTTGACAGACTACTTTCTTTTAAGCAGAAGACTTGTCAAAACCAGCCTGCTCCCTGCAAACACATCTTGTTTTCTGCCTTTCCAAATAGAAGGACTTCATTGCAATAACTCCTGACCCCACTTTCTCCTTGTCCTGCCGAGGTCTTACCAACTTTTCTTGAGCTCAAAACTTTCCTCTTCCAAGAGCAAAACATTCATCTGCAGACTAAAACTTTGATTTTTGGGGAGGAAGCCCCTTCATATGCTGATGGGAATAAAAGCCAAGTGGATCCCCTGGGGTGCCCCAGACCAAAGGAGAGGAGCTGCTCACTCAGGGTGGGTTCCCAGCCTACAGCTTTGGCTATTCCCTCCTCTGCCACCCACTCCCTTCCATGCCAGCCTCCTGCTTTTAATTACGTTGTAGAAAAGTCTCACAACTCAGCGATTCAAGGTGGCATTTGAGAGAAATGATTCCCTTTAGCATAGCTGACAGCTAATTTGTGTAAAGTTTAATTACAGCTAGCATTAATTAACTGGCAGTGTGTTGTGATACTAAAGCACGACCATCTGTTCTTTAAACCGCCTCCCCCAAATTTCAGCCCTAATAATTTTGGTGCCGAGGAGGTTGCTCTGGTGGACCTGGTGTGACTGCAGCTGGTGTGGGATGGTGTCACCCACTGTTGGTGATGGAGCACCAAGAGCTTTGAGACGAAGGGCAGCTTTGAGACGAAGGGCAGCTTTGAGACGAAGGGCAGCTTTGAGACGAAGGGCAGCTTTGAGTGCTGCTGCTACAGAGGGATCGGCTTTGGAGAATGTGGCTTTGGAGCCCATGTGTTGCCTCCTCTACTGGGAACTTCAGAAGAGGCTCAGCTCTTACCTTCCTGTGGTGTCACTGCAGTGGGGGCTTCAGTCAGTTGGGCTGGCCAAGCAGCACGTGCCAGTGCCCTGCGTGGGAGTGTTTTGCTTTTACTGTGTAGGGGAATGTGTGGCCACATGAGACAGGAGAGTTGGGAGAAAGGCTCCAAAGCAGCCATTTGCTGCCCTGCTGCAGCCAGTGCCAGCACTGCTGAAGGGGCACCAACTTCCTTGCTTCAGAAAAAGCAGAGCGGGTAACTTCTCCAGCCTGCAAGGAGGACGTGAGTGCCTGCACACAAATGCCCAGGACCCCAGCTGGTGTCCTGTAAGGTGGGCTTGCAGTTGCTCCTGTCTTCAGTCTGCCCCTTTGCTGTGCAGAGAAGTGAATGGCTTTAAGCGTGCAGCCAAAAGATGAGCACTGGGAGCTTGTTCTGGCATATTCTGCCAGAGGCTGCTTTCTGGAGGCATGTCTGGTACCAGGAGGCGAGTGGCAATGAGCACTGGGTGCATACAGATTCCAGTGGGCTACAGCAAACCAGGCCAGCTCATCCTTCAAACAGCTTGGAAACCCCCAGGGGAACTGGAGATGGGGCAAAACTATAGAACCAAATGCCCCAGAGCTCTGCCCTCATAAATCCCATCTAACATCAGTGCAGCTGCTTTGATCTCGCCATGTAAATCGAGATGAAAACAAATACATATCCAGTGAGAGATGAGCTTGTCCTCCAGGCTCCTGGCCAAGCCTTCAGCTTGTGGGCTTTGAACAGGGCTCGGCAGCTGCTGGTGGGAGGAATTTCTTTGGTCAAACTGTGGCTTCCAGCTTGTCTCAGCTGCTGGTTTCAGGGTCGAATGGAGCTGTTCCTCCCAGTCCCCCCCTATTTGGAGGTAACTTAGTCCTTCAGCACTGTGGCTTGGGTCCAGCCTTTCCTCTTCTGGCTCATGGACCGAAGAGGGCTTGCTTGGTGCTGGGGATGGAGCCTCCCTGGTGTACCCTCACGAGGCTGTTTGAAGCTGTTGAGCAGGTTTTGGCAGGGGGCTGGTGTGCTGGAGGAGGCCCGTGTGCCAGGGGTAGGGGCGATGGCTCAGGATGCAGCAGGAGCCTGGGATTTGGGCGATTCAGGCTTTCATCCCAGCTCTGACGTGAGCTGCCTGTCTGAGCCTGCTCAGATGGAACCCAGGGGGGATGCTGGGGCTGAGGCTCTGCTGCCAAACCAAGTGAAATCCCAGCTACTTCATCTCTGCTACATCCACCCAATTCCTTGGGCACAGTTTGCTTCCAATGACAGGAGCCATGTGGTGTGTAACACGCTGACAGACGTGGTTGCCACCCACACCGTAACCAAGAGCAGGGAGGGATGAGCTAACCCTGGGGGTGGGAAAAGGCAAAACCTTGACTCTGCTGATGTTGGTGGGAATCCTCCATGGACTCCCAGGTGGGCATGAGGGTGAAATCCCACTTCCTAGAAGCTGTCTACAGCTCTACTTCCACTCTCTTGTCATAAGAGCTTATATCATGGTTGCACGCAGTCACGTTGGCCCAGGATGGCCAGTTACAGCTTATTTTCCCACAACAATTGTTACCCAAATTCATGTCACCGTACAAGTGCACTGGTGGTTGCTGCAGCTCAGCTGAGGAGAGACAAGTTGGAGCTCTGCTCTTTGTACTTCTTTTCCCCCAAAAAAGTCCTTGTTTTGCCAGGCCTGCTGCAGTCCAGACCTCACCAGTGTGCAGCCATGCTAGCCAAGATGTTCTGCATCACAGCCTGTAGTCAGCATCCCACAAGCACCCCTTGCTTGAGAGCCTGGGATATGTTCCCTGTGAGCAATACGATCTTAGGCTGCTGTGCCTGGATACAGAGCTTGCTGGGGAGTAGAGTGCAGGGTGATTCCCCAGGGTGAAGGAGATGGTGCATCCCCAGCTTTCCTCCTAAAGACTACCAGAACAAGATTGCAGTGGGAAAAGTCTCCATCCCTGCACAGGGATGGGGGTTGTGAGCAGACCTCTGGCAAGCCAGAGTGTTAATTAAACAAATGTTTGCTAGTGTAGAAGGTGTCTTTATGCTAAACAGCCTCACAGAAGGTTGTGGTTCTACACGGAGTGCATCTTGTTATTGCTGTCCTGAGCTGCAGGTGGGAAGGGGGATGCAGAGGTTGGCAGGGTGTGGGGCAGAGCTCTGTATGGGGACTTTGACCTGGTGAGACCCAGGAGAGGATGGGTGGTTCAGTAGCTTTGCAGGGTCCCACATCAAGGGGAAAATTGGCACTGCTGGCTGAGAGGCACCCAAGACTCAAAAGCTTTGGAGCTGTCCATCCTCACCACACTACCATCACTGAAGCACTAGCACCCAGCTGCCAGGGAGGTGTGGAGGGAGGGAAGGGATAAATCCAACCCCAGAGGACCGTGGGCAGTCATTCTCACCTTGACTGCTTGCAATTAGTTTAATGAAGCAGTTCATGTGATATTGTTGCCCTCTATTGGACCCAGCCTGAACGGCTCGGTGGGTGCTGGTGTGACCATGATAGGTGGGGAAAGGGCTGGGGTTTTTCCCCAGCTTTGAGATGGGAGCGATGCTTCCCCAGTTAATTGTGTTGGGGCTCCTCGGAGAGCGAGTTCTAGCCCAGAGCTGTCGTGAGCAAAGAGCCAGAGCTAATGCCAGACAGAGGTAATGAGCCTTGCTGTGGACTTCGGTGGAATTTGGATCAGACCATTTGCAGTCTCTGGGGATAAGTCAGTTCTGCGTCGTCTTAGCGATGGGCTGGAAATGCGCCCAAGTTATTTGCAAAGAGGCTTGTAACTCAAAGGGACTCAACTCCCCCCTGCTGCCCTTTTTCAGAGCAGCAGAGATGCTTTGGGGAACCAATGCCTAATGTAAGATGTTCCTTTGAACATTGTACATCTGTTGCTGTGGGCTGCAGCAAAGCCAGGAGCCCTGGCCAGGTTTCCCAGGTGCTATGGACCCACCAGGATGACTGCAGGGGCTCAGATGGATGGGAAATGTGCAGCCACCACTTTCAGTTCTTCACTGATCTGCTTTGGGCTGGGCTCTTGCTCCCCGCCACAGATGCTGGGACTAAGTGTGGACTGGGTCTGGCTTAGGCCTCTGGATGGTGCAGCTGTTTCTGGGGAACTGAGGCACCAAGGGAGGCTCAGGTTGGATGTCACCTGAAGGCTGTGACCTTGATGGAGGTGTTCAGCAGAGTGGGTTCCCCTCTTAGTGCCATGGCTCCTGGGTGCTGCAGTATCCCTGGGCTGGCCAATACTTGGACATGGGGGGCTTTCTTCAAGCCCATGGCAGCCCACTTCAGTGAGGTGCCCATGGGTTGGCCCTGTGGGAACACTGGCCCAATGGAATTAGAAGCCCTCCTAGCAGATTGATTCAATACTGGTTTTGAACTCTTTCCCAGTACGGGGAAGCAGTGGCCCACTTGACAATGACAAGGCCTCACATGTGGAGCGTGGCAGGGCTGAACAACTGCCAGATGGGATGTGCAAGGTGCAGACAGAGCCAACTGGTACCTAAAGAGGTCCTCTTCTCTCCATCTCTCCCTTTGCTGGCTGCTCCTGCACTGTTGCTGTCCCTCATGGGATGCTGAGGGACAACTTGGCAGCTCTGCTCTGGAAGAGAGATGCCCCATGGAGCTGGGGAAGCTGGAGAGGAAAGGCACTAAAATAAACAGTATGTCTCTGAATGCTAAATGCACAGAACTAGAAATGACTTGGTTTTCTTTCTTTCTTTTAACTGAGAACAAGTAGGAGAGTTGGAATAGCTGGGAGTGTTATAAATGATGACATGCCTTTGAACTAGCAGCTGGGTGAATGTCTCATCCCACGCTGTCTATGTTCGTGCTCCCCTGTCATCTGGTTGCGAGGGCTAATAGAGATAAAACAATTTGAGGATGGATTTCCAGGCGGAACGGTTCTGCCAGGTGTCTCCTCGTGCTGTAGCAAGGGACTTTTAAAACAGAAGCAAGAGCAGCCACGGTGCCAGAATCTATGTGGAAGTCAAGGGAGTTATGCCCAGGATAAATTTGAGGCCTTGGGAAGGAGGAAATGGTTGGCTTGACCTTGTGCAGCAAAGCAACACGTTGTCATCAAAGCCTCACGAATCCTGCCCCAAATAGGCATGGAAAATGTATGGCTCATGTCAGAGGGTGAGCTCAGGCACTGACGGATGGCTTTGCAGTGCTGTGCTCCTGCCTGGCTGGAAGGACCATTGGTGGCTACAGAAACACCGTTTGCTTTGTGTCTTCCAAAGGGCTTTTTAAAGACTGGAATAAATATTTGCACAATGATGCTCGTTGGGCACCATGCACCTGCTCTAATTAGATGTGATTTGTTTTATGGAGCTCTTATTCCTGTCGTGGGAATCCTGACTGTGGGTGCAGACACCAGACCTCACCACATCTGCCTGGTTGTGCCTTTGCACTATTGGCTCAGCTCCAAGTGCTCCTGGGACACTGCCCTAAATAATCTTTTGGGCCACACCAGGAAGGACTTTGGGGAGGTTCAGTAGAACAGTTTGGCTGTAAAACTCTGACAGGAGGAGTCAAGGCTGAATGAGCAGCTTGGTGGGGTCACCTTCCACAGCTAAAGAATTAAGGGGGCATAGGAAGGGTCTGCCTCTGGGTGCCGTGTCCCCACAGGACCTGGTGACGAGCAGGGAATTTGCCAGAGGAGGATGGTCAGCCCTAGGCAGGGCTGCTGGATGACGCTGGTTGCGCTGTCTCCATGGGGGAAGGAAGTTAGTTCAAGCCTGGAAAAAGCAGTGTAAAGATGCCAGGAGGTAAATGGGTGGAGCAAACAGGGCAAAGCAAGACAGCTCAGCACTGGGCTGCGAGCAGGGAGGCTTTGGTGGTACAGGGGTGCTGCTCTGGACTTGCTGGAGTGGCAGGGGATTGCCCAGCTGTCACAGCAGCATTGGGCAGTGCTATTTAGACCACAGCTTTCCTCGAGAGGTCAGGTTAAGATGAAGATTTTTATATATATATTCCACTGATCAAAGCAAACGTGTCTCATATTAATTAAATGTGTGTCACTCAGCCAGTGCTATTGCTAAGGTTATTTTTCTTGCTCCAGTGACAAATACGGTCAATTAAATCAACGATATCTCTCTTCTTGCATTTATTTTCTCTCTCCATGCTTGAAGCAGAACAAAACCAAGCTGACAGCAGAAAGGGTTTACAAATTCAATGGGCAAAACACTTGGAGTCTCTCCGTTTGGGCTGCAGGGCTCTGGTGAGGCTCTTGGTGCCAGAGACAGATGCCGCTCTGCGTGTGCTTTGTTCCCCCTTTTACCTCTTAATCAAAATCTCCAACTTCAGCCTTGTGCTAACCTGCCTCCAGCCTCCCTGTTTGATTTCTACCTACTGACCTTCAATTTAGCTCTGTCAGCCCGGGGTGAGTCTCCTTACAGCGATGCACAGGAGCTGCACACACAGTTCTGTAAGGCAGATGAGCTGAGAGCACCTGACCCCTGTAATCATGGGTGCTGTCACTTGTTCTGATGGAGCCAGGGTTTCCCACAGCCCCAGAATTGAAGTTTAACCAGGTTGAGCCCTTAGGGATAATCTTTGCTGTCCATCTGAAGAGGGTGGATGATTTTCCTTAAAAGGTCTTAAAAAGTGTCAGCAGGGAGAATTGGAAAGGTGATGTGGTGTCGTTGTCTGAAGAGGTGTATAAAAGATGCTGTTCCTGTTAGACCAACACTGTGAGACCAGTTCTGTGCTGCTCAGGGTGCTCTGGATTGATGCACTGCTTAGCTGGGTAAATGCTGTGCTGATGAATGAGGCCAGAGCTGCTTATCAAAATCAATAGGGACTCCTGTTAATTAGGGCGGTCAGGGCCAGGTCAGTTTTTCCCCTATTTCCCTGAGCCTTGTAGTAGAGGGGTACAAAGGTCAGAAGAGGAAAGAAAAAATTGGCTCAGATCTCCATCCTTAGACTACTACAGTAGTTTACACTTGGTCAATAAAGAGGAGTAATAAGGAGATGCTTTGTGGAATGGGTAAGCAGGGAGTCTTGGGTGTGCCCCCATTCCCCAAGCACCTCTCTTCCCTACCTCTAAAGTGGTGATTTCTCATCCATATTCCCCTGATTTCTCTCTTGGGAGACTGTTGGGTTTCATTCACACAGAATTTAGTCGCACCAGCCACATTTTGCCAAGATCTGGCACTGGGGAAACTTTTTACCCTGTTGATATATCATTTCTTGTATTTCTGGAGCAGCATCTCTGCTGATTTCGAGAGGGGAGAGATTTGCAGAGAAACATTTTTGGGTCAGGGAAGGAGTCTTGTACCTGATCACGCCTCATCTGTTTAAGGGAGGTGTGGAATCAATCTTTGTGATTAAGCAAGAGAGCAAGTAGCTTGAAGCCTCTGAGACTTTGCAGTCTGCTCAGGTCTTGGTGCAGCTGCAACGGGAAAAGCTGGGTCTTTATTTTCTGACTCTGTTTTCAAGGGAAAAAAAAAAGTACCAAAGAGCAGAATTGTTCTGATGCAAAATGGGACACGGAGTCAAAGTGCGATCTCCTCTGATAACAAAGGAATAGGAGCAACAGAGCAGAGCTGTACCTTGCTCCTCGCTCCCTCAGCGTGGGACTGTCATGTATTTCCACAGTGGCAAGGTGCTGGTGTTCCCAGCGGCTGTTGGGGTCTGGTGTTGCCAGCTGTAAGCATCTGTGCCGCAGCATTAGCGTGCGCAATCAAAGGCTGCGCGTGAGCTCAGAGCTGTTCTATAGTCGAAGCGGATTTGGTGAGTCAAGCTACTTTTATTTTTTTTCCTTCAAAGAGCTGATCCCATTTCCTTGTATTCTTAAGTAGCTTCAATCCATCTTACTGCATTACAGAAACTGTGTTGATTGTTCTACTGTAGTGACTAATAACCAGCCGTACTCTGCAGATTACCCCGGAGAGCTGGATTCCTGGCTTAGCTGTACCAGGCTTCCTGTGTGCAAAGACACCTTGGGGTAAACTGGTTTGTTAAGGCCCCTGGGAAGCTTTCCATGAGCAGGAGAGAAAGGGGAGCATCATGGAGTGCGGGCAAGAGGCAGAAGGGGTTAAGGAGATGGGTTGGTGGGATGGGAAAACTGAGCATCAGAACCTGGGGTGGAAAAAAATGACCTGGAAAAGGAGGAGGCTGAGAAATGGATTGGATGAAGGAGAAGAAGTGGTCCAAAGAGGTATAAAAAGCCAACTGCGTGTTCTCACATGCTCAAGGTGTTTGGGGAAGAACAAGGAGTTAGGAAGTGAAGCTGCTTGTGCCTAAAGCTGCCAGAAGCCTACTGCTCCTGCATGAGCCCTGAGAAGTCAGATGGAGCTCAGTTGCCAGAGCCAGCCCCCATCCCTGCTGCAAGGGGGACACAGGCAGTTTGTACACCAGGCTTGAAGTGCTGGTGGGCATGGGCATCTGTAAGGAAGGTCCTTTTAGTGAAATGGAGGCACTGAGTAAAGCCTACCTTGGAAGGAAAAAACCCTCCTGCAATATGAAGGTGTGAGAGGTAGGCAGATAACCCAAGGAAGGAGGGTTTCCATGGGTGTTGTAGAGGTAGCAGAGTCTTCTGCCCTGTGGACAGGCACATTCTGTCCTTCATCCCCATCCCAGATGGATGTGGGAGATCAAAAGTAAGGCTCTCTTCTGCTGTAATGCTTTTGATGTCAATTGGGTTGTGCCGTGGGGAAGCTGGCAGCCTTCTTTTAATTACAGTAGGTATTAAACTTGAGTCTTCAAGGTTGAAATTCCTACCTTTGGCCTGCACAGGATCTATAGATTACTCAAATCTCACTTAAACCCTCAAAGTAGTTCTTTAAATGTTGTTGTTGAGGCTTAGTGCTGGCTCTCTGCATGGGGAAAATATCTTCATTGGATGGTTGCCTGTAGGCTGCACGTGGGGTAGCCAGCCACCCTAATTGCTCCCAGTGATCTATAGCATTGACGTTCTGGTGGTGAAGTCAATAGTTCCTAGTGCTGGATCATCAGCTGCTTCCCTCTGGGTCACAGTCTGGTGACTCTCCCAGCAATATACTGAACCATGTTTGTGCAGAAAAAGCCTGCAATAAAATGTGCAAGAAACTGCAAAGAACCCCCTGATAAATGAGATCTATAAGTCATTCTTTGAGGCCTTGCTGGAACCTGGTTATTGCTTAATAGAGTATGTGCAGCAGAGCTTGGCTCATGGGGCAGGAGCTTGTGAGGAAGAGGAGGAGGGCTCCTGGCAGCTCATTTAAGCACAATGTTTGGGTGCTCCCCCAAGACAGTTACATAATCACAGACTGGCAGGGCTTGGAAGGGACCTCTGGGCATCACCCAGTGTCACCCCTTTGCTCCAGCAGGGTCACCCAGAGCAAGGGCCCAGGGTCTCTCCAGAGAAGGAGACTCCACAACCTCTCTGGGCAGCCTGTGCCAGACTCTGACACCCT
>WUAM01000034.1:831359-849066 GCA_024336885.1 Actenoides hombroni
TCTCTCCAGAGAAGGAGACTCCACAACCTCTCTGGGCAGCCTGTGCCAGACTCTGACACCCTCACACCAAAGAAGTTTCTCCTCCTGCTCAGACAGAGCCTGCAGAGTGGTTACCATTGCTTCCTAGCCTGGTCTGCAGGCTTTCAGCACCCTTGTGTACAAACTTGCTGTGCCCAGTTTGCTCTCTGTTCACCCCCCAAGGAGCCCACTCTTGACCTGGTGCTCCCAGGTGACGTCCAGGGTGACAACCCGCTGCTTGTTTGCGTGGTGAATGAGGGCTCCCAAAGGGCTGCTTTATGAGGAAGGGGTGGTCTTGGTGAGGGACTGTTGGCGTGTGAACACCTCATTTTGATTTCCCACTGGTGTTGCTGGTTCTGCACAGGCTGCCTCAGTAGCCTGCCCGCCAGCTGCTGACCCCCAACACAGATGAGCTGTTTTCCAGGCTTCAAAGGGAGCCTCTCACCAGCCCTTTTCACCATGATTCCCTCCCCCAGCATGGGCTTGACCTGCACTGGAGCTGATCTCCTCAGCAAGACCAACAATCTCCTTAATGCACCCCAGGAGCACAGTTATCAGTGTTAGTTCCATGTGGGTTACAACTGGTGCTTCCAGCCAGCTCTGGTGCTCTGATCAAAACTGGTCATGTTGCATCATCTTTGGCTCTTCCCTCACTATGTCTTTCTGATGGGTTCATTAGGGCTTTGGCTGTTCCTTCAAGCTGCTCTTGGCTGGACCCGTGAAACTGTGTTCACCTTCCCCTTCACCCCCAGTTATCTTGTTCTGCACAGTGTTTGACTAAAATATTTCTAGTTATCCTTTTTCCTGACATGAGTTTGGAACTTTGCAGATACCATTTCCCCTCTGCTTGAGCTCTGGGCTAAAGAGAAATCAAGGATCCTTTCTCAGTAGCTGCTGTCTTCTCATCTCTTTCTTCCTCTGTGTGGCTGGGTGACAAATTCACTGCCATTACAGCATCTCTGCAGAAGCCATGAATCCTCCTGTAAGATTTTTCTGTACCACCTCCCAGCATGGCCTTTTCCAGACCTCATCTACCTGTGCTTCCCTTAACTCGTCTCCTGGCTCGCGACCAAGCTGCAGCAGCCCCATCCCTGAACTGCTGCAGGATGTAAAGCTCCATCCTTGTCCCCACAGTCAACAGCCCTGCCCCAGTAGGACCCAGACCCCTGGCTCTCATTTTCCCTCTCGTGCATTGTCCGTGGTAGTTTATTTTAAACACTGGGACAGTGCAACCTCCAGAGAAGTTAATAACCCTCATTGAGGTTACGAGGACTGCGTGTCCCACCCTGGCAATAAGCTGACCTCGCTGTGCTGGGAGTGCCATTAGTGCTGATGGAGGGCAGTGGATCTGACGGCTGGAGGTCAGGTTCACTGTGGCACACATCTCACATTTTCAGTGCAATAGGCTTTGATAACATTAAATGGAGTGATGAGTTTCAATTTTACTCAGATTCTGTTCCTTCTTCCCCCCCCCCTCCCTTTTTAAATGAAGGCAATGCAGTGTTGTGTTGTAAGAAGGATCTATTTTTCTACTGACCCATTTCAGTAAAAATTCAGCCCATCTAGAGCGTGTGCTGCTTTTGAAGATGGAAAGAAATTCAGAGATATTAAGGGTGCTGTGATCAGCTCATCTCACCTCATACATAATACAGGCTGGAGAATTCCCCCCAGGACTCTGCAGCTGGATGGCATCCTGGCTTTGTGTGATTAGCCACAGCCACCTCCCAGGCTGGCTCGGGGCTCCTGTTCAATCACTCCTCCCTCATCAGGAGGATGCAAACCACTGCTGTAGGAGAGAGCAGCCTGCTTTGGCCCGTCGTGCTACCCACATGCAGAAGACACGGGCTCTCCAGCCCACTCCCTGCACGCTTGCAGCGGCTGTGCTTTCTCAGACCTTGGCTGCGGGGCAGTGAGAGTGGGCTGAGGTAGCTGGGAGCCCTACCAACATCTTCCCCTTTCACTCCTCCCCTCAGAGGACCTGGGGTCGCTGATCTCAAGGGGGCTATGGACCCAGGGGAGCTATCAGGTCAGCTCCAGATGCCCAGCAGTGCATGAAGAAGACCCTTGTGCAGCTTCGCTAAGCCAGTCCTGTCTCCTTCCGAGCTGCTGACAGGGGAGTTACCTCCAGAAAGCAATTACAGGCACCTAAATGAACTTCCTGCTGCTAATCACCATCCAAAGGACCTGTCTGCTTTCTCAGATGGAGACAACTGCCTTTGCCTTCTCAGGCACCCTGAGGGGCCTTGTTCTGCAATGGAAGTGATTTATGGCTCCCAGGAGGCTGCACACCCTGCAGAGGAGGGTGGTTTTCTTGTGAACTGACTTAAAAAATCATTTCTCCCCATTTGTTCCACAAATGAAATGAAACGGCTCAGTCTGAGGACTTGCAGAAAGACTTGTTTCCATCAAGTCCTTGGAAATGCTGTCATGTTTCATTCCAGGAGAAATTGGTTTGAAACTCCTCTACTGCCAGGAAACAGAAAAAAATATTCTGAAGCTGCAGTTTCCTCTTTTCCTCCCACCTGAAGCTGTCTGATCTTCCCTGGGGCAGGACTGATGGATTCAGGTCCACCTTGCCAATGGCCGTGGCACGCATTTCCTCACACCCCGCTTTCTAAGATAAGGATAACTTGGAGATACCCAAAGTAATCAAGGTGCTGTTGTTTCCAAAACTCCACAAGGTTTCTGGGTCGCAGAGATCCTGCTTCTCTGTTCTTTGGCATGAAGTTTTTGGACAACATTTTTCTAAATTCCTGGCGTTTTGAGTCTTAATGTAATCACTTAAGGAGGAAATACTCCAAGGCACTAGTCTTATTTGCTGGCCATAGTTGTGTTGCTTTTATCAGAGTGATCTGGTGACAGCCCGCTTCTTGGCTGCTGCCCCTCAGAAATAGGGTGTTTTATGTTTAGAGGAGAGCCTTTGATTTGGGAGTTTAGCCTTTGTACAGCCATGCAGGTTTGATGTCTTGGTCACAGTATGTTAGAGCTGTTCACTTCCTTAATTTTTGGCATTTACTAAAGAGGTTTTATGCCTCTTTTATGCGAGATTAAATGCTAATAGTAGTTCTGTGGGCAATTCCAGCTCTGTATCCCCATATGCAGTTTGGGGCTTGGCTGGCTGCCCCATTCCCAGTGGCTGTTAGAGCCACCCCTACCAGCCTGGGGAGCTAGTGCTGATTTCTGCTCCTGCTCTCCTTTTAAGCAGGATTGGAAATGAATTCAGAGGCTGGCCAAATAATGCGTCTATAGCCGATGTACCCAGAGAAGAGATGAAGATCTGTTTGCATCGTGTTAGTACATAAATCCATCTCCCCTTAAGGTGCTTAGGCACATTTGGATAATGACCTGGAACAACCTAGGTAGCAGGAGGTTACATGTACCTGTCACGTCAGCCTCTGTGAGCGTGCGAGATTGCCAGCCAGCGGGCAGAGGCAGCCAATTACACCATGCTCAGAAGCATTTCATCCTTTTTGAGGTTTTTTTTTCCCCATTTACCCAGCTCCACAAAGTGAATCCTGATGCAAAGACCTCCACCTCCTGCTGGCATCACCTCCCGGCTGAGGAGAGCGTGTTTAAAGTGCCCTCAATATTTCCAGTGTAGTTTTTTCTGTCGGTGTCATTAAAGGCCACGCTGTCCTCTGGGGTGGACTGTGCTGAGCTTGGGGACAGTGTGTGACTGCAGTGGGTGCAGAGGGGTGGTGCTGGGGGTTTGTGGGCTCTGTTTTCACTGCTGATGAGAGGAGGGAGCTGCTTCATCTTTATGCTTTAATACCCTGTATTTTTTTTTCCCCTCTCGTCTAGTCAGCCTAGGGAATGGTTCCTGCTGGCTGCACCACACAGGGGACAGTTCCCAGCTGGGATTTCTGGGCACTCCCCTTGGGTAACACTGGAAAGCAAGACTCGGCGTGTTGGTGTGTGTCTGTGTCCATGCACGTGTATTTTGGGAGGGAATTGAGGAGGCATTCAAGCAGATGCAAACCAGCTCCTGTACCAGATGTTTTTAAAGCCCTGCTTCCCTCCTCCTTTCTGCTTCTCCCCTGTTGCTCTGGCTCAAGGATTTTTTGAGCTGGTTGGACTCCTGTCCTGCCACAGTGAGAGTGGGCAGTGGATGAGCTTGGGATGGCAATCACCAGCTTCTGTGTTGGGGCTTTTCACCTTATTTATTTTAAAACCTCAGCTGCTGTAATCAAATTGCTGAGCAAAGACTTCAGCTTTTAGCTATAAAAACTGATTTTTTTGATTATGGTGAAACAGCTGAAAAGGGAATGGGAAGTATAAGGCACAAGGGTTGTCCCTCCCTCCTGGAGTGTCTGAGAGCAGCAGCTCCCATCTTTCAGGCAATTCTCCACTCATGCGGTGACTGCTCAGTGCCCAGAGGAACACCAGCCTGATGGGAATGCAGCAGCTCTCCTGGCTGTCAGAAGGAACTAGGTCTGAATATGCAACAAACCCAGGTCAGTTTGGGACCACAAATCCCTAAAAACCTGTACCTTTTAACAAACAGCCCTTTTAGTTTAATGATCCACTTGAGGGTAGCCCCATGGTTTCCAGTGCAGTTGTGTTGGACCTGGAGTTAAAAAATCACTCCTGTACTAGGCAACTGATTTGTTACTAGCCCCCTTGGGCCCTGCTTGAGACAGATTTCACTGGGAAAAGAGCTACAGAAAATGTCAGCAGACAGTGCGTGTGTGTGTGCCAGAGACTCCCAGCAGCTGCGATTTCAAATCGATTTTGTTTTACCCTCATCTAAAGAGTTTTACACTTGCAGGGAGACGTTTTGATGCATTTATAAATAAAACAAGGAAAAGGTTTGGGGAGGTGGGGGGGGGGAGAAGCAAAGTGTTTTCTAGTAGAATGGCAGGTGAAGAAGAAAATGGAGGTGCACTGGGAGACCTTTTTGAGGGTGGATTTTGGCTAAGGCTTCTTGTGATGGCATCCATCACTCTAGTGTTCTTCAAAACCTTTGTCTCTCCACTTGAACTCAGTGGTCTTTCTGCCTCCAGATCAAAGCTTTATGTACTGCCAGTGACCTGCTGCTTGCCAAAGGGGTGGGTCTGCTTTTAGGTCGGACAAGGAGCTGTGTGTCTCTGAGCTGTGATAGATGTGTGACCATGGAACAATCCCCTTTGTGTTCTGTGTGCTGTTATGTCCTGGCTGCTCCAACACTGCCTCTTGTACCTGTGGTGGGCTGACCTTGGCAGGATCAGGCCATGCTAGCAGAGGTTTAGATTGTGGGTGAGGCAGCTGCAGGCGTGGTGGCTGGAGCTCCACACAATGTCATTCCAGAAGCAGCACTCAGCCAGGAGGATGATGGTCCCTTGTTCAGCCTGGCAGGTCTTCCTCTGAAGCTTTATGTTCACCTCCATAATGAAGCACATGCTCTTCTAGCTGTTTCTGACCTTCCCTTTCTCTTTTGTCCTTTTATTGCTTTTGCTCCCGAACAGCCTCTCCCTGTCTACCATCTGCGGTGGGTTGACCGTGGCTGGCTGCCAGGTGCCCACCAAGCAGCTCTATCACTCTTCCTCCACCACCTCTCAGAAGGACAAGGGAGAGAAAATAATATGGGGAAAAAAAAAAACCCAGCCAATTTGTGGGTCATGATAAAATCAGCTTAATAAACAAAGCAAAGGCTGCGCGTGGAAGCGAAGGAAAACAAACTTATTCTCTCCTTCCCATCAGCAGGTGATGTCCAGCCCCCTTCCAAGAAAGCAGTTGCTCTGGAGGGCAAGCACATGCTTTCCCCACCACCCTCCTCCCCTTTCCCTAGCTTTTATTGCTGAACTGATGTCATATGATAGGAAATATCTCTTTGTCCAGTGTGGGTCAGCTGTCCCAGTAGTGTCCCCTCCCAAGATCTTGTGCCCCCCATCTCACTGCAGGGGGAATGTTGGAAGACCAGCAGCAGCCACAACCCCAGGGTGTTAACACCTTTCTGTGTCCCCATGCACAGCACTGTAGGGGATGCTATGGGGAAATTAACTCCATCTCAGTCCCAGTGCAGTAGCCTAGAATTGCAAGGCAGGAGTGGGCAGCCCTCCTGGATTGCTCACTGAAACCTTTGGATAAAAGGAGGAATTGGATGTTTGCTGTCTCCAACCTGGATCTCAGTAACTCTCAGCAGTAACTTAAAGAGATGTGGGCAAAAGGACATTGCTTCTTCAAGAGGGGTTGGAGGGCAAGGAAGAGGTGAATGGGGTGCAGAGAATGCTGTGGGCAGTGAGGACAGAGGAGAAGCTGAAGTCTGGAGGGGGAGCAGGATACTCACAGCCAGTGTCAGGAAGGAAATAAGCCCTGGGGAGTCTCTGAATGCTTTGGCAGAAGGAAGGAAAGGAGGGCTGAAGGGCTTTCGCCAAGATAGTCTTCATCTGAAGAGCCAGAGTGATGTCCTGTGTGCTCTGGTTCCCTCCTTGCATCACCTGCCTCCTCCATCCCCAGGGCCCCGGAGGCTCTGGCTCAAGCATCTCCCTGGGGTGTGGGGCTGTGCCAGGCTCTCCAGCCCCATGCTGCATTTGTTACAGCCAGCATCAAACTCTCCTCCTCCTGCCCCTACCCCTGTTGTAGTCATGTGTTAAATACATTGCAGATGCTCCTGGATCTATTCTTGACCCATTTACTCTGGAGTCCCTGCAATCTATGTTGTTGGAATAATTGCAATTTATTTAAATGTCAACAAGCCACACGTGGGAGAAAGCAGTTGTGTGCAAGAGCAGAGCAATTACAGGGAACAGGTCCCATTTTGCCACTTGAACAAAGATCCAAGCTGGAAGAAAGGAAAAGACCATTTACCTCTGTTAACCAATCACTTACCCCCCACCTCCCAAAGTCCCCATCTTCCTTTCTATTTCTTTGGGGCTATCACTTAGTGCAGGAGCTGTGATGTAAAACCAGCTCCTCCTTTTCCTCGTATTCCACAGAAGCGTCTGCTCAATCCAGAGGAATTTAGTGCTGGTTTAGACCCACCAAACTGCTGGCAAAATCTAATGCTGATCCAGCCCGAGCAGCTTAAACTGTAACAGAGATGTTGAGGAGATTGACTTAGGTGGACATCATTACGCTCCAACAAAACATGCATTACAGGCTCCAGTGCCGATTTAACTTGGGGAATAAGTCCAGATGTCTTTTTTCCATTCTCTGAGGGTTTTTTTGCAGTATGAAAAGAGCAGCCCGGCAGTGGGATGTTGTAAGTTTGTACATAACCAGACTTCTTGCCCTTGATCTGTATCAGGTTGATGTCTCAGGTCTGCAGGCAGTGGCCCTGCACAGATCATAGAATGTTAGGGGTTGGAAGGGACCTCCAAAGATCACCAGATAACACAACAGCCTCTCCCTGCCCTCGAGAGCCAAAGGCCAGGAGCCAGGAAAAACCACTGGGGGATTAAATGCTTTGCTCAAGCCACCTCGGTAGCCAGCCCTCCTCCTAGCTCAGTGCCCTTCTTATCAGGGCACCCTGCTCCTTTGGGGTCCTGCTAGAGGATTAATGAAGCCCAGGCTTTCGAAGCTGAAATACTAGTGACTTACTGTGAAGGAAGATCTAGGGCCATCTAGTGACCTTCCAGTGAAAACCTTAATGCTTCCAGTGCTCCCAGTTGCTCTTAAAGGTATGTGGGACACGCTTCCTCCCTGCTGCTGACGGAGCGAGTCCCCAGCTCCACAGCGAGCGCGCTGGAAGGCAAACCCACACCCAGCTGATAATGGGGTTTTGTTTTGCTAGGAGCTGAGTTAGAAACTGGTGCATGTAACCACCTCCTTTCATCTAGGATGAAAGGGAAGGATGACCCGTGTCTCTGCAGAACAGACAGTGGAAACAGAGTCGCCACCCAAAATGTGAGCTGGGCAGCTGAGAAACAGAGTCGTGCGTGCGGAGAGGTTTTGTGCCTCGCCTGTTTGCCCCCACAGGAGAGGGATGGAGGGCAGGGCTGGGAGCCCTGCCCTGTGCACCATCCCCTCCACGTGCCTCAGCACCGTCTGCTCCTCTGCTCTGCCAGGTGCCTCCCCTGGATTTCCCAGGGGTCCAGGCAATCTCTCCTCCGTTATTACCAAGTACAAGCATGATAATCTGGGCCCTAATGCAGACAGAAGATTATAAAGCAGGCCTTTATGGACCTGCTGCAAAAGTACCTACAATCTGCTAATGCCTGCAATTAAAAAAGGCAGTTGAGCAAATTTGGGCTGTTGTAACTTAGTCTGTTCTAACTTAGTCCCTGGGTCTGCCATAGATTCCAGTTTGATGTGTGCTTTGCAATGGGGGGAGACATCTTCTTTATTAGATGTTGGTGCTGGAAATAATATCTTGCCTTGTCTAATTCTGGCAAAATGCCCTGCAAACCTTGGATATAAAGCAAAATTGCCTTCTCCGTTTAAGACATCTTTTTGTTCTTTTTTTTAACTATCTGCAAGCAAAAAAAATAAAATAATGTAGAGAACTGTGTTTTGTCAGCCCAGGTTTTGTGGTAAAAATTATCTGATAACTGTAGTAATTGGTCCCTTTGGAATAAACCAGTTTGTGCAGGCTTGTGGGAGGGAGAGCTTAAAAAACAGAGGAAGAGGAGGAACCTCAGGATGAGCCAGCCAGGGGCTTGGCAAGAGGCAGTTGCTGCTTCTGTTCTATGGCTGTGACCCTCACAAATCTTCTGGTGTGAAGCAAACCTGTATGTGACCAGCAGTCTCCCCAAACCATGCTGGGGGAGACCCTGGCCACCATCCCTTGCTCTGTTGTTTGCTTCCCCTACAGCTTTGGTTATTCTTGGATGCCTGTTGGATGCTGGTGACCTTACAGAGGGGCAGGATCAGACCGTAGGAGCAGAGGTTCAGATTGTGGGTGAGGCAGCTGCAGGCATGGTGGCTGGACCTCCACACAGTGTCATTCCAGAAGCAGTACTCAGCCCAGAGGATGATGGTCCCTTGCTCAGCCTGGAATATCTTCTGAAGCCTCACGTTCACCTCCATGATGAAGTCACCCTCTGGGGAAGAGCTCAGCTGTGCTGTCCACCTGGCAGGAGGTCACAAGCTCTGCACTTGCCGGGGTGGATGTGGGAACCCAGGCGAAGCCGGGCTCCAGTACCCGTAGTGGTTGCTCAGGAGGACAAGCAGGTGCCACCCCACCTCCTCCCTTTCCCAGCTTTTATTGTTGAACTGACATCAGATGGTCTGGAACATCCCTGGGGCCAGTGTGGGTCAGCTGTCCCAGTCGTGTCCCCTCCCAAGATCTTGTCCCCCCCATCCCACTGCAGGGGGAATGTTGGAAGACCAGCAGCAGCCACAGCCCAGGGGTGTGAGCAGCCCCTTTCTGGCTCCCCATGCACAGCCCAGCACTGGGAGGGCTGCTCTGGGGGAATTGAGCCCATCTCGGTCAGACCCACTACAGCATCCCAGGATGTTCACCCTTCTCAGGACCAGGTTCCTCAATTTCCCCAAGGCCGCCAGCCACACACCAGCTCCCTTTGCTCTTCCACATCTTCCCACCCAAATTTCTCTAGGTGTTTGCTCCTGCAGCCCCATCCCTCTGTCTGGGGACGCTGCCGGCAGATGTGTGCCCGCCCTGCAGAGCTGGTGGTACAGCAGAGCCAGGAGCGTGGGTCCCTGGGGTAATCTGCAAAGTACAAGTTGTTATTACTCTCTACAGCAGAACAATCAGCCGGGCTCTGTAATGCACTAAGATGGATTGAAGCTGCTTAAGACCAGAGGAAAATAGAAACGCTGCTTTACAACAAGGAGTTTAGCTCCTGTAATTCACTGCTGATGAGTGATGAGACCCGAGTGAAAACCCAGATTTGGAAATTACTGGATTCTAGAAGAGAGAAGGGGTTGTGCAGCAGGAGCCAAAACCTGCTCCGGATCTCGGCTTGTCGCAGCGATGTGTTGGATCCACCTTGTGAAGGCAACTCTCTGCGTGTGCAGGTCTCTTCCCAGGAGTCACGGAGTGGATCCTGGCATCTCGCACCGCAAGAGGATGTCTTCTCGTGTGCTCGTAGGGGATTTTCTTTACTGTAAGGGTTACAGTGCACTGGAATAGACTGCCCAGCGAGGTTGTGGAGTCTCCTTCTCTGGAGACTTGCAAGACCTGGCTGGATGCGTTTCTGAGTGATCTGCCCTAGTTTTGTCCTGCTCTGGCAGGGGGGTTGGACTCATTGATCTTCAGAGGTGCCTTCCAACCCGTACCATTCTGTGAGTAATAAGATCGAGGTTATTACATGTGTCTTTTTTCTTCCAACTTCAGTGTGAGTCTGGCTTTCTTCCTGCTTTGCCTAAGATGAACAGCAAATCCTCTACTGCTATGTTAAGGCAGCTTTAAAAATATAACAAATTATCTATAGAAACCTTTGTCAGCTAGGGTGTAAACCAACCTCTAACTGCTTAGGACTGAGGAGACACTTGTCTTAAATCAGCCAGTTATTTGAAATAATTTTCTGTTAGCTTCCAGGACTGGAGGCCTAGGAACATCTGGCAGGCAGGGAGTGAAGAGCATCTTAGGGCAGTGATCTCCTCCACTGGCACATCTGTATCTGGAAGGAAACATCTGTTTGACCTGGAGGTGTGATGATAAGCTGTGGTAGTTCTGTCTGTGGGCATCCATCTGTCCAAGAGAACTTCTCCCCTCTCCCTTTCGCCTGTGCTCACAATGCAAGGGTGCAGCCCTTCGGGAAGTACCTCTACCTTCCTGCCTTGGCGTAGGTGCAAGCTGCATTTTACCTGCTTTATATTTGAACAGCCCCTACTCCCAGCTGAGGCTTGCCCAGGTCTAGCTGTGCACGTGGTGGGTGAGAACCGTCTCCCCTCTCTGGGTTGCCCGCGGGATGTTTGTGTGGTCACGCACCAGGCTGTGAGCATGCGAACACGCTGACCCGTCATCACAAGTCAAACTGTCCTAATTTTGCTGTTATAACTGTGAGCAGATGTTGCAGCCTCTTGAGGCAAAATAGCTCTGACCCAGTGATGGCATCTGTAACCTCAAGTAAATCGTGGATGGTTGGGTTGTGCTTTCAGATGCCCTGAACGGTTGTTATCACACCAGAGGATTTGTGTTAGACTCCAGTGCCAGACTCTGCTCTGAGACTGGGGCCTGAGGTAAGGAGGAGCTGGGGCTCCCAGTTATCTCCCCAGCAGCTTGCTTTGGCAACGGGAGGAGAGTCTGGCGTGCAGAGCGAGGAGGAAGGCTGCAAGACCTGGCCTGAGAGAGCCTGGGCTATCTCGAAGGGTTTCCAGGTTTGCTACGAGAACATATGCTGGCTGTCTTGCTCTTTCAGGACAGAAGGAAAACCAGGGAGACTTAGCTGGTCATAAAAACTTGAGGTTGGAGAGAAGCAAACAGCCAGGTGCGTGCATGTGGGTTTTAAAAATATGGCTTTTAAATTATCATACTTTGCAATAAAATCTGTCGTGGTTTAATTTTGCTGGTCACGAGCTCCCAAGTGGATGCCCTGTAAGCAACTGCGCTCGGGTTGGACCCGTAGGGTCAAGGTGGAGTTTTTTAGCAGAGAAGGAGCCTCGGCTCCAGGGAGAAGCTGCCTGCAGTTGGGAAGCAAAGGGAAAGGTTCCTGCTCTTTTCTTTTCCCCCTCGGTGCTCCCTCGTTTGAAGACGCAGGGTGAAGCCGGAGGCAGGCGGCTCGAACCGACGCCAGAGCATCTGCGCAGAGGCGCGCGGAGATTTAACCACCTTGGTATTCAACCGATTTAACTGCTGCAACCTCAGAGCCTTAACGAGCCCCTGGGGAAGGAGCCGGGGAGGCCACAACACCGGCCCTAATCCGGCCCCGACAGCTGAGCTCTCGCTGGCCATGGTGGGCAGGGGTGAGGCCGAGCCCGCGCCCCCCGCTCGGCTCCTCGTTTTGCTTTCTGCGTCGGCTTCAACCAGCCAGCTCGGTGCTGGGAGAACCAGTTTCCTTGGAGCCGGCGTGATTGCCGGCTCCCTGCGCTTCTCGCGCGGCCGGCGCTGACCCGGCCGTCGCCTCCTCGCGTGCTGCGAGCCAGCGTTTGCCATCCGAGAGCATCGCCTTCATTAGCAGAGGTCCATCTCCTCCCCTTTACCGTTTCACCCGCTGCTGTTGATTAAGTTTCTCTTTGCAGCTCTTCCAGGAAGCCAGGGGCCTGTTGTTTTGGAGATAGCCTTAATTTGTTTACTTGTGCATATGTTCTGTCTTGTACAGTGATGCTTCGCAGCTGGTCTCCGAGCAGCCTACGGCACGGGAGAAGCAGCAGGTTAAGTTGAAACCAAGGGAAGCCGCTGCAAGCTGGCCTGACGCGCTGCTCCCGGCGCAGGCACCCCGAGATCGAGGCGGCAAAACACGCTGCCCTGTTGGTTTAGGGACCATCTTTACGTTTATTGCTGGTTTTCATCACGATGCGGACGCGATAGTGATTTGCTTGTGCCTGACGTCAGTTACGGTGTAAGATTTAAAGACAGAAAACTCCCCGCGTCTGGTTTTACCATGGAAGTGCTCTGAGAAAGGCAGAGGGGCAGGGGTGACGCTTCAGACTTGCCTGCTGGGCAGGACTTGGAGTTGTGCTCTCAAGAGCCAGCCACCGGCAAAGCCTCATGGTTTCGGGAGCGGTGTCTGCCCAGGGTGTGCTCTGGAATGGTGCACGCTGCAGTCCTACAGAGATGCTCACCCTCCTGTGGGGCTTGGGCCCAGCTATGACATCACAAGGGTACCTCCTCCATGCTTTTGCTGGTGTCAGGATCCTGCCCCGTGCCCCCCCAGAAGCCAGCTGTGCTCTCGGCTCACCAGGGAGAGGTCAAAGCATTGGTAGAGCGAAGGGATTCAACCCCTGCGGTGGCCCTGGGGGGATGGAGAATGGCAGATCCTTCTGTGCTGCTTTCCAGCCCCTAAACCCTCCAGAATTTGTCTCAGAGGAAAAAGAAGTTCGTCTGGATGTTTTCCTGCTACTCTAAAGCTGTTGCTTCTTCCCCTCACCAGTCCTTCAGGAAAAAAACAACCCAAAAAGGTCTTGTTTAATTCACCAGCTTGCAAATGGCTCCTAAATAACACAGTTGTCTTTGGCTCAATTGATCAAAGGGCTCTGCCCATTAGAGCAGCGACACTTTGCAGTCTCGGATTAGCTTTGTTTCAGAGGAATTGGATGCCTTTTTTTGTTTGTTTTTAAATGGTTCTCTTTCCAGGTTGAGGCCGAGGCAGATAACTTGAATGCGTAGAATCGATATTCTGCAGAACTGATAGAAAATTAGCCAGGTTTAATAAACTTCATGCATGGCTTCCTATTGTAGCTGTATATCAAAAGGAAAATAAATATATTGACTGGAGCTGCTTGCAATAGCATCTATAAGTCACTCGGTGAGATAAGCCAAATGCACAAATGTGATGTGAGGCTATGCTGAGTAGGGCGGAAAGGGATCATGCTCAGGACACATGGGTCTTGTTCTTGCTAATTTACTACATGACCTTGAAATTCAGGCCGAATTTTCAGGTATGCCCATCAAGTTCGTTTTGCCTCCTGTCTTCTAGACTTCTGTTTGAGATGCTGAGGTAGATGGTCAGCAGGTCCATGTTCTGCCATCCTCCCCCCTGTACCAGGGGCAGCTGCTGGGATCTGTGTGTACTCCACTCCTCTGACAGAGCTCCTAATGGTCTTCTCTGGTCTATTTTTCCATCACAGTTTTATTTCTTAATGGTTCCTCTGCAGCTGTGTGGGAACGCCACTACTCATTCCCATCTAGGGCTGCTGGAGGTGAGGGCTGTAAATGCTCTGAGATCCACTGCAGCAAAGCAATAGAGGTCGGACTAGGTAAGGTTCAAACCTCAGGTGACTTGATTTTTTGCATCTGCAGCTAAATGCATTATTTTCTGGGATTCGGGTAGAAATTGGAACCGTTCGTCCCTTGCAAATGTTCCCTTGCGACATTTCCCACAATCCAGGTCTCCCTGCAGTAAACGAACTGAGGCATATGGAGCGTCCAAACTCACTTCCATTCATCTTCATTTGCCCTGGATGTAATGGACAGTGGCCACACAACTGTCCTTTGGAAATTGCTAATGCGAGACCGTAACTGCTGCTTCATCTCTTTGCAGCGGAGAAACAGTCGCACGTAATTGTACACGGTTTGAACATGTTGCTCTCCATCCTGCCTGCAGCTGCCTACAAGGGCGTCTGGCACGCAAAGGTCTGACGACAGAGCATGTCGGGCACTGCTGCTGAGCGAGCCAGACAGCGTCCGGGGGAAGGATGGACAGACAGACGGACCAGCCCTCTGTGCTGCTGTCCCCAGGGGATGCTCAGCGCTGGGTGGGGTGGAGGAGCAGACGCATCGGCCTTTTAGATGCATCTAACCAAGGTGCAGCGGGAGGGAGGCTGATGTGAGGTGTGAGACTGGGCTGGCTCCTTGTCTCAGGATTAAAAAGAAAGCATCGTGAAAGGACATCTCCAGGACTGAAACTCGCTATTTAGGCTGGAATCACTGGGGAAAAGGGGGGAACTGAGTCTTTGGGATCAGTCCTCTTGATTTACCGTTAAATCTAGAGGGAGAACCAGGCCTCTCTGAGTTTCCTTGCCTTTTCATCTGCAGTTTGCAGTGCACATGGGACCATTACTCTGCAACGATTCCCCTTTAGCAGCTCTGCCAATGTCCCTCATGTGTTCTACCTCATGCCTGAACCCACTACAGATGTTTTTTTCCTGATGGTTTGCACGATATGTCGTAGAAAGTAGATCCCTGGCTGATGTAAATCAGCACAGCTCCCAAAACTTTGTTGAAGGAAAAAGAGGTTGTTCTGGCGGAGGATCTGGCTCCTGTTATTTTCGTTATGGAGCTGTAGCTGTTTCTGCAGCTTGTTGAATGGAGACAGCCCCTCCTTCTCCGGAACAAGGTGGAAGCTGGAGCAGTTTTCCAGCCACACATCTGCAAGGGGACAATAAATGGGGAGGATGAGCACGTCGCGGGTGGGTGTTACTGCCAGGGATGTTAAGCATATAACATAATTTATCGCTGAAGTGACCTCAAAACAGCATTCACAGCGATGGAGCTGCTGTGTTGGCAGGGCAGCAGGCAGAGAGGCAAGAGGGCTTTGCTAGCGGGCTGTGATTAAACACGTACCCACCTTCATCCATCGTCCGGTTAACCCAGCAGCTAAACTTTGCATCAAAAATACATCTCTTTTCCTCTCCCTCTCCACATCTGCCTGCCACCACCAGCCGTCAGCATCCCTGCTTCCCGTGGCTGCTGCGTAAGGGGAGAGGAAGGTGCTGGTGAGCAGCCAGTGTGGCTCATGTGTGTGGCTGCCCACCAGTGATGTGTGCATGGAAAGCGAGATCCGACGGGTGAGTGCAGGGAGCGGAAAGGTTTCCGTGTTGACGAACACAAGGGGAAAGCGCGTTAGCAGGCAGCAGAGACGTGTTTGTGAGCCATGGATGCGTACGTGTGCGCTGAGCGGCGGCAGGGAGAGCACGACAGGGAGCAGATGGGCACGTGGGCGCACGCACGCGCGTCAGGGTCGGCACAACGCAGGGCAGAAAGGTGTGCACTGAGGGTCAGGTGGATCTAAGAGTAGTGCCCGAGTGAGTAGGGCCTTATAAGGGTAAAATTCAAGGAGTTGGGGTGTTGGTGTGTAAATAGGCACGGGGAGGGTTGTGGGTCTGCCCATACATGGGCAGGGGTCCAGCTGTGCTGCCCACCGCACCACGGAGCAACTGCTGGAGCAATCTCAACTCCCATCGCCTTGCTGTGAAAATAGCTGTTCACAGAGCTGCCTTTGAGGGAAATCTTGTGTTTATAACACAAGAATGAGTGCGGGTTTGGATTATTTTTTTTTTTCTTTTCCTTTTCCGATGCTTTTTCTGACTCCACGGCTCCCCGCTGCAGGAATGCTGATGGGCAGATGAAAAGTTGACTGTTGGGAATTCTCCAGCTCAGCTTCACAGACCCAACGCTTGTCTGAGCTTCTGTGCCCTGTCTCCAAAACGCAGCCTCTGTCTTGTCTTGCTAGATGCTTTCTCTAGTCACTGCTGTAGTACTCAAGATAATAACAAAGCCTCTGAAACGCTGGAATTTCCCTTCTCTCTTTAATGAAGATCAAGGGGAGAGTTATGTCCCTGCATGTAGGATAATAAGCAGCGCGGGTTTACTCCGTCGGTACGCAGTGGGTGGAAGTTAGTCGTTATCTTTCTTTGTCTAGAGGAAACTTGTGAGCCAATACTGTCGAGAGAAGAGCATTTGTCGGGGTGATGCTGTTTGCGAGAGCAGCTGGACGGGGTTTGTAGCTTTGATTTGGGCTTTGGCAGAAAACGTCCAATTTGCTTTAACTGCGACTGTTCACGAGACAAAGTCTTCCTTTTGTTTTCCCAAAGTTTCCGTTTTCCCCATTTGAAATCCTCTTAATTAGGGAGGAAAAAAAAAGTAAAAAATAGTTATAAATTTCCATACTGACTTGTTTTAAAATCTAAGGCATCGGTTTTGGTCTAATACTTTGGCTAATTAAATAGTAAACCCTTTTGTCTTACCCGCTACAAAACATCAAGGTCTCTTTCAAATCCATTGGTGTTTTTATCAGTCTCTGAAATTCTCATGGAATAGAAGAAAAAACAACCATTTCCCATCCAGCTCTGCTGTGTCACTTAATATGTGAGCAATCACAGCGTGACATATTCACCGAGAAGCGTATACAAATTGAATCTCTACGTGTGGTTGTCAGGAAACAAAACATGCTCGATATCTGTTTCAAACGCTATTTTGATTTTTAGCAAAGCTTTGGTGGAAAACTTAGCAACAAAGAAATAAAAATGACTCCTGCAATTTGGGAACAGGTAAACAAGGCGTATAAAAATCCATGAAAATACGACACAGTCGTCCCTAGGGATGATTTCTCATGTGCAGGCTCGTCCTTGGTGAAGGGAGGAATGAGACCAGATCCCGCTCTCTGGGATCTCAAATCCCACTGAGGTCATTTTACAGCAAGGTCGGGCTGGGGGTTCAGCACGGTCTGCGTTTGATGGAGGCACCAGCTGAGGCTGCGGGGCTCAGCAGTGGTTCGAGTACGCATCTTTTATCTCCCGGGTGGTCCTCGAGTCAGAGCCGTCCTCTCCTCTTTCCCCCTCCTTTCTCAAACTAGGCATTTGCTGATGCCATTGTTTCATCCAGCCAGGGATCTGCTCCATTTTCCATGCTCCAAGGCAATTTTGGTGAGGCTGCTCTGTTCTTGCATGCCAGTTAAAAAAAAAACCAACAAACCGCTCTCTCGGGCAGGTCTCCTTCCATGGGGCACTTGTAATCCTCTGAGGTTTGTGTGTAATAAATCTCCTCGCCTGTCTGGTTTTCATTCTGGGGAGGCTCAGGGTATAAAATCGCAGCCCTTCCTCTGGGTGGAAGCAGCTGACAAACAGCTCTTCTGGTAATTCCTTCCAGATGGGGCCACGCAAGCGTGTTCCCAGCACAGGGCTCTGCATGGGGGACGTGTCCTTCCCTCTGGCTCTCTGGCCCCCACAGCATGGTGGAAGAGGTCCTACTACTGGTATCTCCGAGTACAGAGAAGCTCCCGGGCTCAGCAGCCCACGGCACATATCATCCCTGTGAAGGTATCTCCACCTGGCAAACACTGTCACACAGCAAAGCAATCCTGGACACAGCCAGAGTAACAAGCCCTTTGGGCTTTTTGATCATAGACTGTGAGGGGTTGGAAGGGACCTCTGGAGATCATCGAGTCCAACCCCCCTGCCAGAGCAGGGTCACCCAGGGCAGCCCACA
>WUAM01000034.1:887042-945593 GCA_024336885.1 Actenoides hombroni
GGACATCGCGCACCAGCCCGAACCATCTGGAGCCGTGACAGCGTGAGGGAGGAGCAGGGGCAGGGGCAGGGGCAAGGCGGTGGGAGCCCCGGCCCCGGGGCCGCACCAGCTGCACGGGCCTGGCCGCCTCCGAGGGGAAAACGGCCGCCTCCCGGCTGGGCGGGAGCAGCTGCGGAACTGGCCAATCAGCTGCGGCTACCCGGTCAGCCCAGCCAATCCCGTCCAGCCCCGCCTCACGGTGTGGCTATAAAAGCTGGCCGCGCACTCAGAGGTATGCTGGCTGTAGGACGTGTGTGGGTTGGGTGGTGGGTCGGGGATTGGTATGAATTAGCTGGTTTTGTCGGTTGAAAGTAGGGCAAAGCCTTTGGAGCCTCCTTTTCCCTGCTTCGACTCTTGCGCAGCTCGCGGAGGCGAGGCTGGCGGGGGCTCGGGGTGTTTGTGTGAGGGCAGCACTCCCTGCAGCGGGGAATCGCCTGCTGCAGAGCCAGGGTCCCTCCCTGGGGAGCTGCTGGGCCTTGTCCTGAGAGTAAAGGAAACCTCAGTGATCCCTGTCCCTGGCCTGGGCAGGCTGGAGCTGCACGTTGTTCGGGGGTAGTCACCTCCTGATGAGTGTCCTGCTGTGGAGCGTCACCCTCGGGGCCCTGAAGGCCTCTGTGGAGGAAGCAGCAGGTAAACTGAGGCACCACTGGTGCAGGTACTGCAGGGTGTCCCTGGTCCCACAAGAGAGTCATAAACCAGTCTGAGAAGGGACCTTGGGAATCAGGATGACTGGTTTGTGCTGCATGGGAATGCAGTTGTGGCCTGAGAGAGCAACACTCCCAGCAGAAAATGCGTTGTTTTTTTTTACTGCCCAGCAAAGGGCTCTTCAGACAGAAATTCCAGCTCTTTCAGAGTCCCCCACAGAGCACAATGCCCTGCCACTTTGACATATCTCTAAGCTGGTGATGTCTTAAGCCAGTTCTAGGAGGAAATAATAAGAATAATCATTATTTGTCACATCTAATCCAGCCTTATATCCTGTGGGTCTCGAAGCTTGTTAGCAGAACAGGGCTAATTCTGCCCATCTCTGCCACCTGAGCCCTGCTTCTAAAAGCAGAGTTTAAAATAAGCTTTATAAGCCTGCAGACCTCATCTGGGTAAAAAACAGCAAATAGCTTTAGTGCTGATAGCATCTTTCACTGTGAGGGGGAAACTGAGGCACGAAGTGGGTTATTTGCCTGTAAGGAAATGAGTGGTAAAATGCAAGAGTTACCCGTCTAGTTTTGCATCTTACTGGAAGTTAATGTTCTCTAGTATTTCAGCAAAAGGGGGAAAAAAAAAAAGAGAGAGAGAAAAAAAAATAGAAGGGAGGAGGTGGTCTAAAGAAATGAGGAGGAAGGGTGGACTTTCCAAAATAAAGCTCAGACACGATTGCTTTTGCATAACAATAAGGCAAAACTGCCCTCTCCTCTTTTTATAAATGTTTTACAGCAATTCTTTAATTTCTGGGTGACTGCAAGACAAAAGCATCTGAAAACCTCTCCAGTTTTCTCTTGCTATGATTTTTTATTTTTTTAATTGTAATTATGAAACTGTCCCATTACCATATTGTGATGCAGAGCCTTTCAAGTAATGAGAAATTCAAGTGAAGTCTTGATTACCTCCCCTGAGAACAAAATGTGATGGGGAGGACAGAAGAGGATGGTGGGGGGAAATGCAGTCAAGCTTTATAATAAAAAATAAAGAAAAAATTAATCATGGATCCATTAGTGTTAATACAAATGCTTTATGACTCACCTCAATCATTTTACAGTATTTAATAACAGAAAGTCATTATTTCCTGGGAGAATTGCGATAAAGCCTGTTGGGGAGTTTTGTGTGGCTTTTGGTGGATGTTTTTTTTTTTTTAAGTAACATGGTAACTAAAAATTGGACTTTCAGCTGCAGTTAGAGCAAGACAAGGTGAGTGGGTGTTTTAACCCCTCCCAGCTATTACCCTTCTTGAGCTGGGTGTGCTACAGGTGCCTGGGGAGGACACCAGCTGACCTTGGGCTGGGAAGGTGGTTGCCTGCTTCAGGTGATCCGAGAAGGAGGAGAGATGGTACCTGGGGAGAGGAAGAACGTCTGAAAAGCCTCCCTGGGTAGGTCTTGCAACATCTCAGCCCATCAGCTGGTTTTGGTAGTTCCCTGGGGGGTGTTTGGGCCGCACAGAAGCGGGAGGAGGGTCCATTGCTGGTACCTCTGCCATCCTGTTCACGAAACGGTTGGGCTGAGCAGCGGGACAGCTCGGGGTGGTGAGGGGCATAGACCAGCTCTGTGATCCAGGCACTCGGGCACCTCTGCCAGACAGGGGCTTTGCCTCTGAAGTTGCTCAGTCGCTTTTTAAGCTGACCTCACATCTGTCTCCTGTACTTTGGTTGTTCTGGCTTTCTCTCTTGTTTCTGGAGGTGGTGCTACACACATTAATGCAGTTCCTTTGGAAGTGGCTTTTAAAGCTGTTGCAGTCTGTCTGTGGGACACTGGTAGGAAAGGATTGTCTTTTTATGGGAAAGGCAATCCCAGAATGAAGCAAGATGCCTTGTCCTTGGTCAGGTGAAGAGTTCTCAACTGTACTACAAAAGGAGCATAGAGAGGCCTTCAGTTAAGGCTGGCCAGGGGATCCTCCACCAATATCAGTTGACTGACATTTGTGGTTTGGGTCTTAGGAGCCAGGTGGTTTTACAGCTTGTTCCATCTGATCCAGCACTCCACTCTTCTGTGCCTCAGTTTCCCCATCTGTAAAGTGGGGATAGTTTGATACAGATGTACTCTTATGTAAAATACCAAAGCATCTGATTGGAAAGCACTGCTTCTTGAAAACCTATCTTTCCGTTTGAAAAGAAGGTTAAATTAAGTACATTTCCTACCAAAACCTGTTAAAACAGGATTTCTGTCTCATACTTGCAGAATCCTTTGTGACTGTTGACTTAATAACAGCTTGAAATGACCTTGTTGTTGAGGCTGGAGCTGTTTATAAGATGAGCACCTTCCTGCCCTCTCAGGTACTGCTGTCATGGGGTCCTGGGTGCTTTACGTGCTCGGGCCAAGAACCAGTGTCTGTCTTGACATGCCTGCAGACAGTAGGCAAATGAGGAATTAGTCCTCTCTCCTCATCATGAGATGCTGAAGGACAGAAGCAGAGGTAATTTTCTGGGGAGCTCAGCTTCTGTGCCAGGGCGAGGGAAGACACTGATTTCTGTGTGATTCTTAAAGCAGGGGAAAGAAAAAGAAAAACCCATCCTTTCTGTCTAGGGAGAGACCAGTTGCTTAATCCAGCTGTGGCCAACACAGCATGTAACTGTTCTGGTGAGGGCTGGGAAAACCAGGCAAAGCTCCTGCCAGAGCGAGGGCATCCTGAGGACACCTTGTGAGTGTCTGTTTACCTCAGCGCTGTAATCGCTCAAGCCGTTTGCTACGCCAGGAGTTAGGGAAGTGACAGAAGCAAACAGGACACCCAATTTTCTGTGCAAAGTTAACTTTTCCAATTGCAGTTGAAAGCTTGGTTCTTTTGACCTAATTTCACACTCCAAGGGTTAACTGCTCTCTGTGGTACAGCAGACCCTCCAGTGAGTGCAGCCAGACAATGCCATTTAAGTGAATATTCCTTGCCTACAGAAGTCCTGGAGATAGCTCCATCTTGCTCACAGTAGGTGTTACATTAGCTGCTCAAACCATATTCCAGTAAATTAGAGCTGGGCTGATTTAGACAATCACTGGGTCATTCTTTCCTCCAATTCCCAGTTTCACACAGAGATAACAGCAGCTGGGGGAAAGCAGGGAGGTGGACGAATAGCAGTTTGCTTGCTTATTAAGGGTTAGATGCAGCCTTGAGTCTGTGATTTGCAGAACACGACTGATACCAGCAACAAAAACCTCAAAGTTAAATGATGCAGTATTTGTTTCAGGTCTAATAAAGACACTTAAACAAACGTCAGGTACTTTCTTCCTCAGAGGCAAGTCAGTGCATTAGAATGCTTTTATAAACCGGAATGATACCTGCAGTGAGCAGGAATTGAAGGGTGAAAGCTGGTCACTCCACAGCTGGCCTGCGCTCCACGTGGGAAAGTGTGGCCAGAGCCCTGGCTGGGGTGTCAGGCCACCCCCTCGGTCTGTGTGCCGGGTGACCCCAGACCTTTGTGTGCCTCTTCCTGTCCTCCAGCCAGCGGAAACCTTGCGCAGCGTTTTCCTCCATCGCCCGGTGCCGGAGGAACCTGGTTTTTGTTTAGCTTGTGAATACAACAATCAAATGCTGTTATTGGGGTGAGGGACCAGACCTGCTGGAGTCAGCTGGTGAGTAAGCAGGAGACCTTGCAACCCTTTGGAAGTCCCCTCGTCTGATTTGGGTTTTTCCTCAGTCAGAAATGCCTGCTATGGTCTTTAGGAACTGGGCAAACTGGTGACAGGGAAGCGTTGTACCAAGGAGTTCTGCAGGTGTTTGAAGGCCTCTTTAGGCCTGGTTTAAGCCTCCAGTCCAACACAACATGAAGCAAGTGCTTGAATAGAAGAACCTGCCTGAGGGTTTGTGACTGAACAGCTTCCTTGAAGCTGAGCTGCCACAGTGCCATGTGGAACAGAGACTGGGGCTGGGGCTGCTCCTCCTTCCCTCACATCGCAATGGCCCCGGCAGTGTGAAAATGCAGCACAAGTGCTGTGAAAGGCAGTGACTGCAGGTGTGCAACAGCTTCAAGGGATTTACAAGTGGGAGGAAGCAGCAGAAGACGGGAGCCAAGGTGGTGTGTAAGTGCCTGTAATTTAAAGGGAAAAAGGCTGTTTGTTTAGCTCTGGAGGATCAGTTGCTGCTTACCTTGATGTTTTCGGCTCTGGTGTGAAATACTGTGTTTCTGAAGGTGTGTCCAAGGCAGGGAGCTGCTCTAAGCTTCAGCATACAAATAGAAAGGGCACCGTGGAGAGAGAATTATTTATCTGTGTATTCCCATTGCTCTCTTTAAAACTCCCTGTAATGATGTTTCAATGACCCAGGCCTCTATAATATGTGCCTCAGGTAACGCAGATTGATATATAAAGACTCGAGTTTATTATACTTGAAAGACCTTTTGAAAACTCGTAGGGGAAGAGAGAAATTGTGGGATTTAATCTACTATCCCTGAGGGAGAAAATTAGCCCAGGAGTAGTGCTAAACGATACAGCAGCATTTGGATGCTGAAGGAAAAGAGCATCATTTATGAAATGGGTCAGCTCTGTCCTGGGGACAGCACTGAAGCTAAGTGGGATTCAGCTCTGAAGCCCCAGTTCTTCTCACGCCACCCTCTCAGGATGACACATTTGGTCCTTAAATCCTGGTTGTGTTTAATGTAGTCCTGGGCTCTCCTGCAGCCCGCAGGCCTCTGCTCTGATGTCAAGTGCTGCGAGAGGTTAGAATGAAGGGAACACGAGCCTTTGGGGCCAGGTAATCAAAGAGCAATAGGGATTGTGCATCAGCAGGAATGCAATCAGATCAAGGTTCTGCTGGGATTAATATAGAAACCCCTCACCTCCCTGCCTGCTTGTGCCCTGGGTGGTTTCAGGTGTTCCACGTGGGGACTGAAGGCTTCTCCCTGCCGCCCTACTCTGTTCTGCAGAACACATTTGATGCAATGAGTCTGACTGTTCTCCTTAGCTGCCCGTTCTGGTGGTGACCTCAGCTACTCTGATCAATACTTCTCATGGGCTAAATCATGTTGTATTCACAACTGTAAAGGTGCTTGCCACGACCTAGCTGTAAAGTTCTGAAGGAGTCATTGTTTGATGTTTAAAGCTGACAAAGGTGGTGATGTGGTTTGCTTTTGGGTATCAGCAGTCATCTGGGGGACTGGCTGGGCTATCGAGGTCACTTTCTCTGTTACTCTTCAACTTACCTGCCTGCTCTTGTGCATGTAAAATCCTCCTGGTTTGAGCTGGTGGCATTTCTGCTATGCTAAACCAGAGTATGAGACCTGAGGTCCATGGCATGGAGGATGAACAGCCATTGCTTTCGGAGCTCCTGTGACATCGGGACCCCTGCTCTGTGAGTCTAGCTGCTGTGGCTGCAGCAGTGACCCAGTGGAAGGTCTCATTCTCTGGGGCTTTGCCCAGACGTGGACCTTTGAGCAGGAACAGATCTGCAGTGGCAGCATCTCCCTCTGTGCTGAGCTGAGCTCTGCTGACCCTGGGGAAGTGCTCTGCTAACGGCAGCAGAGCCTTCCAGGGCTTGCTGTGGTCACAAGGGGATTCTTGGTGGCACAGCAGCATCAATGAGAGACCAGACCTGTTAGCAGAAGTTGGAAGCACAGATGTAGCCAGAACTGCATTAACTAATAAAAAAAAAAAAAAAAGTGCTTCTTAACATACTATGTAATTACTGTGAAGCTCCTTGCCACAAGAAGCCACTGAGGCCAAGCACTTAACAAGAGTCACCGAAGGCATGGATGCTGCTAAAGGTGGCAAAAAATATGTACAAATGTTAGCTAATAATGATAAATTTTGCTGCGGGTTTATAAGCCACACATTGAAGCCAGTCTCTTCCTGGTAGAGCCCAGGATGGTGTTTAATGTGAGGAGGAGGAGGAGGAGCAGACCGACATCGGAGCTGATGCAGTTTGGCAGCCTCTTCAAGGGCCAGCGTGTTCGACAGCGACCTGAGCCTCGTGCATTGGGCTGGCTCAGTGTCACAGCTCTGTCGCTGGGCCTCTCCCCTCTCTAGCAAAGAAATCTTCATAGCCTGTGAACAATAAAAGTGAGAGCACAAAGGTGAAACTAGTTTTCTTCCCCCTAAAGAGGAATACATTTCCCAGCTCATTACATTTTTGGTTCATGCACTGAGGGTTTCTCTCCCTGGGAAGTTTTTACAGTAGATTGAATCTGATCATTGAAAAACTCATCTGGAAAACAGGTTAGATGCGAGTATGAAGTGCCTCCCTTCCTCCCTGCTTCCCCCTTCTTTTCTCTCTGTGCACCCAGAGAGAAAAAGCTGATGGTAGGTTTAGCAGATTTTAATTATCGTTTACTACCGAGGTGAAGTCTCAGGCCTCTCTTTCTGGATTAATCTCTAGAGAATGGGTCTTAACTTCTCATTATATGTTTGAGGTGAGTGGGTGGTCGAGGCACGGATTTTTCCAGCAGAAGTTGTGGTTTTCTCTCACGCCCGCTGAGCTTCCAGTTGAGTGTTGGAAGGTCGGTGGGCCTCCTTCTAGTAGGTGTATTTGTCTCCATTCCTGCTTTGGTTATGGACTGAGGATCTGGATTTATGTGTTCCTTCGTCTGTGCTTATCTTTGAAGAGTGTAAAATGTTTGTTGTGATTGGAAGGTTCCCATGTGGAAACAGAACAGTACAGTAATGTTACTGGTGGGAGGAAAGAGGAGTCGTGTGCCCTGAGCTCCCAGCTTTCAGCCCAGTGTTTGCAACTCCAGAAACTTTTCTCCTGTGCAGATACTTCTGGCTATAGCAAAGGTTCCATCTTACCCACTGACCTTTTGTCCCCGTGCTCCTGAAAAGTTCAGCATCCCTGTTTAATGACACCCCAGGCAGCTCATGCCAGTACCTGTGCTGGCATGTTGCCTTGTCCCCAGAGCCCTCTGCTTCTCTGTACAGATGGCAGGGAGTGATGGTGGCAGCCCTGCTGTGTGACCAGCTTCCCATTAGGACATGGGATGAGATCGATCTTGTTTCACCCCTTGATTATTACCAGGCTGGACTGGAGCTGGATATGAACTGGAAGAAGGCTCTTCTGTGTTTTCCCAGCCCTCACTAGTGAACAGTCTTTAACAACAGCCTTTCATATTCATAGCTCAGTAACAGATACACCCATAGGGCGAGAGCCTTTCAGGTAAAGACTCTAATTCCAGCTTAAACCAGAGGCTGTAACCTGGGTGTTGACTCCAAGAGGTTCCTGTGTGTGTTAAACCGATCCCACCCTTCACAAGAACTCAACCACAGAGGTATAAAGCAAGCTGCAGAGGCAGTGGAGTTGCTGCTGTTAGTGTGTGCGCACTGGGGTCACCCTGGTGCAGTGAGCTGAAGTGGTGACAACCAGGGGCTGTTCTGGTTGGCAGTGTAAATAGTGTGCTGAGCAGAGGTGAATGGGGGAACGAGAAAGTGTGGGACCCTTCTGGCCACCACGGAACCCTGCAAAGGCAGGAAGTAGCAGAAATGGGTGTTTCAGCTAAAGATAGATATTATTCCCCTACGGTGAATCTCTCACATCCTCCATCGTTGCCGACTTTCACCTGGCAAACGGGACCGCTGCGAATTGCAGGGGTTGCATTTGCTGCGATGGCCAAGCACTGGGGAGGAAGTTAAGCTGGGCCTTGCAGAAAGCTGTTGAAAGCTGCCTGCACACAAAGCCAGGCCCAGCCTGCACCAAAGTGCTGCAGGCTGCTTGGAGTGAACATGTGGAAGCTGCCCTGTCACTGCCTGGTTTTATTCCCTGCACTACAAACACTTGTTCTGGTTATAAATGGATCCATGAAGAATTTATTCTTTTGGCTGTTTCTGGGTTCTGTATTCCCCTGCTTAAGTTTTAGAGTGCAGAGGGATATCACTCTTGCCTTGTGTTTTGCTGTCCATCTCCTTCCTGTGCTCTTTTTCTTTCTCTCCTACTACAGCAGAGCCATTTAGGCATCCATAAAACTCCAGTAAAATTTTCTCTCCCACATACTTCTGCAAGAGCAGAAAAATGCCTGCCTCGCTTCACAGACATTTTGATGTGGGGGGGAATGGACTTTATATTAAAAAAAAAAAAAAAAGACAAACAGTGAGTAAAATAACAAGCACAGAGAAAAAGGGTGGCTTTGGCAGAGCTGATGTACTCCCACCAGCTCACCTTCGGAGCAATTATGTCCTGTAAATCTCCTTTTTGCAGGAAGAGCCAAGGAGGGCCAAAAGCAGCACCAGGCATTTCAGCTTGTGCCCTGCCTGGAGAAATAGCCTGGGTATTAACACAGCTTGGCTGTGGGCCAGATGCCTCTGCCTGGAAACATATTTAAAGTGTTGAATAAGCAGGGTACAAACAAGAATTTTCAAAGTTTGGTGGGGTTTTTTTTTTTGCGACTCCAGGCAATGCGAATTAGAATCTACAGTTATTAAGTTCCCATCTGGTGGCTTCTTTATGAAGGAATGATATTTGCATGTTTCCAGCAGAGAAAAGCTGTTTTTAGCTACAGATAAAACGGTACATTTTGCGATGGTATGGGAAATAACAGATGATGCTGATTTTAGCAACTGGGGTTGTAGGCTTCACCAGCTGCCCTTTGACAAAAAAAAAAATATTTATCTTTAAGTAAGGGGAGCCAATGTTTTCCTAGTACCCTGAACACCCATTGACTTGGAAGACTTTGGCCAGGGGAAACAATGGCATCTTGCAGAGAAAGGCAACAGCCCATCGGGTCATCTTCTGGATACGTTGGCCTCCTGTGCATTATTTTTATGTTTTCCCCCCTTTTAATTTCAGCAAGGTGCAGCGCTGATGTAGCCATAGGTCACCAAAATGCAGAAGGGCTTGATTGTTTTCGTTCTCATTAGAGAGCGGTTAGCGGGAAGGACTCGCAGCCTCCGCTCCGCGTTGCCGCTGCGGGGATTGTTAATGTTCCAAAGCACACAAGGCAGGAGCCACACAGGTTAACCTCGAAGGAACCCGGTGCCTGGCTCGTTGTGAACTATCCCCTTCCACCACTGCCAACTGCAGGTGGCTCTGGAACCAGACGGAGCTTTCCAACCCACCCTGTTCAGGCAGGCGCTGCCAGCTTGGAGCCTTGGAAAACCATAACTACAGCTTGGGCAACAACTGCGCCACAGCCCTGCTCAGCCGCGGGAGCTTTCCCCCACAGAGCTGCTCTGCTGGCACGGCCCAGAGCAAGGAAGGGGGGGAAGCAACGCCCCAGCGGAGCTGCGGCTTCGGGACTTGCAGCAGGAGGCTGTACCCGGGCTCAGAACGGTGCCAACATCGTCCTCCCCCGCCCTGAGCTCAGCCAGCGCAGGGGATTGCGGGAGGGAAGGCAGGGGTTCGGCACACGGGCAGCGGTGAGCCTTAGCTGTGCGCTGGCTTCACGTGGCCGCAGCCATCCCAGCGCGTCTGCACGCCCCCTTGAAGCCTGGCAGCCCAGGCATAACAGTGTTATATAGACTGCACTACGCTGCATAAACCTGGAAGGGTGGCTTTTGTTGTGGTATAGTAACTATTTTTTTTATAGTAGCCATTTGGAGCCTTCTGATAGCAGAGGGGTTTAGAAGAAAAGTCTGCTCTTCGCAGAGCGATCTTGACGACCTGCTCCAAGTCTTGTGGTATCATTGGGTGTCACTCGAATAGGGTTGCTGTAGTGGGATCTGGGGGAGGTTTGTCTTTGCCGTGTTCCTGCTCTCGACTCCTATGGAAAGGAAAGGTCATAGTGGGTTTGAGACCTCTGCAAGCGGTGGCCAAGAGAGCCCATGTTTGGGAATTCTCTCTGCTTCTGTCCTAAAAATAAGGTCAAATCCTTCCTCCAGCACAGAGAAGCCTTCCCCTAGCTCTGTTCTGGAGGTTAACTTGGCTGGTGGTACCTGCTCCTGAAGTATGAGTGATGCTGCAGCTCAGGGCTGCAAATACATGCATGGCTGCAAGCTGAAAGGGCAAAAGGAGTCTGTTCTCTGCAGTGTACTACTGAGGGCAGCTCACTCAAACTTTTTTCCTTCTTGCCCCCTCCAGAGTTTCCTGTGTACAGATAAACGCACGAAGCAACAAGTCTGCGGTTCAGAATGGCCTGGGAGCTGCTCTTTCCAGAGACCAACACCCAGCGAGCGTTCGAGAGCTCAGCCAGGTACGTGCGATCCAGACCTTGCAGGTTGCCTCCCTGCAGGTCCTGACCACGGAGAGTCCTGAGCCACTGAGCTTATTTCATTTTTAACCACAGCCCAGCAGATCCCACACGTTGCTCGAGGCTGTCTGGGCTGCTCTGCAGATGATCTTGTGATGTTATGACAGTCCAGAGAGCCGTTATTCTGAGCGCTTGCCAATCACCAGACTGCTGCCAGTCTGTGTCAAATGAAGCATCCCAGGCCCTGTCACATTAAATCCAGCAGCTCTTTCATTTAGAGCAGAGCAGTTTGTTTATTTGTGTTCCCTTCCCTCCTTTTGGGATGCCACACTTAATCATCTCAGGGGTTTGGTCTGCCTGAGCAGAGCCTGTAACCGCAGCGAAGCTCAGTGCCCCTTAAAGGGCCCCTCATCCTCAGGCAGGAGATGCTGTTGCGGGTTTTGCTGTGATACTGTTTTGGGAAGAAATGTGTGTAAACAGGGAGGGAAAGCATGAACTACTGGTATGGCTGAGAGCGTGGTTCTGGAGCAGTCCTTGTCTGACATTCACACCAGTTCAAGGGCAGGGTGCCCCAGCCTGATGAGCTGTGTGTCTGCTGAGCTCTGTTGTAAATGAGAAGAGAAGGTGCAGAGTAGTGTCACAGCTGTTTGCACCAGCCAAGGCTATACAGCACCTCTGTGCCTCTCTTCCCCTGGCTGGAAAACAGGAGGGCTGAGCAGTAGCCCAGTTCTGGCATGGGAAAGATCAAGCTAGTGGTCTGCTGCAGCCAGATGGAGGGGTGGGAGAGGTGGGTCGCGTGGCCTCTGATGGAGATGCAGAGCTCGCTCGCTTTCCCTGCAGGCACTGGGGTACAGAGCTGGATTTTTCCAAGGCAGTATCACGAGTCAGCAGGTGCCCTCCCTGCTGCTTCCGAGCGGCTCCTGCCCTCTGCCACTTCTCCCTGCCACACCACCCAGTCTGACGGTGCTGCAGCAGCCGCGGGGCAGGAGCAGGAGAGCTCTTGGAGCATGGGTTTCTCAGCTCTGCTGCTGCTGCTGCTCGGGCAGAGGTGACTCCAGGAGAAGAATTGTCCAATTCATGCAGGGGCTGCAGGTGGAGGGTGCAGAGAAAGGTCTGCACAGAGTGGAGGGAAGGGAAAAATGAGCTGGCTGGAAGCGTAGTTTTAGGGAAGAACCAGGATCCTGTACAAAATACTTCTCAGTTCAGATTCCTCTGTCCCTTCAGGAAAGCCTCTTGAATCAAGCTTCTCTGTATAAAGGCTCTGAAGACTGGTCAGCTTCTGTTGCCTTCTTAGCTTGGGAGAATGAGGGGGAAAAAAAAAAAAGTTTGTTGGGGTTTTTTGGGTTTGTTTTCATTTATAATACATCTGTAACAACAGGTGGTTCATTTCTTGTCATTGCTTGCTTTGGTGTCTATTTTGCTTCTTGTAGGATCTGAATTCAGGTCTAATGGGGGTTCCCCCCCTCCTTTCAAGGATTAAAAGCAAGTGCACAGTTAAAAGACAATTTCAGGGCTTCCAATCATTTGACAGAACAAAGTCTGCAAGCCAAATTAACTGAGCTTCCTCATTATTGCTGTTACTTTGCATGCTGGCTGAACACTCTTAAATTCAGCCCTGATCCATTACAAAAAGAAACATTTTCCTTATCTTTCCTGCAAGGGGCCCCCAAGCTGATTAAAAGGCATAGAGGTTTTAACTGTGGTCCTCTTCCCCTTGAAGAGTGGTGGTTATCTGTGGTTGCTTGTTCCACGAGATAGTTTCTGGTTATGTTATGGTTATCGTGCAGATTCATGGGTAGAGTTTCCCTACGGACGAATGGAGAACTCTTCAAGGAAGAAGGATCCCTACTGCTTTTAAGGACTGTCTTCTAACAAAGCCTTGCACAAATCCGCATTTGAAGTGTCACTTCCACCCCAATGTCTCTTTAAGAAAGCAAGATGATAAATCTAGCTTCATTATCCAACACATCTAACAATCAGCCCAGTGACATGCTTTCCTTTCATTGCACGGAGCAGAGATTGACTCACTGGGTGACTCTGCTTTCAGTTGAAACCACATACAGTATACTGGAAACCCAGGGAGACTCGTCGGTCTCCATGGAGACAGCACACTTACAACTTAATGTGATCAACAGATGCTGCAATAATCTTGAAAGATGGAGAAAATGTTTCGAACCGAGTGGTGTTTGTGGTGGTTCCATGGATGTTCAGCTCTGCTGTGTTGTGACGGGGCTCCGTGGAGACGCACGCGCTCGAAAGCACACAGATGTGTGCACTGAGGGGGAAATCTCTCGTGGGGGTAAAACAAGGAGGAAGTTGGGCCACTGCTTTGCTGTGCTCAGCAGCTGCCCTTCGGGAGGTCACCGTAACTTTCTCTTCTCTCCCAGTTCAAATGGGGCTGTGCTAGTCATCCAGTTAATGGCTACAGCATCTTTTATGCTCTGGGGTGGACGGCTGTAATGAGATGAAACTAGGAGGATTCTGATGAATGAGTCTATAATCTCAGTGAATTGAACAGGGATCTCCCTCTGTGCAGGATGAACTAATGTTGTAGCTGACGTCAAGATTTCCAGAGCAGATTTATACTTGGGTTTCATTCTCCTGTGAAACCTCTAATGAGTGAGCATTTCCCACTGAATCTTGTAAGCTGTTGTAAAGATATAACCTGTTTTCTGCCTCCCCTGCTCTGATACCGGTGTAGCCCCTGTTAGTCACATTTGCATCAGTCCCAGGGGCAGGGAGGTGCAGTGCTCCTCAGACAGAAGGCAGGACACACAGATGTTAGTCCCCCAGCAGAAAAATCCCTGGAGTGTAACTGTTGGGATGGTCCAGATGCTAGTACTGGCTCAGCAAGCCTCCACTTCGCTGGGAGCTGGGAAGTTATAAATGCATGCTGTACTTGCCTGCTTCTTGTTCTTTCCCTAAGCATCCTCTGCTGGCCACTCTTGGAGATGGGCTGCCTGGCTGGAAGGACATTTGCTCTGAATTCCTGCTTTGCTCTTAACATCTAGTGGCTGTGGAGAGCAGAGGGAGTTTTGTGGTTTTCCCTTGTTCACTGGGTTTCTCGTCAGGGAGAATTAATCTTTGGTGAGACAGGGGCATTCAGAGCTCTGCGGGGAGCTTTACAGAGAAAGGGGGAGAGGCAACCAGCAGCTCAGAAACGGTGAGAACAGTCTGCAGAGAAAGCCAACCTAGACCAGTTTGGTAGGGAAGAGACCATCGGCTGCAGCAGGACTGACTGGCTGGTCAGGGTGTCTGTCCCAGCTCACAGCTCGGTGCCTTTGCTGCCGTGCTGAGCGAGGTGACGTGGGCCTCCTGGCAGTAGGGAGCACTCGGGCAGTCCCTTCTGCTGGCAGAGCTGTAGCTGAAACTCTCTGCAGATGGGCAGAGACTGTATGTGGACTTATCCACACAGCTATGTTAAGGAGAAGGCATCCTTCCAGTCTAAGCATCCTGCTGGAAATGACTTCCAGAGCCTTTGACAGCACAGAATGCAGTCCTACCTCCTGGCTGCTGTTCTCTGCTCCCACCCAGGGCCAACCTTCCTTGTGTGGAGGCCCTTTCCTCAACCAAGGTCCTCGGCTGGACTCCTGCCCCTGGTAGAAGATGCTCAGCATTGTGAACTTCCCCCTCCCATTCTCTTAGGGGTCATGAGTTTCTAGGTAGAAACCATCTGTTGATACCTCTTGGGTATCCACCCTTGGAGAGATCCTGACCCGAGTCACTGGACTCCCCATCAGTAGCTGGTTTCCATGTCACTGTACACGCAAGGATCTGTAACCCGGGGTGCAGCCACAAATACCACCAAGGATTATTGATCAGGGTCTGTCTCCAAGTTATGACAGGAATGCATCTCCCTTCAAAAAGGACAGGATATCTAATTCAATGAAGGGAATTCCTTGGTGAAGTCCCAGATGGGCCTATAAGATCAGGCTGATTATTTTTTGAAGCCTTGGTTGCTCTGAATAAGGCTGAAAATTGAATTAGCTCAGAGAGAGACAGCCCTGGCCAATCACTCAGGGAAGCTGAAGGACAGCTTATTGATTTTCATGTTTCAGAAAAAATTAAATGATATCCCTTTTTGTTATTTAAAATGCTGCTTAAGCAATTTAGTAATGTGATGTTGGAGGCCCAGTTCCAGGCTCTGAATCGGATGAAGGAGGGGGAATATTTCCCTTGACAAGAGAGCTCGGTGGAAGAAAGATTTAGTGTAATTGCCTTCCCTTCCAAATAATTGATGACGCCAGAAGAATGGCTATATTTTGCCAGCTTCCTTTCCTGCCTACCATTTATTAAAGATATAGTAATTAATTATGTAAATAGTTGATTTATAATCAACAACACTGGTAGTTAATTGATTTTTTTTGTGTGTGTGTGTGAATTTATATGACGGGAAAATCCTGATAAGGTGGTGATAGTGTCCTGCCAGGCTGCAGCAGCCTTGGGGAGAGGAGGAGGTGGTCCAGTGAGTCTCAGCAGATTGATTTATTTATTTTTTTCTGGTCCTTTCATTGGGAATTTAACCCTAGTTATTAACTAGTAGTTCAGGGAGTCCCATCTGTCCAGAACAGAGACTTCTTACTCCAAAGGTTTGTGTAAAGAAAGCATCTTCCAGGAGCTGCTGTCTCTTTTAGCTGGAAATGAGCTCTGCTCAGCTGCTCCAGAAGGGGCTGGGTGGAGAGCACCAGCGTTTCCCAACCCTCTGCAGCACTGCTTGGGTTTGACTGTAGTGCAGGATTTCTCTTCCCTGCTGCCCCACCCCTTCCCTTCCTATTGTTTCAGGCAAATCTTTCAGAAACAGCTCTTAATCAAATGAATGTGCACTTATAAATAAAGTATGTTCTCTTTTCTCCCCTCCAACCTCAAATCTTGAACCTTTGCCCAAGCAGGAGAATTGGAAACGTTTCAAACTGCAGACAGTGGCTGGAAGGTGCTGGTTTGTGCTGTGCCCCTGTTTCCAAGGTCCCCATCCCATAGGGGGAATGGCTTGAGGGCATCTGGGTGGGCTTAACCCTTCAGCGTGGAGGGAGGGATGGTTTGGTGTGAGCCAAGTCTCCTCAGGCTTATCTAAATGCTCCTAAGGCTTTTCCCTCACGATCCAGGTAGCGTGTGCTTTTGTTGGCTGAGGGTGAAAATGCTCTTCCATCCTGGCAGCTGCCGCTGTGGGGGGAAAAGCTCTTTGTCTCCTTCTCCCACTCTCTGCAGCGCTGCTGGGTTTGGGATCAGCCAGTTTGAGCTCACCTAAAAGCCTCCTGTCACCCTTGCTGCGTGAGAGGCTCGTGCACTGGGCCTGACCTCTCCCTTGGACACCCCAGGTGATTTGGGAACTTAGGTGGTGAGTAAATCTCTCCCATTCTGCCTGAAGTTCCTTGACCTTCAACTAAGACCTGAGCTGCCTCTTCTCTGTGATGAGTCGATGCTATTAATTGGAAATCCAATTTTGGAGGATGGCCAGGCTAATGCTGAGCCAGCATCACTTGGCTCTGCAGGCAGGATATAAGACATGCCTTGGTCTATCTATAGCCGAGGAAAGTCAGTTTGTTCTGTCTTATTGCAGGGGAAAGTGGGGTAAATAGGTTCCAGTTCCTACCTCGCCAGTCTGGCACTTCATGGGTTTACTTTTTCCTGTTACTGGCTTGTTACAAGCTGAGCTGCACACCTGGCCTGCTGCCCTGTGGGCACACAGGGCACAACGGCATCGGCCCTCTGTAAACAGGGCATCCCAGTGAGGTCCCTCCAGTGCTGGTGAGAGCAGCCCGTGCGTGTCCTTCCACCCGAAACACTGGCCCTAGGGCGGGTTTGTTTGCCCTCCAAGGGACTGATCCTGCCCCCCCTTGATTCTGGAGGGAGCTGTGATTCAGAGCACTGCTGGGAGCTGCTTGATGTGATGGCAGAAGAGCCGCTCCTTGGAGGGCTCGCTGCTCACGCGTGTGGCACGGGAGATCGTCTCGCTCCCCTGTCCCGGACGGGAGTTATTCGGTGTACCCTCAAAATGCAAAACGCTTGCAGAGCTGCCTCTCAAAGGAGCCCGTTGTGTTCCATCTCCCGAGGGGGAAACGAGACACGCAGGCCCTGGTGAACAGCTTCTCCAGTCCCAAAAGCCATGCTTAGCAGAGCCCTCACAATCAGCAAAGCAGCTTTCATTGCCATCCGAGTCGAGGCCTGATTGACGCCGTGTGTGGAACAGCAAAGAGCAGGAGGGGAGCGGCAGGGCAACGCTTCTCTCGGCTGAGAGATGGGGCTGCTCTGGCCAGGGCTTGACTGCAATCTCCAGATTTACTCCTGAGCCATCCAGTCTGCCTCTTTCTTGATCCCAGGGTTTAAGCACAGAGCAGAAAGCGAAAGGCAAAGGGCAGGCTGCAGACGGCGGTACAGATGGGGAGCAGGCGACGGCGAGAAGGCAGAACTGGGCAGAGATTGGCACGAAGGGCAGGGCTGAATGCCAGCCGTGGACACAGGCTGGTGGCACAGTCGTTGCTGCCTCACGTGGGATGCTTGATGTAAATCTTTTGCCCTGGTTTGTTTTTTTTTTCCTACTTAGATTGGACGTTCTCAGGGGTGCATTTCTCGTGGGTTTGTGCATACCCCGTGGTGTGGAGGGGTTGGGAAGTGCTGCAGTGGTCTGAGAGGCAGTGCTGGGCTGTCCCGAGCTGAGACACAGCACGCTCTTGTGTTGCAGCGTTGGCAGTCAGCACCGAGATGGGAGAGCACCTGACAAGGGCTGTGCGAAGCCGGAGCTGATCAATTCTGATCTGATTAATACTAACTGCTTATAAAGTGTGTCAGACCCAAACGTGTATCCAATATTAATTAATCCTCCGGACTGCCTTGGGAAGTAGGGAGGAAAGGAAATATTGTGTCTATTTTTAAAGGAAGGAAACAATTGAGTGTAATTGATTAGATGGTACTTGGAGCTTGTGGGTTATTTCTGCTTCTCCATTTGTCTTGGATGTTTATAGGGAGGTTTGGTGGGCAGGGCCCAGCTTTGGAGTCCAGCACTGGCAGGTGGGGGCTGTCTGCACACTTGGGCTCTGCTCCAGGAGGTGCCAAATGACCGATTCAGTGCCAGTCCCTGTCGAATTGTTCAGGAATTCCCTGCTGCAGGGCCTGTGTTCTCAAAGGGGAGCAGGAGGCTGCTTGCACCCTGCAGGAACTTTCTTCTGGCTAGCTGTCCTGACAGGATGCTGTGGGTGCATTCAAGGCTACACAGGAGTGAAAAGGCTGCTAATACACGATCAAGCTCCCTGCAACGCTAAGGGAGCGAAGGGCAAGAGTTGGGGCTGTCCCTTCAGACATCAAAGCCAAGTACAATGGTCTGGAGGTGAGGGAATCCAGCTCAGCTTGGTCTGTGCCCCTGGGAGAGCCTGGGGCATTATCCCCACGGGCTGACAAGACCCTCTCTGCTCCAAGGGCTGTTGCCTTGTGCACAGCCTCTCTGCTTCTTTCTTTGCATCGTTGTGTTATCTCCCGATTTTGTCACATCGCTGAGACACCAGATGAAACTGCAAAATCTGGGCGTTAGTTTTAATTTCAATCAGGCTTTTGACTGATGCTGTAAAACCAGTGGAAACCTTTGGTGCAGGCACAGCTCTGTGACTTTCATGCAGGGCAGCACACTGTGTGCCCTGCCAGCTTGGAGGGCTCCTGGCAAAGAGCTTCCAGTCTTTGCAGGTGGGAGCAATAAGTTTTTCAGCTGCTTTGGCTAAATGCAGGTGAGTTCCAGGGCTCTCATTTGGTCTCTGTGTGTAGCCCCAGCGCATTGATGTGGATGAAAATCGATGTCAAAACAACTGCACCTCAAACAGCACAGTTGAATCCTTGGGAATCCCTCCAGAGCTTGGGCCAGACCCTCTGCTGCTTGTGACAGCCCTGTGAATAAACAGGACTTTCCTCTGCAGGCTGGGGAAGCCGGGGCCTTTCACGAGCACTGGAATTTGCATAAAACACTTAAAACTCACATAAATAAACCTAGACAGCCAGATCTTGCAGGAGCCGAATGAAATCATAAAGCTCTGCGTTTTAACTAGTCTCTCACCCTTGCTGTATCAAACGATCATCATTGCTCATGTCAAACCGGTGCTTATTCTGGGATATAAAAAAAAATCTGACAGGGCTGAGGGCTGTAAAGGTGGAGGACAGAGATGAGCAGCCATTTGGACCCAAATGGTCCCTGGCCTGTGACTTCTTTGGCAAGAGTTTCCTTTTCTGTTTCTCCCAGGGGCGGAGGGGCCAGGGCAGAGAGCTCCAGGGAAGGACTTGCAGCCTCAGCTACCCCAGCCTGATGTGTGCTCCCCAGGAGCAGAGTGGGCTTGGGGTATCTCTGTGCCTTGGGGCAGACCTGGCCTGGCAGCAAGAACAGAGTGACAGATCCCAAAGCAGCCCGGACCCAGGGCAGCAGGAGGTGGCCTGATGCTCCGTCCAGATGCAGCTATGGCAACTGGCCAAGCCCTGCTATTTACCCTCAGGCGAAAGACCAAGCTGTGGCCTGTCTGGTTTGCTGTGCCATGTTGGTAGCTGCAGCCAAAGGGCCCGGGCTGTGGGGAGGACTGCCAAGCAGAGGCCAGCACTTGATGGGTTGGGCAGTGGTCACTCAGGGCTAATCCACTGCATTTGCCTTGGCACTGAGGCGATGAACTCGGCAGCGTCTCCTCCGCAGAGCCCAGCGACGGGGCTGCGGCTCGGTGTGAACAGTGTGGGTCTGGATTGAAGAACAGACTTGGCTCTTCCTTGACTGTCAGTGTAGGCACATCCTGAGTGTTTTCATTGCTGAGGGAAACAAACCCTTTGGCGTGTGCTTCCCTTCACACCCTGTGCAGATCCAGCTGTCTCTGCTTTCTCTCTGCTCACAAGCAGATGGTGGAGCGAGAGAGGAGATGCCTCAGGTGAGTCGGGCTGGGAGCCGCACGCAGACTCGAGTGTGAAAAGACACATCCTTGCGTTGTCAAAATATTGGGCTGTCTAGTTAAACCAGAACAGAAGGGACTGCAAAAGCCAGCGGCTTCCCCGGTAGCGGCACGCAGCCCCACGAGGGGCCCGGGTGCTGGGGAGGGTGAGAGGTGGGGGTGGCGCAGAGCTGCGGGTGCTGGAGGTGGGCTGCGTGCCCCGCAGGCCCCTCGCACTGCACCCCCTCACAGGAACTTGTAAATGGTGTAAAGCTCCTTTCATCAGGGAGATGGCTCGCACCGAAAGCGAGCGCTGCGCACGCTTCCTTTGATGGGCCTCGGCAGATAGCACCAATTATAAAATTATTAACAAACGAATGTGCTCCTTCGCTCCAATTAAATGATAAGAGCCAAAGCAAAGGGGCAGATTTTTATCATTATCAGATTACAGGCCCATATTGTGTTGATAATAAAGCGGGCACTTGGTAACGTGTTACCTCCAATATGGCTCCTTAGATTATTGTTTTGCTGCAGAAGAAAGAAAAAGAACTTTGTAAAAGCAATAACAATGCTGGAAGTGTCTTTATCACAGGCCGTTCTAGGAAGCGTAACAAAAGGGGCACAAAATGAGTCAGGCCGATGGCAATGAGGATAATAACATCAGGAGTGGGGAGGGTGCCCACACAGCAGAGCACTGGGCCAGAACATCTCCGGTCTGTCAAAGAGATAAAGCCTTAAGAGAGAGTTTGCTTCAATCAGGGAGGCAGCCTTCTGCAGCCTCTGGAAAAGCAAAAAGAGCCACAGGAGGAGGAAGAAAGGAATATTAAAAGGGGTGGGAGGAGTGTTTCTCTCCTATTCTTTTTCCCTTAGAAAGCCAGGTACGATTTGGGCTGCAGCTACCAATACGCAGTCCCTCTTTTACTGCCTGAAATCTGGTGTTTCAGAGGTAATCAAACTTAATTAGGCAGTGTGGTACTAATTCAACTGCCATGTGATATGTCAAAGGAGGGAAATACCAATTGCACGGGAGGGGAGAGAATGAGTTTCCCCTCCGTGACCCTGAAGCAATTGTACCTAGAAGCCTGAAAGCTGATTTTATTTTCCTCTCTGCAGGGGAGAGACACCAGTTTAAGGAAAAGAGAGTCCTGCTCTGTATTTGACTGTCTGCCTTGCCATGTGTTAGGTTGTTAGGCTGGTAAAATATGTAGAGGAGGTGATTCCCATACTGTACTGGCATAAATCAGAAGTTGCTCTAGCCGTGCAGATTTACACAAGCCGAGGGTTTGGCTTAACAGAATTATAAAAGCTGGTGAGGAGGAAAGGTCAAACCTGCCGTATCTGTCTCAAAGCACGGTGATATCAGCCATGAAACTGTAATCACGATGGATCAGGGAACCTCATCATTAATTATTATTAATTATTATTTATTACCGTAGCAGCAGGGAGCCCGTGTCACATCTATATTGAGTTCCCTTGAACCTGGATCCACTCCAAGTTTTCTGAAGTCCTTGAGTTTGCAAAGTAGAGCTGCTGATCTGGTAGGAACAGATCTTGGGGTTTAATACTGCTGGGACCTACAGGTCTCAAAGGGAAAGTGCCACAATGCGTGTCTCTTGGCAGAGGGGGGAAAGGGCTCCTAGAAGGAGCCCAGCGAGGCAGAACTGGTAATAATCTTGGGAAACTGGTGAGCTAAGGTTAGACAGACCTCTGCTTAACTCGGGGATAATTCTTTGTGCATGTGTGTTTGTGTGTGGCTGCAGGCTCAAGTGCTTCTAATTACCCATCCCTAATGATCAGATCAAATTATCTCAGAGGGCTAATTCCAATGAATTCTGCTCTCATTTTCCCCAATGTAAATCACAAACTCCTCTCCTGTCAGCAGCGCTGGGCTGGATTTACACCCAGAGTAACAGAGGTTGGAAAGCATCTGCGCTGAATTCCTGCCAGTTCTTTTCTGCGCCTGCCTGCAGAGACTCCAGAACCCAGCGACATTGGCTTTCCTGGGCATCAAAGGGCCACTTGAAAGGCTAATTAATATTATCCCTGTGCCAGATCAAGGAGGTAAAGGACTGTTTGCCTGTCCTGATGCAGCACCGACACGTGCGGTTTTATAGCCCCAGCCTGTCGGCTGCTGAGTCTGCTTTTGTACTGTTATTTACAACCCCGCGCACAAAAAGGTCTCTTTTATTTATTTGTATGTTTTTCACTTCCCGGGAAGATCTTCAGCTGCGAGCTTAGTCAGCAGGATCTCTAGTCAAACGGTGAGCCTCTTTCCCTGCAAGCCACTGCACCCCTGCGCTGTGCAGCGTGACGGGGAGCTCTGCGTTCAGCCTGCCACATCGCTCCGCTGGGCCTCCATTCTTTCCCTGCAAAGCAGGAAGCAGCCCTCTTGAATATAATTTCTATTGAAAGCAAATGGTGTCTATGTCTGATTAGTTCTGGCTTGAGGCTGTATCAACAAGCTCGCTGTTGGTCCTGCCTTTGCAGCCTGGAATATTTTAGGGCACTTGAGTCTGACAGATTCATGTTTATTACATTAAACCATTTTATCATTGACTCGCCAAAGTGTTATTCTCCCAGCTGGAAAGAGGCAGTGTGTGTACTGGGGGGGAGAAGCAGCTACACCCAAGTCCTGACAGAAAGACCAAATTCTGCAGCCTTCATCTAGACAGATCCTCAGAAGGCCTAATTCGGCTCTCGTTCAGAGCCTGATCCTGCCTCTGCTGTAGTAAGTGCCAAAGCTGTGGCAGGAGAAGGGCCAGGCAGTTATGCTTTGCTGATGTTGATCAGGAGAGACCTCTCGGAAACCAGTGGAATTCTATTGAGGCACAGCACTGGGTAAGTGAGAGTCAAAGCAGACAGGTTCTGGTCTGCTGTGTGGGCCAGGAGCTCTGCTGGGCTCCCCCCCAGCGTGTCCCTGTCCCCATATAACGCAGCCCAGACCCCTTCTTCCCCTCCAGGAGCTGCAGCCGTTTCGTAGTGCTAACATCAGCAAAACTGGTCTGTGTCAGCAAATAAGGCTCACAAGACAAAGAGGGAGCTGTGAGGGGAAGTGCCTTTGCTTTTATTTTATTCTTTTGCTAAGCCATTTCTGTAACTGCAACTGTACAAACAGAGTAAGTCACCTTTCCCCCCCAAAACTCAAGGGCCTCAAGACAGGGCAGGATTCTGTTCACATTTCCTCTCTGGGGACAAGGTTTCCATTACACCAAGGCCCCTCTGCTTTGCTCTGGCAGCCTACAAAGGTCTTGAAAGGAGTGGAAAATGTCCCCTGCCAGCTTCCCGTGCTCAGGAGAGCTCCCTGGCTCACGCAGGGCTGGCACAAGGCCTTAGCTTGCCACAGGAGCCTCTGCTCTGCGGGGAATCCCAGGGGGAAGAGCTGTGGTCCCTTTCAAAACAAAGGTATAAATTTCCAAACATCCTGTGGAAGGAAAAATACCAGCGCCAACCAGAAAAAGGGTTTGAAGCAGTTGGACTCTTCCATTTCGAACCAACCGGAGTTTGGCGGCCTCCTCCATTATTTTTCTTTCTTGTTTAACAAGAAAGTCTCCGAGGAATTTCCTGGTACATTTGCTCTGCTTCACCACAGGTCTCTGCAGAGTGACTGTAACGGGCCATGCCTGGCCTGTCACTTGACTCTGTCATTCTGCCCATCCTGTCATTCTGATAGAATAATCAGAAAAATACCTGGTATTTCCCAGAAGTAACTTCTGTCTGAGAGTCCTGCAGGTGTTTTACCAGTGTTATTGGCAGCTGCACACCAGCTCAGCAAGACAGGGGAGGCTGAGGGATGGCACGTGCTGAAGGTAGTCAGAAGTGAGCTGAAAGTTAAGAATTGTAACCTAAACTACTTGTCTGGGCTTTCCTTGTCAACAAAGGTGAAGATGCAGACCCACAGAGTACACACATCCTGTGTTGTAGGGGCTGAAGAGTGGTTTGGAGAGCAAGTGGTTAAGCCTGGAGTTGATCAGAGCAAAGGTTGATGCCACTTACCCAGAGCAATTTGGTGTGTGGTGTTCCAGGGAACTGTGGCTTTACCCTCATTTTGTGGACAGGAGACAGCTAGGGAATGACAGGCAGCAGATTGAGGAGCAGCAGCGTACAATGCACTTCAGGGTCCTTGGCCATTAGACAGCACAACCCCTCCTTGCTGCCTGCAGATTGTCTTTCCAGCCAAGGCTCTGTTCACAGGCCAAGGCATTTGCAAATGTAAAGAACAGACAATAAACCAGATGAAAGCCGATCAGAAACTAAGCGAAGTCCATTAAGATCACACTTGGTAACCCTTCGTTTAGCCAACCCGTTCTTCAAAGAAACTGGCTGAACGTGCGAAGTGTGTTTGCTCTGTAGACAGATAACTCTGAAAGTAGAACCTGGTCTCTAAAGGGCTTTGAGCTTTCTTAAAAGGAAGCAAACGACTCTTGTGTCGTGCCACATAAGACATTAATCTTTAAATGTTACGCAGATGACTGGGGAAAGAGGCCATTTGTTACAGGAGGGAGAAAAAAGGGAGATATTTTCTTTTTCTTGGCTGTGCTGCCAGGAGAGCCAATTCCCATCTGTGGGTTTGATGCATTGTTTCACAAGTAACAGTGTTGGTTTTGCACGGGAGCAGCTCTCAGAAGCCATAACGTTTAATGCAGAATGAAATGTGTTCTAGGAGAGAGGTTTTTCTTTGCTATTTTTGCAGTTGATGGAGCAGGATGTGTCTCAGAAAGGTGCTCTCCCCCGTGCCCTCTGTTTCTGCAGCAAAGGCATCATCTGGTTTGTGTGGTCCTTGGATCGAATTTTGCTCTGTGCACCGTAGACCATTTCTGGGGTATTTTTATCTTCAAAAACCGTTGCAGTTGTGGAAAGCGAGCCAGAAAACACATAAACTGTGTTATCCTGGGCAAGAGGTGTTGTTTTTGTTCTTTCTTCTTTGGTATGTCTTCCTTTGAAAACAAAAGTAATTTGGGCTAATGGAACGTGCTGTTTGTGTGCAGGAAGGAGCGTGTGACACTGGAAGTATTGGAAACTGCAGCTCTTGGGAGGATCCTGTGTTAATGCTGATGTAACGTAACAAGTTCTGAAGGTAGAGCAGGTTCCCAAAGGTGATTCCCACGAGGACAGGCAGCGATGCCATGAAACTTGGTCACCTTGCTCCTGTGAGTGAGTCAGGGGACCTCCCAGGGTGTGTGCAGTTCTCCATTTTGCTGCTCGATGCTCTGACTTCCTGACCATGGTGGGAGATACTGTAGACTGCTTGTTGGGATGAAACTGGTGCTGAAGTCAAGAATCCCTGAGGCAATTTTCTTCCCATGCATGTGTCATGGAGAAACCCACAGCCTAAACCAGCACCTTCAAACCTTTTGTATATCAGCACAACTTGCTCTATGTCTCTGCCTCCCCACGAGACAGACATGGTTGTGTTTGACTTCCCTTCTCTGCCTGGCTTCTCACCCCCTCTCCAAATTAAACCAGGAATCCCCCTCCTCTCTTCCCCTTCTCGAAGCACTCGCACTCAGGGCAGCTTTGCATTTCCTTTCTGCTTTCAGTGATGCGTGTGCGTAACTGCAGCTATTTTTATCGCGGAGTAGCCGTTAAAGATGTGCCATTTTCGTGTGGTTTCTCCCAACCTATAGTAAGAGCCTGACCTTCCCATTAGAGACAGCTCTGCTTTGCATGCAAGAAATGTTACCAGAATGCTGCTTTACCCTCTGGCACACTTACCTCTCCACGGGCATTATCAAAGCACTGGCTGTCGTTGCTATACTGTTCTAGCACAGCTCCTCCTAATAATAATATTTTTCTCCTCTTAAAACAACTTGAAGGACCATGACTAAGTACCCAGCAGGTCAGTCGGGAATAATCAGGTTTCTGCGTGTGCCTTTCAAACAGAGCGAGGCCTGTGAAGCATCTCCGGTCTCTGCGTCACACACCCAGGCTTTGGGGGAATTGCCATTCATGGCTGGGAACGTGTCTTGGCTTTTCTCTTAATCTCTTATCACAAGATTAGCTAATGTCTGCGGAGCCCAGGAGAATTGGGTAATGATAAGGGATCATCAGGCAAGATGGAAAGATAAGCATTGTTCTCTAAGAAACCAGCCCAGTGGTTGCTTCCAAGGAGATAATTATCTCCTGCTCTCTGGGCACACAGGCCCCACACCCCCCATCCCAGAGGCCTCCGAGCTGCCGCTGAGACCTCCCGCTTGCCGTGGGGAGCGAGCAGAAAAGCAAAGCACCAGCGGCAGAATCCGCGCCCGGTTCTCCACAGCCCTGTGGAGAGCAGCAGAGTCTTGCCCCTCACGTGATGTGTTCCTGCTCGGGGCCTGGCACAGCCCCCCCCAGCCTCTGGCCCCGGGACCCCAAAGTACCTCGTGGGGTTGGAGACCACCCTCCTTGTGTGGAGGATGGTTGGCCTCGCCAGCCCCACTGCTAATAGAGGGATGGAAAGGCCTCCTCTCTTTTCCCCGTTCCACTGAGTGCAGGAAGAGCCGAGGGAGCGTTCTGCTGGCTGGCTGTGGCTCGGCACAGGGCGGTCGGGCACTCGCGGGCGATGGAGCAGTTGGGGACATTCCTTTCCATCAGCTGCTCATAACCCGGCTGGGCTGAGACACAGTCACCCACAGCACTGAGACATTCCCAGCTGCTCCAGTGGAAAACGAGACTGATTCCTCTAATCCGCCTCTCCCCACAGCTCTGTCTCAGGGCTCCCTGGGGCGATTATTGCCTCAGAGCTGATGTTTTGGTGGACGATAGTTCATGTCCCCACAAAGCAAGTGTCAGGGCTCCAGCAGAGCAGGAAGGGCAGGAGCAGCCGTCCTAAAACTGCTGGCGCTCCTGGGTTTGAGCCGAGGAATTGGAAGTTCAGTGTTTCCTCCACAGCTCGGTGGTTGCAGCACAAGCCAGGAAGGAGGTTGGAGAGGCACTGGTTCCCAAAGCACCATCTCCAGGCACTGTTAGGTCTGGGCTGTCTCCCTTTCAGAGCAGGCCGAGGACTCCAGCAGGTCAGGAGATGGAGGCTGGGCCTGCCACCCGCTCAGCAGCCCCTGGTTCTCCCTCCTCCTGCACCCCTCTCTGTCAGCTTTGATTTACACCTTCAGGGGATGTCTGTGCTACTGAGTGTCCACTTCATTAGCTGCTTGGAATTGTTTTGTCTTCCCTGATCCCGTGAGGAGGGTACGATCAGCTTTGCTCTCCTCTGACATGAGTTGCATGCTTTTTGAACCCCGACTGATTAAACTCTCTTCCTTCTTCAAGTAAATTGGTTCCCATGGAACTGGCCACTAGTGTGACTCTGTTCACTGGCTGGATTCCATCTTCCCAGCTGACATTGCTTGAAGGTTTTGTGGTCATTGTGCTAGCCTTAGAAGTTTGTGGATGTTTATCTTCCCAACTTGGTCAGCTTGCTTCTGTTGTTTTCTGGGACTTTTCTTTTTCCACTCTCGATGCTAGTGACTGATGTCCAGCCTTCAGCCTGACTGTTCTCATCCAGCTGGAGCCCACAGCTGCCAGGGAATAGCACTGTTATCTAGGAGCTGAGTCACACTTTTGGGGCTCCTTCCTGGTTGATAGGACTTAGTGTGAGGACCTGCCTCCAGCCTTCACTGCATTTCAGTGAGAAAGAGATGCCTGGATGGGAGTTGAAACCTGCTAGGCTCTGCACTGTTGTTTCTGAGAGGTTTTATTTTGTACACAGATGTACCCAGATTGGTGCAAAACAGAGTGAATTTGAAGGATGAAGCTTGAGAGATGGTGCTAAAAGGAGGAAGATTACTATGGATGAGGTGAGGGCAGTGCCACGCTCCGTCCCAGAGACATACCTGGTATTTATTTGAATGGCAATTTGATGAGAAACCAAGAAAAATAACAACTCTTAGTATGAAACAGAATAACAAAGCCATAGTAGAATCAGTAACACATTTTTAGCGGAAAGAAATAAGTTTTTATTACTTAAAACAAGGCCAAATTAACAGCTGCAGATAATGATTCCCCAGAGCTAGATAAGGGGTTAAGGATCGTTGCTCTCAGTGATGACAGCCTAGTCACTAAATTTGGTGAGTTATGTTTCAAGGTGAAGGTTTTATAGCTCAGATATATTGTCTCCAAGTGAGTGAAACTTGGGTGACTGGCAAGCCAAATGACACACCAATTGACCTGAAGAATAGCATCCCCCCCTCCCAGTAACTGATTACTGGGTAACTGATGTTTGGAAACCACCGGCTATGTGACAAATTAGAAGATCCATCTTGTGTGAGGGAGAAGTGGAAAAGATGAGTGTAGTCTGGAGACAAAGGATCTCGCGGCCCAAGATTTTGGCAGAGGAGCTGAGCACTGATGTCACTTCAAAGGCTGCTGTTGCTCGCTGCGGCTTTGGGAAGCGGTGAGGCCAACCCCTGTTTTGGAGAGAGGGGTCTGGAGCATGTGGCATGGTACAACAAAGTCCGTGATGACAGGAACAGACCTTGGGTGTCCCCCCCTTCTCACAGCTCCACCTCATCCCCAAGGGCACACGTTGTGCACTGCACCGGCCTGGCCGTGTGTCTCAAGGGGGTTGTGGAACTGATCTGGGTGAACAGCAACCTAGGGAGAAAAAAAAACAAAGAAAGGAAAGGAAAGTTCACTTTTCTTTAAAGCTGATCCACCTTTCTGGGCCGTCTTCCAGCCTGGCCAGGTAGCTGGTTGTGTCAGCGCTGCGCAGGAGGGTGGGAGGATGGGACCGAAGAGCACGGCGGTGACGCAATCAGCTGAAAGTGCCACTGAAGGTTTCGCCCAGTGAAAACCACAGCCCAGTTCTCTTACTGCCTATGGCTGGGTTGAATGCGCATCAGAGCAGAGCAGTGCTACCCGCTGCTTTCCAGTGGGCTCTGTGTTAATGGATTAGACACGCACTCAGATCAGAAGTTGGGTTTCAGTGGAGTTCTGCCTCACTAGCAGCTTTGCACGAGAAGATGAGAGTCAGTTTGTGATGAAAAGCTAAAAATATCAAACAACTCCGGCAACTGTCGGCGGCCCATTACTGCAAACACTGCCGTGCTCTCCGTGCAGACATTTACCCCAGCACCGAGTGCCCGTGGCCAGCCCAGGACAGGTGCCGGAGCCCGGCTGCAGGGCACCAGAAAATCACGTTTTCATCCAGATGTCACCGAGGGGAAGTTTCTTTCATGTTTCTGTCATGTGTAATGGTGTCTGAGCTTAAAATAAACCTACTAAAGGCTCAGCTTCACCTTGGATTGCAGCTCCTCTGTAATCATTTGCGCTGGTAAAAGTGGTGTAATTCACTTTTCATTTACGCCCGTGACACGGTATGCGCAGCAGCGGGGGAACGTGGCCTGTTTTCTCACTGGAACCTTTAAGGTTTCCAGTTCCAAGTGTAACTGAACACTATTAGAGGGGTTTAGGAGTCTTGTTTACCTCTGCAGAGAAGAACAAAAAGTGGTTCTTAACTCAGGCTAAAATAGCAGTGCAAACAAAGCCGTTTGCGTTGGAGATTCGCAGTGGGAATTAAAGCAGCTCGGTCTGCTGGGAGCCTGGGGTTGAGGTACCCCCAGCAGATCGTGTGTGTACCCTGCAGGAATGGGCTGCGGGCCAACTGGGACACCCAGACTGGGACTTCTGCTGGGTCCCTGCTCTCACCCGTGCCCATAGGCTGCACGTTACGTGTCGCTTTGCTTGGATGTATTTATGAGCGACCCCTTATCCCTGCTGGTATTTACTGGGGTCTGTCTCACTGTAAACATATCCCTATTGAAGCTGTTAGATATAAACCAACTCAGGTAAATCCAGTGCAGACAAGGATATACTGGAGAAACGGGGACTAAAGCCTGTCAGATTCAGTTTTATTTATGTCGATTTCTACAAACATAAAGCAGCTCTGCTCGACTTTGAAGGAGTCAGGGAGATTCATGCTGTATTCCCCCGTACCCTCAGGAGCTGCATGCAAAGCAACACGCTGGGTTTTGACAGCAAGGATTGAGCCCACAGCCTCAGGTTAACGCTAAATTATTTGAGCAAGAGAAACAATCCACAGACTGTAGAAAACAGCTGAAAGCCACTCATATCTGAAATATAGAAAGCTGGAGCCAGAGCTCACTGGAGCCAGCGGTGTGCTTGACTTGCTTGGCTTTGGCTGCCAGGAGATGTCTGGTTCCCAGCTCTGAGCTCTGCAGGCAGCCATGGAAAGGGGCTGCTCCAGACACAACCATGCAGGATTCACCTGCAGTCGCACGGCTAAAGCAGAACTCTCCATCCGTTGCATCTCAAGGAACCAAACCATCCTCATCCTCCTCTCTTCCAGGATGGCTGTTCAAACAACAGGCATTTCCAGTCTTTTTTTCCTGGGTGCAAGGAATCCCATTTCAATGAAAGGCTACTGGCATCCTTCCCCATCCGTCAGTCTGGCGGTGGTGGTTTCATGGTGAGATCCGGCACTGTTTCTGTCTTCCCAACTCAAAGCAAAGCAGTCAGGAGTGGTTCTTTCTCAGGCAGGTCCCAGTGGGTACGTAGCTGAGTGAACCGTGGCACCTCCCGGCAGGCTGGGCTGTTTCTGTCAGAACCATCTGGAGCTCGCGCTGCTTTGGTTGTTTTTTCCAGACCTAGGACTGCAAACATTCCACGTGCTGGGGCAAGAATAAAGACTCTTTCTCAGCAAATATAATCCTGTGTTATCTGCAGCACCTCTGACTCAAGATCTCCCCCTCTTAGTTTCTCCTTCCTTCTTCATGTCTTCCAGATTACCCCGGAGAGGAGCAGTGGATCCTGGCTTCTCTGCAGCCAGCTGGTGACAGCTGAGCCATAGGCTTGGAGTGTCCCAAGGCCCTCAGTGCTGGAGGGGGGTTCAGACCCCCCTGGAGCCATGAGCTCTGGAGGAGCTGGGGAGGCTGCTGGGTGAGCAGACACAGTGCCAGGTGAGTGCTGGGAGCACGAGCAGAACATCTCTGTTCGCTGACGGGCACCCACGTTGCCTCTCCCTTGAATCTGGTGGCTAATGCTTTCTTAATTTGCTCATCTGTAAATTACTTACCATCCATCCACTAAATTATGGTTTAATTGTGCGAGCTTCCCCGATAACGCTGCTCACTGACATAAGGCTCAGTATAAATGTTGATTTCTTGGTTGCCTGTAATTGCTGTACTGATGCTCCACGCTCGCAGGACACTGGCTGTGCTTTTGGGCAGGAGGATCATAGTAGGTGGCATTTCACCACTTTGACACCCGAGGGAACACAAACAGGTCGTGTTCCTGCTGTTGCCGGAGGTGGGGAAGTTGAGGCAGGGGACAGCTAAAGTTGATGTTAAGTACAGCACTCACTGATTGTTTGGGAAGAGGGCTCAAGGCCCTGGACCTGCAGAGGCTCGGAGCAGCCCCAGGTGCAAAGAATGTGTTGTGTCACCCAGCCCCTGCCAGCAGGATGGTAAATCCTGAGGCTGAGGGGACGCATCACTCTGGGAACACGGGGATAGTGCCACCAAGAATGTTCTGTACCAAAGACTCTAGTTCAGAGCCTTTTTGCTGCATTTCCTTCAGGTCAGGCATCTGCAGACAGTCCCATCTCTGGGACTGAGCTGGTGTTGTCACGTCTGACACTAATGGAGAGGACGTGTTTCTCCGTTAGAAGTTTACCGATAGTGAAGTGGTTTCTGCTTTGCTGGTCATTCCAGTTCCCTCGTGGTTGAGTGAGGGCTTTGGAGGTTAAAGTCTGTCAGGTCTGGATCAAGGTCAGGAAACCTGCTTTTGATTCTGAAGATTTTAATTAACTTCGCACCACATAGAACCTGGGCATGCTTGAAAAGAAATATAGATAAATTTTACATTTAAATATTTGAATAGTCTCTATATCTTATGGCGGCTGCAAAAAAAAGCCCTGCTCAAGCAGGCTGCAGGAAGAGGGGAGATTTGCATAGCAGAATAATTGGTTTTGCAAATAAATCTGGTTCTTGAAATTTGTAGATTAGCAATAATATGTCTCCAGATGAGAAGGAAAGGTCATGGATGAATAAAGCAACAATTAAACTTTCAGGAGATTATTAAACTAAACACAAACCTGGCTAAATACGTATGAGAGAATGTCAATAAAGGACAGGAGTGGCCTGTCAGGACTCGTGAGCCTCCAGGATATTAATGTTACTTGGAGATCTTTTCTTCCAATGCAGCTGCTCTTCTTCAAGTAACAGCCTTGCAGATTCCTCCCTAATCTGGACAATCCATTAAATAACCCAGTTAATTTAAGCCATTTAAATCCAATAAGGCTGGTATGTAATGCTATAAAACTCTAAACAAAATCCTTGGAGTATTACCAAGTTAACTGTTGAGCTGCAGGCTCCGTCCACGCGTACTGCTGACCGAGTAGGTGCCTCGCAGGAGAACAAGGAGGACCCGGCACAAGCCGGCCCTGAGCAGAGCCAATACTGAGGTTGTAGAAATGTGGGGGGGTTTCTGAATCTGAAGGGAAAAAAAAACAACCCACCCAAAAGTAGTATTTTTCAAATGGCCCATGAAATAGATTTTTTTATGACAGGGAGAATGAAGGTCAGGGGAAATTCTCATTTCAGAGCATTGAAAAGTTGTGTCCAGAGCACTCAATTTTTTGTTTGGGGCTTTTGGAAAGATCCTAAAATCAAATGTTCCTGAAATAAAATAAAATTAAAAAAAAAAGCAAAACAAAACAAACTTTTCATGGCACTTCTTGCAAAAGTGCTTTCGAAAAAGAAATGAAAACCATTTCTTTGGAAAAACAATTTAAAAGTCCCAGGTATGTTTTGAGGCCAATATCCCGTGTTCTGCCTCTCTCCAGCACCCCTGCTAACGGAAGGCACAGGAGGTACCAGGCTGACCATGCTCCTGACATCGGCTGGAGCTTGTGAATCCACAGCTGAGCTTGTGTGAGCTGGCTGGGGAGGAAAGCAGCTGGATGAGGTGCTGAGGAGGCCGGGCCCTGCCCACCTTCTCCTGCCTTGGAGGTGTAAAGAGGTCAGAGTTGCTGATGCTCAGCAAGGCTCTACGTGACCGGCTGGAATCGTCTGCGCTCGCAAGCCCGGTGCATTGAAGATGAAGCCTTGGGCAGGAGGTGGTCACCCGGCTCGTGACCGCAGGGCAGTGCTGCCAAGGCTGCTTCCCTTGGGCTGCTGGAGGAACAGTGTGGCCGGCAGCACGGGCACGTTCCCGTGAGCGAGGGAGGGAGGGCAGTGCCTCAGCTGGGAGTGGGAGCGGAGGAAAGGAGAACTGTCAGTGCCTATCTCTTCCCTCTCTCTCCTGAGTCTCAGGAGGGGGACAGGAGTTCAGACAGAGGATGGAAATAAGAGGCCAGGAGGATTTCAGCAGACCAAGGCCCAGCCTTAACCCAGCTTTCTTTAGCCTGTTGCCACTGGAGTCAGTGAAACTGCCTCTTCCAAGCATATTTTGCCTCTAAATATCAGTTCTGCCTGACCCCAAACTGTGAAATGGCTGCCTGTTGCCTGGTTTCCAAGCAGCTTATCACCCTCACTTCTCTCACACAGACACAGAGCTCTGTAGCTGGCTAAAAAAAGCAACGCGCTCAGGGAGCCCTGCGTCCAGAAACGGAGCCCAGACATGAAGCAACCCTGCCGAACCCAAACCATGCCGCCACGTCTCGAATTGTCCCCTTGGGGATCGCCGAGGAGTCGCCCATGACAGACATGACTCATTTCGTGTCGTGCGGGTCCAGAAGATGCCCAGATGTTACCTCGAGGAGGGCAGGGGCAGGAATTGGATGGAGCAGTAACTCTGTGTGATGCAGTGCCCCTCATTGCTGGCTCTGAGGGCACTTTACAAAGGCAGACGGTGTCAGGATCCTCGTTTCAAAAGAGGCACTGAGAGGAGGAGGCGTAAATTCTCCGCGGCCACGCAGCCTCTGGTGTCAGAGCAAGGGGGAGAGCCCGGGCTGCCCAGCCTTGCCCTGCACCCAGGGCCACGCTGCCCCAGCCGTGCCCTTGATGTTGGTGTTTCCACCTGAGCACAGGGCTGCAGAAACCCACGGGCTCAGCCTGCAAGAAACCTGAGTTCGCTTCTTTAATTACGTTCTCCGCAAATCCGCGGCACCTACCTCCCCGTGCTCCTCAGGACGGGAGCATGGCCACGTACAGGCTTGTTTGGGGCATTTCATTCCTTGAAATGATTCATTTGCATGTAAAATCACATTAGGCTTTATTGGCTCTCTCCACAGACCCTCCCAGTGCCGACGGATCTAAACCCTGAAGTGCCATTAATCTTAGGTGTGCTCTGCCCACGCTTTCACATGGTACTTTGTGCCTGGTGACCTTCAGCGGAGGATTTTTGTTGTACTCTTTCCCCAGGAGCCCTGGCAACACCTGCAGCAGCTGCTGCGAGTCTTCCCGGAGAGGGGAGGAAGAGGGGGGTCAAGCATCCTTCACGTGTATTGACAGCTGAACACCGAGCTGCTTCTCCTTTTGCAGGAGATAATTGCTGAGAAAAGGCCGAGTCCCGGTGCAGCGGGGAGGGTCAGGCAAGTTCCTGCTGTAGTTGTTGTCTGAGCTGATGACGAGCGAGTTGAGGCAGGCAGCAAGGGTTGTGTTTGTACGGAGCCTGGCACGGGGGGGCTGCCTCTGCCCGCGGATTGGAGGCACTGGCAGGGGGTTGCTGATAAGGTGAGGCTGAGGCCTGGATTTTGGAGAGAGCAGCTGGAAACTGAGTCCTAATTCTGCTGCAGCTTTATGACCTAAGGCTCATGTATTGGTACAAGCCAAGGTAAATTCAGGTATGTTGGTAAATGGGCACATTGGTGTTGCTGGATCCTTGAGACACTGGCACCTGCTGCAGTTCTCCCAAGGTTAAAGATGCCTTTTTGAGACCAGTGGGGTTATAATCAACTCACTGGATGAGCAGTTTATCCTAGCAGCTCTGGTGGAGCTGGAGACAGCCCTGGAAACAGCAGGGTGCTGGGGCAGAGGCAGCTTTGGGAGGAGAAACCTGTAGCAGAGCTTGAAGTGCATTGTCTGTGTGTGGCTCAGGGAACACCCACTTGCAAGGCTCTCTCTGGCTCAGTCCCTTCTGGGATGGCATCTCTACTGGGTAGCAGGGGTTGAGCTGACACTTCAGATTTTCTTTTCATTACCGTGACTGCCAACCCTGATCAGATACCTGGTTTTGCCATGTGTCTCAGGGGTTAGCCTCTTCGAGCCCTCTGCCCCTCTCAGACTTGGCTTGGCCAATGAGTTCAAAATTAGAGGGGGAGAAGGAAAAAGGGAAAGGGTGGAGATGTACACGTGTGAGTGTGCACACGCTGGGCACCTAAACCTGGTGTGATAGAAGACTGGGCTAAAAGTACATCGGTTTGCCAGTTCTTTGGCTGTACTGAGAACAGGTAATGAGTTGGAAACTTGCTGATTTGGAAGGAGGAAAGTTGTGTTGTTGCTGCTCATGTCAAACCACGTCACACCCCCTCCACCTTGTGCTGCCATGGGAGCAACACGGGACATTCTAGGCCTGTGCCATCAGCCAGACATGTCCTGCCTCCCAGTCCCTGCCCTCGTCGACCGTGTCTTTGTGGGCCCGACTCAGGTTTACTCTGCGCCACATGGAACCTTTGTAGGTGCCAGAGCCCTGGCGCTGTGTGCAGAGAGGGGCACCTTGGCTGCCTGAATTAAACTCAAGCCCTTGCAGCTCTCTCTTTTACTGGGGCTGGTTTGATCTGTTGTCGGGGGCTACCGTGAGAAGCAGAAATAGATGCTTGAGTCTCTGATCATTTGCAGCCAAGCATGAGGCACACTCAGAAGTCAATGGTGCTACCCCAGACCTACATTTTACCGTTGCCAAGAACGGTCTTTCAGAGAGGGGAGGTTGCAGGGGATTATTCTGCGCAAGGGCGAAAACATTCCTCTAATAATTCACTTCCTGAATTCTCATGGTGGGATGCAAAGGCAGAAATTTCCATCCTTCCTGACGAGCTCCTGGAGCTATTTGTGAATCGAAACTCTTCTTTATTTGTTTCCCCCCTTTCTCAAATTACAGTGGATCTGGAGCCCTTCATCTTTACTGTCACTTGCCACTGTCTGTCAGGCTTCAGAAGCTGAAAAGGGAATTTTTTAATTATATTTTTTACCCCACTCAGCCCTTGGGTGAGATCCATCAAGAAGGAAAGGAGGCAGAGTTGGTGACACAGAAGGTGTCAGCATTTGCCTGAAGCAGCGGTCAGGTGTGAAGCAGGGGATTTGCTGGGGAAGGTGTTGTGTTCCTAGTCCCAAAAGCCCATCTGGGGTCCTTTGGAAGGGACCCACCCGTAGCCTCCAAATTCAGAGGCTGCTTTTAGAAATGCTCGTGTGTGAATCACGGCCTGTGTGGTGCTTTTGCATCAGCTGGGAAACCATAAGGAGGTTTTCATAACCATCATTAGGAATTTGCTTTAGGAAAAATAGATTGGGAGTCACTGTGGCTTGTTAGATAGCCAGACTGTGAGACAGCTGGGCTGAGGGCAGCACAGAAATTGCTCTTCTGGCTAAGGACTGCAGCTGAGTGAGAAATTTCTCATTTGTTTCATGGCTTTAACTGGAGGAAACTGGAGAGTGATGTATTTGGGGGGGAGGCCACCTGAAACAAAGCTTTTTCCATTATCCCTTGCCAAAGTAGAAGTAATTGGCCTCAAAGAGTTGTGTTTGTTCCACGCCGAAGCAAAACTTTCTGTTCCTTTCTTGGATGCATTTACCCTGTTACTGCAGTTCTAAACAAAAATGCCTTTTTTTTCAAAGGGAAGCACTGAGGGGATTTTGTTCTGGCTTCTTCAACAGAGGAATTTTCCCATACCACCATTTTCACCCAAGTGCATGAGCAGTTATTTCTGACCTGCCATCCAAACTGCACTTCTTTACAGTGAGTAGGAACAAAAACCACCCAGTCTCTAAGGGATTAAAGATTTAGCCAAGACTGAGTAATTGTTCTATCATAACACAGGGTGGGTGATGCCATCGGAGATCTTCCCGCTCTTCCTTTTGTTTAAGGTCTTCCCTTTCACAGTGTTTTGGTTTCTTGTGTGCAGCTGGCTTTGCCCGATCAACGTCAGGGCATCTCTCACAGTAAAGAGCAAAGCAACCCTGTGCCCACCATCCCTCCTCCTGCCCTCTGTGTGACATCCCTGGTGCCCTATGGAGCTCCTGAAAACGACAGGCTGTCAGCCAGCCTTATCTGGAGCTGCAGAGCGTCTGCTGCCACCAGGGACCTGCTTTGGGACTGCTGTCAGTGAACTGGGTTACCTATGGGGCAATCTTTCTTACCATGGCTGGTGGAAATCTAACCCGTACTCATCACTGGGCTCCTCTTTACCATTCTGATTCCTTCTTCTTCTTGCATAACCACAGCAAAAGCCCACTGTGGTGACCCGGAGTGTTTCTGCTGGATGGTGGTGACAGCAGGTCTGACAGCAGAAGGGCTGGAGCACACATTGCTTCTGCTTGAGCTCGCAGAGCGGGAGTGAGCGATGAGCGTTTGGAGAGCATGAACAGCCTTCCAGGGGGCTGGACATCGGGGCTCTGGATCACTGCTGCTGTTTCAGGAGCTTCACTCTCCCTCCAGTGCACACTAGCAGGGACTGGTAAGGTGCAGGCAAGCCCAGGAGCCCAGGCTGACTCTATCACCAAGGAGCTCGAAGTCAAGGATCATCATCTAATTAGTCCGTGCAATGCTTAGCGAGGTTATTTTTATCTCAAGCCCTTCAGAACATACATAATCATGCCACCTTAATTCTCACAAAACTTGTCTCTATGGAAACCCCGATCCAAACTGGCGCTGGTTTCGGTTCCGTCCGGCTGAGTTGTGGTGCAGCCCCTCTGCGCGCGGCCAGACGCGCCCGGGCGCGTACACACGCAGTGTCCCCGGACCCAGCTGTACCCTGTACCACTGCTCTTCCTCTCCACCCTTCAGATAACAGCGTTTGGGGTCCATTTCTTCCAAGCACTGCGAGTTTAGATCTGCAGAACCTCTCAGGAGTCCTCTGTTTCCAGACCGGGGGGAGGTGGTGGTGGGAGGGGAGGCAGAATCTCTGTGGTGCTGGAGCTGACGTGCAGCTCACTCCTCTGGGGTTGGGAGCAGATGCCTGTAGGATGCTGCCTGGGGCTCCCTCAGCCATGTGAGTGGGGTTTAGGGTGTGGAAAAGCCACCCTCCTAATAACCTTCTCATACTCGAGAGCAGCTGTTACTGGTTTCTCCAGATTTCTCGTGTGAACACAAGAGGGCCACGTTTGGTGGATAAAAGGCTGACGGCAGCTTCACGAAGGGGAAGGAGGAGGCTGAGTGGAAGGGACCAGCTGAGAGTACTGCACAGCTCTGCCTCGACTGTAAATGCCTGTGACTCGGAGATGGTCTGGCCAGAGGTAGGGTGCAGGGCCTGGCTCTGATGATCAGCTGCAGCTCAGTTGCATCAGCATCAGTCCTGCTTTCCTTCTCCTGTCTTGCCTCTCTCTTAGTCCCATCGCTGTGGTAGAGGAACACCTCTCAGGTTTAATTTACTCTCCCAGCACTAAGGGCTGTCATTTCCTTTCTCTACAGTGAGAAACTGAAGCAGAGACAGGTTGCAGTTTTGAGCCACTGAAGGATACAGTGCTCCCAAATTAGCCTTACCACATCATTTTTAAGCAGCTGACTTGCGGATAGTGATCCGTGGTAGGGCTGAAGTGCCTCAGCTCTCACAGTCCTGCCAGGGGGGGATTTTCCTCTCTGTTCCAGGAAAATCTCTCCTCCTTGTAGGGACCTGCCTGGTCTCCGGGCTTGGGACAGCCGTGATGTGTTAGGCTTATGGCAAACACGCCAGGGGGGTGTTCAGTGGGCTGGGTAGGTGGCAGATGGGCTCTGTGAGCAGGGCCAGCTGTAGCCACCCTGCAGGCCCACAGCTGTGCAGCCCTGTCTACACCACCTAACCAGCACCATCAGCAATGCACAGAGCGAGAACCGGCCCCGGGGTGGCCCAGCCACCCTTTCCTTGATGTGAAAGTAGAGCTTCACCCTGCACCCACTCCCTTGCTAACACCCAAGTTAAGATAAGATGTCTCTGAATGCCCTGGGTGGTGCTGCTGAGAAGGGGTGGGTGCTGAGAGTTGGGGAAAACTCCCTGGGAATAAACCAGATCAGGATGCCTTTGAGCAGGGGCAGAGGTTATCATTCTTCAAGACTAGAGAGGTGTCTTTTCTAAGAACTCCTTTTCTACACAGTTGGCTAATTCCCTGCTTCTCCCCTGTCCTTCCACCCTCCAGGCCAGTTGAACAGCTGCAGGGCATCGAGGGGATGGGGCTCACCAGCCTCTCACCGTTGCAGTCTCCTTTCTGGAAAGGATTCTGAGCTGCTCCAGCAATTTTAGCTCTGCCCTCAATTCGACATCCCATTTGCTGTCAAGTCCATAAGGACCTGGCTACCACCACCCCCAGAAGGCTGACAGCGCGGAGTCTGGCCCACTCCCGCAGTCAGAGGAGGCTCCTTCGCATGCTTGGTATAAAAGGCAGTTTCATTAGTTTGCAGCCCTGGCTGGGAACCAGAGTTGGCACCAGAGATTGTTTTTATGAATAAAACTCTGGCAAAATAGAACTGGTAGCAGCTTGGGTGGGATATATATTTAATTCATCCCCTTTCATTCTTGGATCGGCAAACTGGCAGGTTGCAGAGTAGTTACATGTCTCTTGCTGCGTGTGCTGTGAGTCACAGCAGCGCTCCGGGTGCCCTGCACGTGCCCGGGGCTGTGGTCCTCTGGTCCTGTGCTTTGCACATCCATCGAGTCACCGGCTGTACGGGCACAGGGCTCAGACTCTTCCTCTTGCATTCGCTGTGGGCTCCAGGCACGCCAGCACCTGCTGACCAGGGCTTAGTCAGGAAGGCTAGAAAATGAGAGATCTTTAAGAAGCAGATAACACTGGATCAGCCTCAAATTGCCTTTGCTTAATCCACTGGCCTGAAGTCTGCTGGTTCTCGCTGCAGAGCCCTACAGAGCTCCTAGCTTTTTGTGAGGAGACAGCATTTGGTCTGCACAGTTAATGGGGAACTGGAATAACAGATGAAGGCTTTGTGGAGACATTCAGCATCTCACCATGAACTGTTGGTCTGTGTGAGGAAATTCTGCTTTGTGCCTGTCTCGGGGGGATGTGGGCAGCATCCAGAAATCACCTCTTACAGCTCGTTTGCCGTTGGGAGCACAAATGCCACCGCTCTCTACTGCACAGAAGCACAGCAGAGGTTAAACTTCATAGCTTGAGCAAATAGAGTCTTCCTTGGCTTCTGCTGCTGCAGCAGGCTTAGTTGCTCAGGCTGAATGAACTTTTCCAAGCTGCCAGAGTGATTTAGGAGCTCACAGGCAAGTTCATAGGGTGCAGCAGGTTGTGCACCATCTCCTCCGTGCAGCCGTGCTGCAGGGTGAAGTAAGTTAGCTGAGGTTTAAAACCACTCAGGCGTCGCTTCAGAGCTGCCAGGTTGGGGCTGAGGCACTTCTCTGGCCTAGAAAAGGGGGCACCCAGCGTGGCTCTCGCTTCTGGCTACAGAAACATGTCCTAATCCCACAAAAGCTCTGTCAGCCACAACAGGATTTTTCATACTGGTCTCCAGTGGCATGAGGCTCTCACTGAATCTGGCTGGAAGGTTTTTCTTCCAAGAACCTTATTCTGAGAAAAACATTGTGCGCTGTTCTCCAACGCAAGACTTCTTTATTTGATCTTAAATTAGAAGAAGAGGAATTAAGGCAAGAAACGGGGAAATCTTCCTGCAAATCAGAAGACAAGCTTTAGTGGGAGGCATCCCAGCACTGTGAGGATTCTGCTCAGCCCTATTCGGGAGCCTGTTCTGTCCCGTGGGATTAGGGAGCGGGGCCTTTCCCTGCTTACAGATGAAGCACTTTCCAAGGTGACTCACTCCCCTTGAATTGGAGACAACTCTCCTCATTGCTCTGCTGGAGAAACATGTAAAGACCAGTGGCCTTCCCTTAACCATCGAGATGATATCACTGGCTAGAAACAGCATCCAATTTCCTGATCCTTTGTTTGAACAACAAACAAATAAGATACGAGCACTGCAGCTACGGGCACATCTTCTTCATAAATATCAAGAGGCACGAGGCTCTGGCTTTAAATACCTCACTCTAAATAATGCCTCAAGCCAGAGCTGTTACCCGCTACCTTGAATACAGCCCCACTCCATCAGCAGGTTAAAATAATAACAAATAAAACATGGAATTATAGCTGTGCAATACTCGAAAATGAGCCTGTCGCTTCGTGTCTGGCTTGGAAATCAATCACCGAGTCTTTGAGTCAGGTTCTGCTGTTAAGGGCTGGAAACAGGGAAGATTAAAGACATGTCCGTGAAGGTCTCTTTCTGCAGGTATGCTGATCTTCCACCATTTTAACCCCACCTTTGTTCCTTCCTTAGCTGGGGTTTCTGTCGTTGCCTTTGGAGTCGGTGTCCTTTCTGGCAGTTATGAACTATTAGGCATTAAAAGAATCTGTTTCACAGGCAGGTAGGGAAGAGGGAGATTGCTTTGGGTTGACTGTGTCTAGATGGAGGAAGAGGCACCTGCCAGGGGCTGTTCTTCACAGCAACAAGTGAGAGGAGCTGACAACAAAGCCCCAGAGCTTGTAGCACCCTTTCTACTGACAGCAGTTCCCTTGCTGCATCCCTCCCATCCCATTCTCTTGGGCTCCAGAGCCAGGCCTACAGACGGTTTCCTGGAGCGCAGGGAGCACAGCCAGAGCCGTGCTGTGTCCAGGGTACAGCTGAAATCTCTGCCCCAAGCTCTGACTTCCTGCAGCAGTGTCCATGCTTCCCTGTAAAAAAGCATTTTGCTTCCTGGCATGGGGGACAAGGTACGTGGGAAAGAGTGAAATATCCTGGACAGGAACCGCACCAGGAGGGACCCAGCACCTCCTTGGCAACCGCTCATCACGGTCCCGTTCGGCACCGTCTCCTCTCACTTCCTCCTTACGGCTGGTTAAAAAAGGCTTCTCCCCACAGCTGCCATCATCCCGTGGCTGCTGTGGCAGAGGAAGGGGGTACTTGGAGGCAGGCAGGAGGCCGGCGAGCTCTGGGCGAGGGGCTCCCATCTCCCCGACTGGCAGTAATTGCCCCTGGCTGGGCCGTGGGTGCCGTGCGGAGCAGGCTGGAAGCGGAGACAGGGCCGTGCACGCCTCAGCAGGTTCCTCCATTTAAATAGCTTTTCAGCTCCGAGACTGGAGTGCGTTCTGCCTTTACCTCTTCCCCCCCTCCCCTTCCCCATTTCGGGTGCTTTGAAAGAGTTTTGTTTTAACTAAACAGCGTTTTACATTTCATGCAGAACCATCATGTATCGCGCGTTTGTTTTCCCTCCGCCGTGACAGGCTCTGACATTATTTTGATGAGAAGATTTCTCAGCGTTTTGAAACGATGTTCAGTCTTCCCTCGCTTAGGGTTGCTTTTTAACCCTCTGAGTTTCAGCAGCCCTGTTGCAACTCCTGGGGGGGGAATCTGCTGAAATCTGGGGGGGGAATCTGCTGAAATCTGGGGGGCTCCGGGGACCAATGCCCTTTTCCTCTTCACTTACCAGCTTCAAACTGGCTACGAGATTTTGTCCACACAGGAAAATCCCTTCACGGGGTTGTGCTGGGTGGATTATTCTGTTGTAGATACGCTGGATTAGCAGCCTGTGGAGGTGAATTTAGTTTGGAATAACAGTAAATTCTTGCCATACGGTGCCCTCATGGGGGCACAGTTCCTGTCCACAGAAGAGAGGAAGACAGCTGCTTTGCCAAATACAAGGAAAACTTTGACTCTCTTGGCAAAAAGAGCAAATATAAATAATTTATCCACGGCAGGGGCAAAGGTCTGTGAGGGACAGGCGGGGTGCTGGGCTGTGTGTGCTGGGGAGTGTGTGTAAGGGTGCAGGGAAGGGAAGAAGGGTGTGTTTTCCCAGATCCAATTAACAGAAGGGTGCCAGCAAAGTTGGCTTGAGAGTGTGAGCGCAGGGTCCCTTTTTGGAGCAGGTTTGCAGCCTGATTTTGCACCCAGATGCCTGATTCTGTAGCATTCCCTCTGCAGCAGTTTTCCCCAGCAGATGAAGTTGCCCAGCAGAACTGGGTGGATGGGGGACAACTCTAGGGCACAGCTTTGCAGAACTGCTGATGCCCGAGGCTCGGTGCTTCTGCTCCCTTCTGCTCATGTCTAGCTCGTGGCACTCTGTCGGCCAAGAAGTCCTCATTTACAGGAGGATGTGGTTGCCCATCAGGGCCTTGAAATCTGTGCCAGAGGTCCCCAAAAGCAATACAAGCCCCAGTCGTTGGCTTTTCAGCTTCATCAAACTGTGTGTTGTCCTAAAGACCAGTTTGGGAACGCAGGGGGGTCCTGAGCTGTAGGATGGCCGGTGTCCTCCCAGCGCTGCTCTGCTGCTGTGAACTCAATTCCCTGGGCTTCGATTGAGCTCAGTAGTTTAATTCTGTCTTCCTGTGGGCTGGGGAAGAAGTAGGGGAAGAAGAGAAAAAATGAGGAAGGTGCTTAAAGATCAGTTAGCAGTGTTTTGTGCTCGAAAGTGGGAGCTTCTCAAGGCCTTCCAAGGGAGCTTAGAGGAGTCCACCCTTTAGGACGTGCTTTTAAACTTCCTGGCATCTCTTAATCATGAGCTGCATCCAAAGGGAATTAAAAGCCGTCAATCAACATAAATTATTCTTCATGGGAGCATCAGCAGTGTGGGCAGTTTTTATTGTAACTGAGGCAGGAAATTGAAATGTCGGCACCGGAGTGTGACCTACGGCACCGCGGCGAGCAGCTCTGCCTGAAGCGAGAGGAGGAACGGAGGGAAGATCACACACTATTAGTCCCACTAGAACTTTGCTCTTAATCTGCCTTAAATTGAAAACTTGTTTGGAAGTGTTAGCAGCTTTCTCGTGCTGTGGAACGGAGTGGGGGGGGTCACGGACACGTGGCACCCAAGAGGGATCTCCGGAGGGTTAGGAGTGGAGGGCAACCAGCACAGAGTGGCTGTGCTCTGCGTTTATCCAGGGGCTCACCTGGTCACCCTGGCTGTCGGGAGGTGTCACCAGGGCCCTTTGGGGAGGCAGAAGAGCAAAGCCAGCCGCACAGGCTGGTGTGCTGGGGTGGCACAGGGCAGGAGGCGGCAGGGCTGGGCCACCTTCTGTCTCACAGCTCAGTGCCTCGCTTCAATGGCCTCGCTCCTCCCAGGCCTCGGAAGCACATCGTATCTCGCAGCAAGAAGGCAAAACTTGAGCCCCGTTAGGGATGTTTGGTTCAATTTAAGGCACTTGAAGGCGCAATTCAGTTGAATTCCTAAATATTTTCGATAGGGTGAGGGTTACCTCTCCATCCGAACAAAAGAACGACATTTGGTAAATACCCAGGGAAAGAAGATTCCAGGAAAACATCTTCCTGGCTCTGGTGGGTTGTTTCGTTTCAATTGCATGTAATCATTTCACCCAATAACGTTGAAAGATTTCATCTGGGCTTTTGATTGTATTAAAATATTAAACACGGGATATAAAATTATAATAAAACGTTAGCATTAATATTTCCAAAGGTTGAAACAAAACATTAAAACTGCAGAGGAAACGTGAGGTGGGGTAAGGAGGCTTCTAGACGAGAGGGATTTACACACCTCGTCAGCAGCCTCTGTCTTCTGCGCGCTGCGATCGCCTGGCCATGCTCGCTGTACCCATCGCCCGAGCGCGCGGGCTGCTCGCTCCCCTGCCCGTCCCAGAAGCTCCCCCTTTCTTTAGACTTGGGAAGAGACTCGGGCAAAAAGGAGAAAACGCCTCCTCGCTATTTTTGTAAATGAATGACTCTTGATCTTTAAGTTCACACCAAAGAGACAGACGCGCGCGGAGGCCCCGTGCCGCGGGCGCCGTGAAGAATGTCACTGAGCTTGGGACTCACGGAAGAAGAAATTTCCTTGCAGGGTGAGAGTTTATGTCGACAGTATGTCAAGAGGAAAAGGAAAGAGAAAGAAAAGACTCGGGGGGGTAATTTTTATAGCGTGCGTGGGGAGAAAAGACAAACTTTGAAAGCTCCCAAGAGCTGACGATCTGTTATTGCTGCACAGGCCTGCTCCCCTGCTGCTCGCAGGGACAGGACTGGCTGGAGAGCAAATGTGGACATAATATTGCTGACCAGGCCTGGTCTTATCAGGGACATTCATTCTTTCGTGTGTAACCTGCCCTTTTCTTTCGAGGGGAGCTGGGACGTGGCTGGATCTGTGGTGAGATTATCTGCTGTGCCTGCGGTGTTCTCAGCACGCTTGGGATTTCGGGATCGCCCCAGCCGGAATGGGTGCGCGTGACCCCGCGGGTCAGGGCAGAACCAGAGCTGTGCTTCAGATGCTGATAGTCACCCAGAGGAGTTTGATTTCAGGGGGAATTGGGGCTGCCAGGAGAGCCAGGGTTAGGTGGATGCTCAAACAGGGGGTTCAGTTTCTTTTAGATGTGTCCTGGTTTGCTGTTAGTGACTGACTCTGTTGGGCTATAGTGATACACCCACTGAAATTCAAAATTCCTTGGACTGCTTGAACCAATAAGCCTTGAACCTCCCCATTTAGCTGTTCAGTGCTGACAGCATTAAGTCTTATATTACTGGACAGAAGATTAATGGGTTGGAGAAACTTAAAGAAATTTGCCTTGGATGTTTCTCTTGGGCACAGAGTTTGTGGTTATGGATTTTTGAATCTTTGCTCTCTGCCCTCCTTAGCCTGGGTTTCTGCCGTGGGGCAGAGCCTGGCAGTTTGTCTGAAGCCTTCTGTCAAAGCCTGGGAGTTCTGGCCTCTGGTTTGCTCAGAGGTGAGCTCCAGCCATGGGAAGAGCCTTGGAGAGGCATCGTGCATAACATTGGAGTTTGATATCACATTAACTCCTGCTGAGAGAAGGCTTTGAACAGGGAACTTCTTTTGGCCTATAAATTATGCCTGTAACGCTTCATTCTCCAGCCAGTGACTGATGGGTGAATACAAGTCCTGGAAAGTCCCCAAAGCCTCGGTGAAAGCAAGTACCTTTAAACCAGAGCTACAGACTCTCCCAGCAGGCTTTCAGTCAAGTGCTGAGGAGGGATGGGGAGGAGGGACACCTGAAATGCTGCCTGGAAAACCAATAGCAGGTAACACCGTGTCTCCCACACCCAGTCTGGACTGGTGCAGCGCCTCTGCTTCCCAGTCAGGCCAGCGCAACCGGTTGCTGCGCTGTCCTTCCCTGTAGCCCTCCTCTTCCTCACCTTTACACATCAGGACTGTGATTCAGCACAGGGTCTCCAGGCACGCTTCGGTTCACTGTGCCTGTGGACTTTGGCAGTGTGCCTCGGGACCTTTCCAAACAGCAGAGGATTAACGAGGGCTGGGTCGGGGCCTCTCATACCCGCCGAGCTCATCTGCTGCCAGCCTGAAAAATCCTGACTTCTCTGCTGTCTATTAGAGACTCTCCACCACCAGCCGCAGGGGCTCTGTCGTAGGCAGCAGAGGGAAGGGAAGGGAGGAGTCACATTTATTTCTTGCTGTTGGGAACCACAAAGAGGAAGGGCAGAGAGATGCGGGAAGCAGTGCTGGTCCGAAGAGGTAACTCAGGCTCTGGCTTTTCACCTCTAGCCCCAGTTTTGTGCCTTTTCCTTGGACACGGGCCGTTTCCCGCTGCTGCACGCATGGCAGGAGACTTGTGGAGCAGCAGGCAGCCCCCTGCCTCAAAGCCTTAGAGCCTGGGATGGCAGCTTGGAGCACACAACCTTTGTGGCTTTTGGGGTCACTTTCAGGGTCATGCTGGACCCCGCAGAACTTCCTCAGAGCAGGGCTGAGCCCCCACCTCACTCATCTCGTATGGAGTGAGTCAGGTCACGCAGCATCAGCGGTACCCGTCGGTCCCTCTGCGCTGGTGCCTCAGGAACTCGGGAGGAGAAGCTCAGTTACAGATAACTGGGATCTCCTGCCCATTTTCGCCACAATGCCAGAAATCTGCCAGCTTATAATTAGCCTCTATGAATAATTCATTGCAGACACCACGTCCATCAGATCTGACAGCCGTAATGGGTTTGCCAGCAAAAGAAGGGGTTTGACTTATTTGTGAAAATGATTCAGGCAGCAGTTTTCTTAAATAGAAAAGGGAGGGTTAAGTGTGTCTCTCCCTGTATATAAATACATATTATCTACAAATATATAAAAACATATATATATCTATCTATCTCCAGGCACACACACGTATTTGCTTTGCGTGCTCGCTCTGGAATAAAAGCGGTGTTTGTATAGCAGGGATCAAACCTATCAGTGATGTAACTGATTAAGCCAATTGGATTGCAGCAGGAATGAAGGCATATTTATATCCGCTCTCTTTTAGTCTAAAAATACCCTGTAATTCTGAATGGTTGTGTTTTTAAGGCAGCTGCCTTTAGAAATACCTCCAGCCCCTCATTTTGTCGTTGTTTTTTGGAAAGCAGGCAGGGAGATCAGAGACTTGAGGTCTTGTCAGGAGCCCTCAGATCTCCTGTCTCTTTAAGGCTCCGTCACAAACCCTCTCCCTGTGCCTTCATTCTTAAATACGGGATGTGTCCAGGCTTTATTAATTTATAACAATAGCTGCTGGTGCTGGGGAATGAATGGGGCTATGAAATATCTGACATGGCAATTAGGGCTGCTCTCGGAGCGAGGCCTGATTCTTGCTGGAAGGGAAGTCTCTGTAAACTGAGACTAATTAATTGCTTTGGTGGGGGCGGGGAACCAAACAAAACCAAAACCAACAAGAAAACACACACGCAAATGATCGGGGCCAAAATTCTCTTCCTGTCATGGTGTAAATCTGGAGTGGATCCTCTGATTTTTGAGGTTATATCTTCAAAAAAGGGGCAAACCCCACAACTAAGCAGATACCAACCAAGGCCTGGGGCCCTCTGGACCACATGGTGAGTGCTGTGGTCTTGAGCACCTCCCGGCCTCTCCTCCTCTTCTCCAGCTCTGTCTGGTGCTCTGCAGGATCAGGGCGAGAGGAGTGGTGGAAGGAGAGAGACTTTGATAGCTCCTAATTGCTGGGCCTGAATGGTTTTCAGTATTCAGAAAAGGGTTGTGCGGACACAGAGAAATTAGCTTCAACCTCTAGATGAGATGTTTCTCTTCCAGTGAGAGGGAGGGAGGGAAGGTGGGGGTTTGCCTGCAGCTGGGATGCTTTGAAATGACATCCACAAGTGCAAGCACAGGGAGCTGGGGCTCTGTGGCCCGGTGCTGGGTGAGGATGTGAGAGCTGCTGGTGGCCAGAGCAGAACACCTGGATTCTCCCCATGGTCACCACGTCGCTGTACAACCCTGGGAAAATCCACCTGCTCTCAAAGAGCCCAGACCCTCCACAAATACATTTTGCAGCAATGTCAAAGATGTTTGACTCTGGACCTCAGAAAGCACTGGGAAACTGGGCCAGTGAAGGCCACGGCCCTGACGCAGCATCCCCAGGCATGCTGGACCTCAGGGAGGGAGCAGACGTGCTGGCCCCAGCCCAGGGGGTGGATGCTGCCTCCATCCCAACTCCCCCTCGCTTGCCAGCAGCTTTAAAAAGAGGCAGCAGAGGGTGACTTCAGTAATAAAATGCTCTGCAGTGACAAACAGCAGCGGGAGAGGTGCTGGCAGAAGGTCACATGTGTTTCCAGCTCCTTTCCCCATCTCTGCTCAGTGATCCCAGGCAGAGGTGTGACACCACCTGCTAACACACCGCTCAAGATGACTGATCCGAGCAGAAGTGACAGCTCTGGGCAACACATCACAAGCCTGAAAATTCAAACCAGCTCCTCCAAAATGTTCAGCTAAGAGTCGGCAAGGTGGATTCTGGCTGCTGCTCCTCTCTCTATTTCTACAGAGCAGTGATGGAGAAGGGCCCAGATCACAGCTCCAGCCTTGGTGTATAAACCCCCCTCTTCATCCCCATCTCCAGAGCAGCGAGAGACACCCAGGTAATCGCAGCCAGTGGGTTCCTGCTGGTTTGCAGTGATAGAGGTACAGGTACATTCTAGGGTAGTTATCTGTGCACCACCCAGCCCAGCAGCACGAGGGCTGAGGGGGCGGGTGTGTTGGTGTGAGCTGAGGAGGTTTTGGGAGTGTGGAGAGGGGCAGGATGTGCAAGTGAAGGTGGAAGCACATCCAGGGCCGTGCGTGGGGAGCCAGAACGTGCACGGGAGGAGTGACAGGCTACGGAGGTACGTGTGGGATGTGGAGAAGGAGCTTGTTAGTGGTGGGACAGGTGAGAAGGAACTTGTCAGTGGTCGGGCAGGTGAGAAGGAGTTTGTCAGTGGTGGGACAGGTGACAGCACAAATAGTGTGTCTGCACAAGGGCTTCCAATGGCCCCATTATAAAAAACATGGAGCACCGGGACCCCATTTGCTTTCTCTCTCTCAGACAGCACTTAAATGCCAACACAATAACAAACACAATGCATTATTTAAAAGTCACCGTGCTTGACCCTACAAGGACCTTTTCAGTCGCCTGAATGTCAAGGAGAAAGATGTTGCTGTTTCACTGATGACTGGTGGGTTAACCTCCTCCTCATTTACAACGTGACTGAGGGGAGAGGCAAAGAGCTGCTGGGAGGAGTGGGGGGGGTGCACGAGGGGACAGGGATGAAACCAGCATGGAGCAACCCATGGAGCTGGTGCTCTGAACTGGGAAAGCCAAGTGAGGGGAAGGATCAGTCCCCAGGGAAGAAATAAAACTTTCGGAGCAGGAGCTCTTAGAAGCTGTTCTCAGCCTGGTGTGTTCTGCTCAGAAGCATCGAGTCATTTGGTCCTTGCTGTCTGGAGCTGCTCCTGAGCAGCATTTCACTTGCTGCCCCCACTCTCTTTTCATGGGGCCAAGCAGGTTTGGCTATGGGCTTTTTACTGCTTGTTTACCAAGGTGCAAACCCTTCCCGCTCCCTGACTGCTGTTAGCAAATGAAACATTTTCAACCTCCTGTCCTGTTCTCTGGCTTCAGAAAAGACTTCTTCTTTCTCACAAACGTTGAGTGAAGCCCCTTGCAAGACTGCAAGTCATTATCCACGAGTCACTGTTGGAATGAGGTTGTGAGCAGTAGCAGAAGTCAGAAAGGAGGATCTCTCTGTAAGCAAAGATCCTCAGTTGCTTTATAAACAACCAGTGGTTTACATCCGTACCTAGCAAATGTTGTTTTGGAGATGAGAAAAGGTCACTGGTTGCAGTTGTGGCATTTCACCCCTTATGACCTCATTAGAGGTTTTCCCCAAGTAAGTCACTAGTTTTATTTATTTAACAACAAGACTGACTTTTTTTAACCCTGTCTGCACAAAATAGAAGCCAAAGCTTCCTTCACAGGATGAGGTGCACCACAGTAAGAGGTACTTTCATGCTCTTCACATTCAAAACACCTGAAACGTGGCACATAGGAAGAGTGAGAATTAAGCTGATGGGAGAGACAGTTGTACTGGGTGGGGCCATTACCCCAGGTGCTGGGAGGTTGTGATCACAGCCAGTTTCACAGGAGGAGGTAAAAAGGCAGGTCCATGGAGAGAGCCTGTCTGTCGTGTGGGCTCTGGGAGCTGTGGAGTCCCCTGAGGATGCTCAGCACACGGGTGCTCCTGGCTGCGTGGGAGGTGAGTCTGGCACCAAGCAGATGGCACGGGCACCCGCTGCGCCTGCTGCATGGGTGGGGGGACACCTCACACCCTGTTTGGGTACCTCGGGGTGCTCGTGTGAGCAGAACGTCACTGGCTGGCTGTCCTGGGTACTAGGCATGGAATTATTTGAGATTTGGTTGTTAAATAGTTGGAGCTGTCTTGGTTGAAAGCTGTGTCTTTTTAGAATTCTTCACCCCACAGTGACTGTTTAGAGCCCTGAGTACCCCCAGGAGTCAGCAGCATGTGATGAGGAGAGGACTGGGGGTTGTTCCTTTCCACTCCCGGGCACTTTGGTACCTCTCAGGCAGCTTGGTATTTTTGGCACCTGCAGAGAAGGGCATTATTTATGCTTTCCTCTTTTATTTGGACTGTGGAAGTGCCAAAAAGTCACAACTATAGTCTTGTCTTTGTAAATGCCACTATTACTGTATTTCATCTCTGCTGTGCTGAGGATGAGGCCATATCCTGCTGGCACTCCAGGCAAGGCTCCCAGGTTACACCTGGATGAAAAGGTACCCGAGTCTGGCTCAGATGGACTCGGTCTCAGGGTGCAGTAGCCAAAAAGTGCCATTTTCCTGAGCACTTCAGAAGCAGCTGCATAAATGAGTCTTCGATTCTTATCTAGGCACCTAACTCGCCCTGACTGAAACTCAGAGCAAGGCTTAGTCTCTTCACAAGAGCCTTTTAAAACTTGTTCTCAGAATCCTATATGGATTATAAATCATTAGAACAGATGAGGAGGGATCCGGAATGGATGAGGCACTGGTAAAACAGATTAGTTGGAATACAGAACAGATCTGAAAGCATGAACAGCCAGGGAGATTATTAGTTCAAGAAGATGAGATTAGATAGAGCAGCTCTTCTTCTGCTACCTTGGCTTTCCTTTCCAATCTCCCAGCCAAAACCAGCTTGTGCTACAATGCCAAAAACCAAACCACGCTTCCTCTGCGCTTCAAAATCGGGCAGCATTTTAATTTGTCCAGAATGTTGCCTCCATCTCGGCCGGCCTGTCTATACCCAGATGAAAGAAGAAAGGGGAGGAAGGAGAGGCAAGTGCTAGCAGTTGGCAAGGGCTGGGACCCGAGGTCTTCTCCAGCATTGGGGTGTGATGGGAACTGTTCACAGGGCCCATCAATTTTAGTTCTCTGGAGCTAAAAGAGGGGAAGAGCCCAGGCAGACAAACCCCCTTGGTGCTTGCTTTTATTTATACCTCTGCTCCACACCAGCTGCTGCTGGAGTTGACCCTTTGGGTATCTTGCTTGTTGTTGCTGGAGGTTTTTAACGTTTGTTTTTCCAGAAGCAATAATCCCAATGGATGGAAATGCAGTTAAAGCTTCTTAAAGCAATTAACTCATTTGCTTCGGTCCACACTGATGGATATTATTGTTAACTGGAAAACATTGTCCGATTGTTTGTATTAAAGAGGAAAAACGAGAGGTTTGAAGAAGAGGTTGTGACGAGATTGTTCAGTCCTAGTGGGCCATAAACTGTTCATCTCACAGGAGTGAGCTGAGCACTTGCAGACTCCCCATGTAAACCGTGTAATCACCTTGTTAACACACTTTCCAGCAGTAACTTCCCTGACTCCTGCCCGCTCCGGAATATTCATGTGCTCATGCATCATTATAATGAACTTATCAACACATTCATAAGCTATTAATTAAACATTTATTAGTAATTATGCTTTAGGATTGCCTCATGTGTAACTCCTGGCATTATAAATATGACATCTCACCCCTGTGTTCTACCAGCCCAGTCCACAGAGCGAGAAAGACCCCCCCCTGCAAGGTTCAAGGTTCCTTCCCTCCCATCCCACCCAGCCCTCACCCCTGCCTGGCTCCGCTTCTACTAATCAGCGTATTCTGCTTCCCTGGGCCCTGTGGAAATGAGCTGGTAGGAGGAACCAGCAGAACACTGGGTGATGGCCCACATTACCAAGGCAAATGTGTGCTGCGGGGCAGCAGCATGCACAGCCACGGCGGATCCTCGCTGCAAATGTTACAGGGATTTCCAGATGAGAATTAATGGACTTTCCTTGGCTAGCGTAGAAGAAAATGTTCTACGTGTGGTTGTTTATTATTTCTGTTACAGTCGCTGTACTTGCTTATTGCTTCCATCTGTTGGCATCAAACTATTGGCTCTTGTCTTATCGCTGGGATGTAAACCCTTCGCAGGCAGGGAGCGTGGTTTGGTGAGAGGCGGAACAAAAGCGCCTGAGAAATTTAGGTGCTTAGAGACTGGGCTGCCTTGGTATCAGTTCCAGAGAGGAGCTCGGGTACTTAATTCCCACAGGTTTCATTCAGGAAGAAATATGTTCGATAGCCTGAAATATTAAATGCATAAATTGTTACCCTTTAGTTCTTGCGAAGCCGTTTGCTCCAAACCATTGTATCTCCAGTTGGTGCCTCGGGAGATTTGCTTCGTTTTATGGCGTTCTTGGGGAACCGATTGCCCCAGACCACATCCTGCTTAAAGAATACTTGAACCCTTACCTGGGCACAAGTTGTTCTGCTTATTCTTCCTCTCTGCCCCTCCTCTTTAGTGCTGCCAGCTTAGCCAGGCCAGGATCAAGCAGGCAAACTGGGAGATCCAGACTCATCATTAAAAATAAAGCTGCGTTCTTCCCCATTCTCCGGTGTCTGGATCCACTGGGATCTTTAGTTCACAGAATCACAGAATGGCAGAGGTTGGAAGGGACCTCTGAAGATCGAGTCCAACCCCCCTGCCAGAGCAGGACAAAACTGGGGCAGATCACTCAAACACATCCAGCCAGGTCTTGAAAGTCTCCAGAGGAGACTCCACAGCCTCTCTGGGGAGTCTATCCCAATGCTCTACAACTCTCACAGTAGAGAAGTTCTTCCTCATGTTGAGGTGGAACCTCCTGTACTCCAGCTTGAATCCATTGCCCCTCGTCCTATCACAATGCACGAGTGCAAAGAGGCTGTCCCTGCCTTCCTGACACCCAGCCCTGATGTATTTATAGACATTCATTAGATCCCCTCTCAGTCTTCTCCTCTCCAAACCGAAAAGCCCCAGGGCTCTCAGCCTTTACCTCACAAGAGAGATGTTCCAGTCCCTTCATCACCCTCGTAGCCTCCAATGGACTCTCTCCAGTAGCTGAAGGAGCACAGGCTGATGTAGAGGGAGCCGTGGGCCCTGCTGGTCCCTGGTGGTCTCCCTGCCAAAACTCTGTGTCCGCTGCAGGCAGCGCTGGCTCCCGGCTGCCTCGAGGGACCCGCTGAGTAATCCCGGGCAGGTGGCACTGGCTTTGCTGCTTATACGCAACAACTGGGATAAGTTGGCAGGAACGGGAGATGCTGCACTAGGCCGTGTGCTGGTTTATAAATTTTAATCCTCGCTTTGAATTTTCTAGCAGAATGGGTTTGCTTTACCTCTGGGCTGGAGGGAAACTTCTTTTCGTTACCCTGGAAACATGAATACGGCAGATCCATCGTTCATTGGCAAGAGGGAGAGGATGAGAGAGGAGTAGATGACAAAGAAGTAGGGGAGGGGAAGACCAAAGGGTCTTTCAGAGGAGCCATCTTCTCCTCTGCATCAAGGCTGGGAGCAGGGGGTGCTTGGGCTACCACCAGTGAGGGTTTCCCAGTGCTCCTTTGGATCTCCCGTAGCAGCAGACTTGCTGGAGCAATTTTGCTCAACTTTGACAATAAAGCAACGGGTGATGGATTAATATTAATATCTCCTCGCTCCCTTCTTAGCTCTGGCAGTCTGAAGGCAGCTCACACTTTACATACTTAATCATTTACCTCATTTAAACCTGGGATGTTGTGTATGTGGAGCACACCTTGAAGGTCAGAGAGCTACTTGGTGAGGAACTGGCCAAGCTGCAAGACAAGAGCAAGTGTCCTGGTACTGTACGTGGGAACAAGAGGAATCCAGACAGGCCCCCTTGGAGACCAACTCCCTGCCACAGGGACCCCACAAGGACAAGGCAATTCACCTGGTTAAAGTCAAGCAGAAGTTTACAACTGCTTAACTGGCTTTACGAGGAAGCCAATGGGTTATTCTTGTCCAAGCAGCCCCAGGAGAAGCTGTAACAGCCGGTGTGGGAAAACTGACCACCCACACAAGGCACAGGAGGGTAGGGACTGGGCTCTCAATGGCTACACTGCCTTTGAAACCAACCAGAAATCAATTGTGCCCTTGGCTAGAGGTGAAGTCGGGGAGTTTCTGGGTGTTGTGTCCCTGGCAACAGCTTCAGAACTTGCAGGAGTTAGATGCAGATTTTTATTTTTAATTTTTTTTTTTACCCCTGGTGGAAATTTGAATGAAGAGCAGGTGAAAAGGGACACTGCAATGCAACATCCAGCTGCTTGAAGTCAGGATATGTAGTTCCTGCCCCGTTAAGTTCCCTTTGCTCACCTCCTGTTCCCATGCCTTGATGATATAAGTTCCCTTCCTGCACTTTGTCTCCCTGCTGCCCTCCAAATCACCAGCTCATATTAATCTCCTCTCTCCTTGCTGAGTTGCAAAGTGCTTAAAGCCAAGGGCTCCATTTCCCTGCTCTTCTCTAAAGTCCCCTGTGCTCTTGTGGCACCACACAAATAAATAGATGATCATAAGCTGTAGCCCCTCATCCCCACTGCTCCAGGGCCGTGGGCAGCCGGGGGTTTGCCCCAGAGCGGGCAGGAGTGCCAAGGAGAAGGTGCCTGGGCAAGAAGAGAGAAGGGAAAGGAAAAACCTCCCTTGAAGCAAGAAGGTAACCAGCGTAGGCTCGGTAAAAGTTGTTGGTTTTGTCAGTGTTTGAGGAGCTGTGGAGGCTGCCGTGGGAGGCAGAGCTGCGCTGGCTGGATTTTAACATGCCACTGCCATCTGCGGGGCTGGGGTTGCTAGTAGCGAAATCGGGCGGTCTCGGGAGGATTCTGGTCTGTGTTCTGGTTGTTATCCTCTTCCCTAAGGAAGTCTGCAGTCCCTCATCCCCCCCTCACCCTGTTGCCGGAGCGGTGTCGGCGTAGCTGTCAGGCAGAGCAGTGGCAGCGAGAGACAAGTGTAGCAAACGCTGTTTGACGGGGTGGTTTGGGTGCATTTTGTGTGAAAACGCAACAAATACTCGGGCTGTACCTGCCTTCCATATTCATGTTCATGTGCCTCCATGTCATTATGGGATTAAAGCCTCGTTAAGCACACAGTGAAAGCCTTTGATAACGCTCTGCCCCGTGCTCCTCCTTGCCATTCATTTTGCATTTCTTTTACCCCATCCTCTTTTCTTGCTTTACTTTTTCTAGTTGTTTTGTTTGTTTGTTTTTCATTTTTTTAAAATCTGGTCTTTTTCCACCTTCCTTCTTTCTTTTCCCCCCTAACTTCAGGAGTATTCAGGAGTAGTACCTCACTGAAACATGACAGAGTTGAAAGGACTGTATTCAGCCCGCCCCTTACCCCAGTGTGTCTATCAGTTTAGGTGTCATCCAGCACAAATCAGTGCAGCTCTGATCAGCTAGGGCAGCCCTGGGAGAGCAGAGGACGTGCTGCAGCTCAGCTGTTGCCAGGAGTGTGGGGAACACAAGCAGGTCCCCAGTAGAGGATTCTGGTGTAAATCCAGGAGTTATTCCCCTGGTGTTGGGGAATTCACTTCAGACTTACACCAGGATAGCAATGACCAGTATCTGGTGTTCTCCAGCCACTTTGCAACCCAGTTGCTGAGAGCCACAGAGTTTCGAGCAGCCGCTGTAGAATGTTAGGAGTATTTTTAATAAAGGTGCTGAGACCAATCTACTCCTGTATGGCAAACGTGACAGCAATTTAGATTGAAAGCCTCTGTTTTCCAGACGGACACTCAGCCAGTTAGAGCAAACAAAAAGGCACTTGTAACTCCAGTCCTTTAATCGTACTCTCTGCTTCATGATAGATAAGGCGTCTTGACATCACATTGCACTAATATGGTCCTCTGAAGATTAGTGCTGTGGACAACGCTTGTCGTCTGGCTTTCCCTGATATGTGTACGGAGCGTAGCAAGGTCTAGTGGTCAAAGCAGTGATGCTGGTGTGGAAAATGGGCTGTTCTCCTCTTCCTGCCTCCGACTTCTACTCTGCCAGCGGCTGACCTTGCCTCTTGGTTTTTGCAGTTGTAAAATGGGCATAATAGGTGCTAATTGCCGAGGGGGAGAGCTCGTTGGGGGATAGCTAATGATTATTGGCTTGAAAATTACAGAGGAGGGGAAGGAAGAAACAGAAGGAAGGTTTTCAATGAACGTGGGATGCAGGAACTGCTTCTTTAGAGGTCTCAGAGCTTTTTTCCTACAGATGGTCTCATTCCTCCTATTTGAACAAAAGGTCAAAAAAATATAAGGTCAAGCAATTTGCCCAAGGTCGTATGCAAAGTCTGGGAAGGACCCCAAGCGTGGCAGGTGCTGCCAGCCTGCTGTACCCAGCAGGTTGTGCTGCCTGTTCCCAGACAGGCTGTCGGTGCACACCCAACACCCCACCGCCCGTTTCGGTTCCCGGTCCCATCAGCTGGGAGGCCCTTCAGCAGAACCCAGAGGAGCGATGGCAGCTGGCCACGCTGCACGGCCGGGCTGTGGCCTCGGGGACGGGGAGGCACGACCGTGGTTCTGGAGGCACGGCCGTGGCTCCGACACCGCGCTGTGCTCGGCCGCGACCCCACCGGCACCAGAGGAGGTGGGAGGTGCAGGAGCGATGTCAGCCCAGCACGGAGCTTCCCGCAGCCTCTCCAAGATCAAACTGTAAAAGCCTGGGTAAAACGGCCAGGGGAACAGAAAAAAGGAGGCAGATGCCTCAAGTCAATTACACCAAGAACATCTCTGCATGAGGTGAAGGAACTTCACAGCGGAGCCAAGGCAAAACAAGCAGCTGAAGTCGAGGAGCAGATTAGAGCCCCGTGGCCAGGAATAGCAACCAGCCCTGTGTGAGCAGTCACAAAGTGGAGGGCCCAGCGAGCGATGCCAAGCCGCGGAGAGGAGAGGAAGGTGGTGGGTTAAACACACAGGCATAAGGACTGTGCTGTGGGATGTTAGATCCAGAGGGTTCCCTGCTGGGGCTCCCTCCCGAGAGGCCTTTCTCAGCCAGCTCTTGGTGGATGAAAGCAGCAGTGGGTAGGCACTGAGGGCTCAGCACCCTCGCAGGTACCGCTGTGGACCTCACGTCAAAGACCGATGGATAAGACACCCCTGAAGTGAGGAACCTGCCCGCACACTGCAGACACAGGCAGTTCAGAGGTGTCTTTTGTGACAGACTTTGTCCTGGAAGTTTGCAGGGATGAATTGTTCTCCCGGGCAATGCAGGCACACCACGGGCTGGGGCAGTTGTAGCCAAATCCCCGTTGCGCCGGCACCGATGGCTTTGCACGGGAGTGAGAGCAGTCTGGAGCCAGGGCTGTCTTGCCCCTCGCTCCCAGGCAGTGCTGCTCTGGCTGCCAGGCTCCCAGGGACAGGAGCAGCCCAGTTCCTGCCTGCGGGGACCAGTCTGTGGGCACGCAGCTCTCGCCAGGCCTGTGCTACCACAGGATTCCTGCACCAGCCAGAGCCTTTCCTTGTTGTTGTTTCAGAGGCTCTGAAATGCATGTTTCATTCTTCCTTGTTCTGACATGACAAAGGACTATTTTAATAGCTGTGTATTAAATCTATTCAGGGGGACTGGTGTAGCCTGCAGTGCAGGGAGCTGGGTTGTTATCACCAGCCCTTTCCACCAGAGCTCAGCAGCAGATGGTGTCGGCCTCGCCGGGGTCAGCACCGCAGCATTCCCGGCCTCTGGGCCCCGCGTGCCCGTGGTCAGCCTCAAAGGGGGATGTGTAACTGGTTCTCCCCTCCCGCTGAAAGCCTGGGGATCCCCGACTTAGGGCACTTCCCTTTCAGTTATTTTCATGCCAGAACAAACAGAGCCATCCAGCTCCAGGTATGGCGGGGAGCGAGGCCCTGGCACCAGGCCGCGAGGCAGCTCCAGGCCGGCAGCTCCAGGCCGTCCCTGCGAAGCGCGGCTTTGCAGCACTTCCCTCGGCCGCAGCAGAGCTCAGTGCCAGGCCGGAGCCGCTGCCCCTTGGCGGAGCCGGGTGGGACGGGGTGAGACAAAGATGTCGCGGTGGAGGGACCGAGAGAGCCGCTCCGTACGTGAAACCTGACAGCTCTGCGTCGAGGTCTGGCCGCAGCACGGGGCCGCGGGAGGGAACGAGGCTCATCAACTCGGGCCCGGGAAGGTTTCCAAACCCTTGCCTTCGCGAGGCAGCGGCGTGCCGGTTCGCATAAAGATCTCTCAGATTCATCAAACGGCTCGAATGCAACCCGCTAAGGAAGGAACTACTTCTGCATTTCAATCCGCACGCAGTTGCTCCCCTGTCTTTGAAATCCGGCGCTGCCCGCCCCTCCCTCAGCCTCGGAGCAAGGT
>WUAM01000034.1:952813-983014 GCA_024336885.1 Actenoides hombroni
TGCTCTGGCAGGGGGGTTGGACTCGATGATCTCCAGAGGTCCCTTCCAACCCCCACCATTCTATGATTCTATGATTTTCCCCCAGTGTGCAGAAATTAACCTTGTTACCCAAGGAAGGGGTTGCTGTCACCATCCATAAACCTGCAACGTCTCTGGGAGGATCTGTGAGCCTGTGGCCACAGCAGGACACAACTGCAGCAGCCAGAGGCTTGCCAAGAAAAGTAGGGTTTGACCTGGTTTTGGCGTGGGTGCGACCTGGATTTACTTCCCACAAGACTGCACAGGTTCTGGTTCCACTGCTGGCTGTAGAGAGGTTGTAAGCACTCCAGGAGCCTGACTTAGATTGCAGCTATACCTGAAACAAGCCCATAAAGCCAGTGTGGGGTTTTTTTCTGTAAATGCAGCCAAATTTCTGCTATTGTTCAGATGCATCTGGGAGCTTAGAAATTTGCAATGATTCGCCAGCACAAATATTTCTTGAAAAAAGCTTTTCCCTCCTTCTCTGTAAATGTTCTGCCTCTGGCTTTTCTGGGTAAAAAGACGTTTTAGCCAAAGCAGGTAAAAATAAAAATCTATAGCATTTTATAGGAGTCGTCAAATACAATTTTAGTTTAGTTTCACAGAGAAGCAGGACTTTCTGTTCTCTTCGGCGTCTATGGCAAGGTCAATATTCCCTCCATAAACCCTTCAGCAGCAAGGCTTTTTACACAGGCGTGTCCACTTCCCATGGAAAGTCAATAGATACACTCAGAGCAATTCCTGAACTGAACAGGGAAGGTCAAAAGGGAATTTTTTGAGAGGCTGGGCTTGCTTGTATGAACTGAAACAGAGGCGAATTCCTTAAAGGCTTGAACCAGCCCCTACTGAGAGAGATGAAATTGCTTCAGCAGAAACAGGACCTGACCTTCACTGAGAGACAAGCCAGGACCTGGAGGAGCCCCAGCTGCTTTAACACAGGCACAGACATGCCAGCAGCCACCTCCTCACCCTGCCTCAGGTTGGATTGCAGTCAGTCCCTGGAAGAAAATAGAAATTCATCATAGTGAATGAAGCAGGAGGTTTGGCTCAGTAGCACCATTTAATGTCTGATAATCCCTCTTCCCAATTTGCTCCAGTTTATTAGGCATCCCTAGAAACAGGCGTGATGGAAATACCATGGAAACATGACAGCAAGTAGAGCTGTCAGTTCACAGCTCTCCATCGATGGATTCTTCAGGGAGAGCAGAGATGGCATCACATGGACACCTCCCTCTCCTCTTCCCAGCTTCATGTCGAGAGCATGAAGACATCCCCACAGCACGGCCGAGAGGGGCACTTTGTCATCAGGTCTGGAGGAGAAATCAAGCCAGCCATGCCCACAACTGTCAGTGCCAACAATCCTCCCCTAGTAATATCAAAAATCCCAGTATGGGCAGAAAGGGGCAGATTAAACTCGCTGAACTAAGCTGCTTGCATCTGGAGACACCAGAGGGAAGCGTTACTTCCCTCCCCGTAACGCTTGTGCTTCAGCATTGCCACTTGGCTCAGATAATTTACTTTTAATAGTCTGGTTACAAATGAGATCGCAAAGGAAGCACGTGACTCAGAACTGGGATTTCTGAGTCATTCTCATTTCCCCCTCATGCCTCCTAGGCCTCTAATAAACTACAAAGAGACATTAAGAAAACACTAAGAACTCTTTATCTGCTGAGACTGGGGAACTGGTACAGTGAGCAGGCAGTAGTGGAGTCCGTGGATCCACAGTACATCCCTGCGGCAGCCACCGAACGAGGGGGACGGGGAAGTTCAGGCTCCCGGGACGACGTGACCTGCCCAGCTCGGGTGGCTGGAGGGGGAGAGAAAGCAGGTGAGCAGTGTCTGGGCTCGGGTGAACACACCGTGCCCAGGCAGGAGGCTGCCAGCCGTGCCTGTGCCTCCTTCCCTTGGAAAGCCAAGGGGAGTTCAGTAGCTGTTTATGCTTTGAGACACCTCCACCACCCCCACCGGGTACCGTATCGCTCGGGCCAGGTTAAATCACAGCATGCAAATGGGGAGGCAAAAGGGGCCAAGTCCAACCTCTGCCTGCGACGTCCCGACTGGAAAATCAGGCCTGGGGAATCAATGGGCAAATGTCCCCCCAAGGCAATGAAATCAATGCGAAAATCAAATAGAGGTTAAAAACACACACACAGAACTAATTACTGGAAGAGCGCTAAGCCTGGGGTGGGTGAGAGCCCTTGGTAAAGGAAATGGCTCCACCAGGTAAATGGAGCAGTTGGCCCCAATGACTTGGGTTATTTATTTTATTTTTTCTCTTTCTTCATGTAGGTCAGATGCCTTCCCGAGGGGCTTTCTCTTAACCTCCCTCTTAGGATCTCAATTACACACTCAACACAGATTAACAACAACAACAGATAATAGAACAGTTAGAGCAAAAGAAACCTCAGAGGAAAACACAGTGCACTTAGACCAGAACAAATAGCAAAGGGTTCACGGGAAGGAAAATCAATGTGGCTGATATTTATTACTCTCTTTATGGAGGGAGATGGGACTCAACCAGAGCCCATTTAGAGTTCTGTTCTGCTTGGGTTTTGCCATAAACAAAAATAATGAGTCCAGCCCTTCATTACTGTTTTGTGCCCAGCACATTTTAATTAGGGTTGGAAAAAGACAGGGAGGAGAAAAAAAAAAGCAAGGAAAAAGAAAGAGAAAGAAAAGAGGTGAGAAAAATCTCCAGGTAATTCATAATTTAGTATCAGTTCTGCTCAGGCTTCTGTGGGATCTTCCAAAAGCAACATCCCTTTTCATTCGGATTGGAGAGCGGCTGTTCAAACAGCCTTTTGATGCCACACATGAAGAGAAAGCTAACAACCACGAGCAGGGAGGAGAAAGGGGAGGAAAGAAGGCAAACAACGCGGCGTGTATAGAATCTAACCCGACACGGCATCCCACCCTGGAGGCAGAGGCCAGTGGTGGTGGCTGCAATTCAGCACCAGTGGGAAGAAAGCAGAAAAAGATCAGGCAGGGGAAATGCGCGTCGTGAAGCGACCGCATCCTGGTTCTCAGCCGCTTGCCTCCCAGCGTACGCGCAGAGCAAAGCGTGCCCGGGCAGGCTCGGGAGTGCGGCAGGAGGGCAGGGGGCTGTGGCTCTGCCTGTGCCCTCACGTACGCGCAGGGGACACGAGCGTGACCTCCAGAGGGGCTGCCTGGCCCTGAGGCCGCGGCGCGGGAGCCTGTGCCACGCGAGTTCTCGCTGGCTCTGCCCCACGCGTGCGCCCAGAGGCCAATCTGTGTGTGGCTGTTTGTGTGCAGGTGTCCCACAGGACGTGTCCTCCCTGCTTGATCCATCCCGTTACACGACTGACCGTGCTCGGACGTGGTGGAGATGGATAGGATGGAGATCGGACTCCAGTCAAGGAATTTGAAAAGTGATTTGAGGTGAGTCCTGCTTCAAAATCAAATTATTTCAGTTGTGGCAGGGAGCGGGAAGAGAAACAGAGTAGGTGAAATAATAGCTACTGTCTAGCTAAGATAAGCCATGCAGGACAAAATATTAATTCTGATTCTGTTAGCACACCAAACAGAGAGCGCCGTAATTCCATCCACTTGTCCAAATCAGGGAACATTACTGTCACCAATGGTGCATAATTCAGGGGTGATCAATCATTAAAGTCAGGCTGAAATGGTTACATCCCACTATTTGATGCTATTGATAAGCTTGTCTGGGAAAGGGAGATCCTCTGTGTTAGGGGCTCACGTTGCTTTGCTGATGGAGGTGTGGGTGGGCTTTGAAGCTCTCTTAGTGGTCACGAGCCTCACTGATAGTGGAGAACAAGTCCAACCCAGGCCACATGCTGGTGTCTCGTATCTCCCATTGCACAAGCCCAGCACCAGACTCAATATGAGCCATCTCCTCAAGCTCACAGCTCTGTCCAGGGATGACTTCAGACCTAGAGGAGGTACTGAGGATGAAGACCTGCCCTGCTGTGCTCTGCTTGCTCCCAGCTCTGCCAGTGATATGCTGTGTCATCTTGAGCAATCACTGTGGCTAGACACGTCCCCTTCCGTATCAGATGGCTCATACAGGTGTCCTCATTAACCTCATTAACTAATGAGCCAAACTGATCACATGCATCTGCTGATGAGACTAACTTGGAGTCTTGGAGTGCGAGTATTGCTCCATCAGCTCACAGTAATCCGTCCAACGTGATCAAAAGTCTCTTTCCAACATTTGCCAGCACAGCAGGGGTAAAAGGAGACTGAACTGGGCTCAGTGCTGGGGAAGCAGAGGTGTTGTAGGTGAAAGACAAGGAATTCAAGTCAGGATCAAGAGGAAGCTATTCCCTGCTCTATGAAATCAGTGCATTTCAGAACAAGGTTACAGAGCACCCTGGGTTTGTCATTTTCCCCGCTGCTCCAATCACTTTGGGCTACCCTGGGGGAGTGGGGCCGTAATCACCACCAGACACAAACACAGGAAAAATCCCTCCTGCTCTGGGGAAGGAGGTAAACCAGTGGCTCAAGCTGCGTCTCTGCAGGAGCTGGAGAAAGCTGCAGCTTTCTGCAGCCACCTGGAGCTTAATTGCCACTTAAAGGAATTATCGCGTGCCTTTATCCCTAAGAAAAACAACTGTTTGTATGGAGCAGACAGGCAGATAGGGGAGCATGGTGGAGATCACTTTGTAGACCTGCTTCCCCTCCTTTCCCCATGTTCAAAATGAAAGAAAATAGAAACAAAATTCACTCAACAGTAACAGGAAGGAGAAGAGGTGCTGGGCAGAGCGTTGAGTGTCCAGAATCTGGAAAAGGAGAGAAAAGACATTTCCAAGTGTCCCCTGGTCTTGGGCTCCTTCCCCAGGCACCCGCAGTTGGTCCTGGCGCACGCTCCCGACGGGCTGACCCTACCTCTTGCTGAGGGCTCCCTTCCTCTGTCAGCTCTCAGCACAGCTTCTGCTGCTTCTGGCAGCAAAAGCATTACTGTAATTAATGTTTTTAGGGAGCTCTCTCAGCATTTGTTGGCCCAATGGCTTTGCTGGGATTCTGGCAGGAAGACTATTTCTCCTCTCCTTTAAGGAAAAATAGAAGCTCTTTTCTCTTTCATATATACCAGGAATAACTCTTTGCTGAAATGAGCTGCTCGCCGTGGGAGAAAGGCACTGCACTGACAGGCTTGAAAACTGACAACTTACTATTAAACTACAAAAAAGTCACCTCCCTGGTGATGGTGGAGGCTTAGCAGCAGGAGACTCTTCTCTTCCACCATCCTTTTTGCTGTACTAAAAGCTTCAGAGGAAGTTGTAAGAAACCAGACCTGGGCAGGTCTAGCCTAATGTACGCAGAGCTTAGACTAACCCTGAGTCGTGGGGTTTTTACCCTCTCCATTGTCATGCAGTCTTGCCTCGTAATGTTATGTCCAGAGTCCTTTCTGAACATCTCTGCCAGCACTTGGTGCTGAGACATCCAGGCTTCTTGAGCACACTGCAGCAATCTGGAAGGGAGCTCCACAGTAAGAATGGACTTCAACCCTCAGGGCTACACCAAGGCTCCAGTGACTCATTCTTCCTTATTTTCCCCCCTTGTATTCCTAATGTTAGTGTCTCATTAGTCTGTGGGTGGTTCTCCTTAGTCAGAGCTCTGTACCATATTTACTTCATGTCCCTGTCTCCTCTTCTCCCAAGCATCAATATACACATCGATCCATGTACATTATCTGTTTTATTCTCTGCATTTGGCTTTCAAGCACTTGCTTTTAGAAGCACTAAAATCATATAAAATAAACCAGACTCTCCCATACCCCCCCATTCTCCAATTCACAATCAGGAGCTATTGCCAAAGGCTTTAAATTTAAAAAAAACCAACTGATTGTGACTTTTTTTACAACTCAATATTTGAATTCAAAATCCCAATTTGAATTCACATTCCAAATAGGTAAGACTGTCATTTTGGAAGGATCAATTATAACACATTTCCTGGAGTAACTACTTCCCTGGTTAGAAAGCTTCATACTTAGCAGTTTGTTGCTTTCATTTTCTTGTCCTTGATCATCAGCTCATATATATCAGCATTTCTTTACAGAATTCAATAGAGATACATCTGCTTAAGTGAGCTAAAGATCTGGTCCAAGTCTCAGGCAAGTTTCAAAGAGATTCTTGGCAAATGAAGAAGGAAAGTAAAAGTCTTTTTGTACTCTAAAATTTCCCAGGAATAAAACAAATGCACAGTCAAAACTATTCAAATGGCATTTCAGGAGATCAGTCATAGAACCTATTAATGAATTTCTTTTTAAACTAAGCTGGAGTTTGCAAATTTACTTTGGGCTTATAGGCTAACCTGTTCTCTTGCCATCGCGGCCAAACCTGATTTCTGACATCAGACCCAGCTCTGTGTTCACAAGTGGATTCTGCCCAGCAGAGATGGGGTTTAATTAGAAGAAGAAACTTCAGAAAAATCTTGTCAAGGTTGTATCAGCTCTTGAAGCCACATGCACATTCAAGTAGGTCAGGTGTATACCCACCAAAAATCGCTTGATTTTTCAGAATGCGAGGTCAGAATCAAGCGTAGGGTCTGGCATCCATCCATAGCAAGCAGTGCTGTGCCCTGGGGAAAGCTGGGCTGAAATCAGTGTGACTAGTCTCTCAGCAAAGCTCTGCACAGCACAGTCCACAGCATTTATAGCTAAAGGCTGTAGCTACAAGCTTGGGCCTGATTCCCCCCTGCACACTGTGAACAGTAAATGACAATTATTCTCACTTTTAAGGTCCTTACCTAAAGAGCTCTATTTCTATAAAAGCAAATAACTGCCCCCATCTTCTTATACTGCTGGAGCAGCAAATGTCTCTGCAATTGTGGGCCTCTCAAGTCTGTATTTGGTGGTCCTTTCACACCCCCCTCAATACAGGCTTTATTCTGGCAGGCACTGGGATCGTTTACAGGCAGTGAATAAAGAGCAGCGATGCTGCTGAGACTCTCCACGGAGCTTGGCAAATTGACTTTAGCTGCTTCCCAAGGATTACATGTAATTTGCAGTCCAGTGCTTCCCATGACTGCATATGGCATGTTCTTGCAGAGAGCCGGGATTGGGCTGGGACTCAGTGACTTCTCATTTGTGCTTTCCCTTTGCTTCCAAGCTCACACATGCCAACTTCACTGGCGTGGATGAAATCATGTGGTACATGGCAAAGAGAGTTGCAGCAATGAGTAAGCTGGAGCTTTGGTTCAGCACAGCTCACCTGCAGGAATCACCTAAGCAGGAGTAAGCTGTAATAATCACATCTCTTTAAAAGCCTCAGTTTCATTAGCGAGACTTTAATAGCTTTGTAAAATCAAGGAAGCATTTATTACAATGATCTACAGGTAGGAAGGCACAGACTCAGGTGGTGACCGGCACACTCGGACACTGGTTGAGATCCGTGCGTCACGGGATAGGGGCAGGGTGGGCCCTTAGACCTGTAACAGACTCTGTTAACCCCCCCTCCTTCCCCAAAGGGGAAAAGAAAGGGAATAAGGGAGAGAGACTGAGCAATTAGAAAAGGAAAGTAGAACAGCTTCAGTGAAAATTAAAATAATAATAAAAAATAGACCAATCGGGATCAAAGGCAGAAGGGACAGAGTCCTCCTCGGATGCTCTGAGGAAGAAACTGGAAGAGGACCTGAGTGAAGCTGGCAAAGCAGGCCAAGAGGGCAAAGAAAGGAGTGAGACCCTCATGATCCCTCAGCTTTATTCCTGATATGATGTATATGGGCTGGGATCCTTTGTTGGTCAGTTTGGGGTCCCCTGTCCTGGCCGCTCCTCACGGCAGGTGCCGCCTTTTACCTTCTGCACCCCCCAATGTAGAGATCCAGCAGTGGCCTTGGTCTGCACTGCAACCCTTGGTAGTAACTCTAAACATTGGGTTTCTCGCTGCTGGGAGCAGCCACTGCCTGGGAAAACACACTGCCAGCTTCAGACAGTGCAGTTAGGTAGAAGAACTGAGCTGAAAAGTAAAATCACTGAACAGAATTAGTTTTCACTCAAACCAGGACACTAACAACCCAGCAAAGGGTGATTGTGCAGGTCTCAGGTTGGACATCTGCACATTAAAGCAGCCACAGACAGGGGCCACTGCTGAAAATCTTGCTCGATTAACTTCCTGAGGATCCCACAAAAAATCCATGGCAGAGGAATAGAAAAAAGAGTTGCTGACCACACTGCTCCCCCAGCTCTGCTTCCCGGGAGTCTGGTCTGTGGTACCCGGGCATCGGGCTCCATCCAGTCCCTTCAGAGAAGGGTGTGCAGACAGTGACCCAGATGTCAGAAAACTCATCTCCTTTGCAACACTCTCCCTCGCTGTTATTACCACGTTTGCCTGGTTACCAACAAGATTCATATTTGAATAATGGCTTTGCCCATCCCTAAACCCCATCGACTTAGGGCTTTAGTTTGTTTGTGTGTCGTCTTCTCCTCCTCTTGTTTTAATTAAGATACATTTCCCTAATTATCCGAAGAGAAACACGAGCAGAGATTAAAACCAGAATTATGCGAGAAGCCGGCGTAACTGAGATCCAAGGGAAGGGGCTGACGTGGCTGTGCTCTTACTCAGATAATGCACTTTTGCAGTGACTTTCACCCAGGGAGCTGAATTTGCTGCTCAGACATTAATTAACCCTCTCACTTTCCCTATGAAGAGCCCCCTGAGCAGTGGGTTCCCATGGCCAGCTTCACAGTAGCATGCAGCAGTGAAGGAACTTGCCTGGGGGAACAGAGCACGACCCAATTTCCTATTAGATCCATTAGGGAGGGTTATGGCTCCGTCCTGACCCTCTGACTGAACACAGCAAGGGTGGAAGTATGACAGTATTTTGCTTATCTGCTGAAAAGTCTCCTGTGCATCCCAGGAAATAGCTGACCCTGACCACTGCTGGTGGGAGGGCAATGAATTTGACGTGCTTTGGGGAAAATCAGCCTAGTTGTTGCTCAAGCCTGTCCTCCCATGAGCTCAATCCTACTGCTCTACACAGAGGAACAGGAGCAAGTTAAGGTGACTCCAAAACCAAGCTCAATACTTCAGGTTCACCATTTCCATTCTGAAAACGCTAGCAAGAGCAGGGCTCATTTGTTGATGTCTGTTTGCAGGGGTTTATTTGTTTGAAAAGGCTAATCAGCTATCAGGATGCAGAGGCAATTGCTTAAGTGTAAAGGAAAAGGAAGAAATTGTTCAAAGCTATTCAGATGAGGTAGCATGGTTTGCGTTTTTGTGTCGGTGTGCAGCCAACTGACAAATGCTGAGCCACAGTCTGGTGTAAATCCAGATGAATTCCATTAGAACCAACAGACTCGCTTCCAATTTATTCTGATGTAACAGGGAGCATGATATTTCCATTTAGATTTACATTAGATTTGTTTCCTGGTTTCCATAATTCAGCCAGTTTCCATTGTGTACTAAAACCAGCCCGGGCCAGATCTTGATCTCATTTGCATTGGATGAAAACAATTGTTTCAAATGGAGCTACACTGGATTTATAATTGCATAAATGGGAGCAGAATCTGATCTATTCCAAGCGAGAATTTCCCAGGGCGTTGCCATGTGAGAACGCTCCTGCCACTGTGAACTGATCAGGTGCTTCACCATCAATTCAGGTGAAAATTCTCCATTGAAACCCTGGGCTGGAGCCCTGAGCTTGGCAGCTCTACTGCTTCGCACACCCGAGGTATAGAAGCCCCTCTTCCCTTCAGAAGATGAGCTAACAAGCCAACACCTCCACTAGCTCAGGACCTAAAGTACAAGTACCAGGAGTTGGCTTAGGAGAAGGTCAGGAATAGAGAAAGCTCAGCCTTGCCTGGCAGAAAGGCTTCCTCAAAAGATATATTGGCCCTGATACACTTCATTCGTCAACACGCGTTGTTTATAACTCAACTTCTCCATGTTGGCTTTTGCTTCCTATAGAGCTTCCTCCCTTGAGGCCCTTCCGACTCCCCGTGTTTGGTTGTAATTGGAAATGTTGGGAGCAATACAATGATTCTCTGGCAGATAAGGCTGCCTGTGCTGGTGGCCACACTGCTAGCAATAGATTGGCTTATTACTAATAACTAATAAGAAGGTTATTCCCGGCAACATGTGCAGTCAAATGGATTTACTCCTCCCCGTCGAAGCTGCTTATTTCGCTGCTAGAGGGAAAATAAGGCCATTTAGAGTCTTTTATGGTAGTTGCAAATGCTTTTCTGAGTAGATATACAAGCTATGTTGCCATAGCTTCTAGGAGGACTTTGAACTCAGCTCATCCATCTGCTTCACAGCCTCTCACTCTTGTTCCTTGCTGTCCTCTAGAAGCCACCATTTCACTGGGGTACGAGCAGGCATTGCTCTCACCCTGGTTCTTACAGGCACAGCACCAGCTCAGATCACCCTTCCAGCACTGGCCTCCTGGCTGCCAGCTACCCTAACGCTTTATGAACATGGATATTCCACCTCAGGTCTCAAAGATGAGCTTTGCTATTGAAACGTGCAGCTTGATTCTGTCTGACCTGGGGAAATGCCAAGCTGATGTGCAGTAAAAGCAGCTACCTCAGCAGCACCTCCCTGTACATCGCTCCAGCTCGCCGCCCGAAATGAAGACATACCTCTGCCATTTGCATTTGCAGAGCTCCTGCCTCTTTAATTCCACAGTCGCTGTAGATTCCTTTACAAAGTTAAATACTTCTCTTAATGTACAACGTTTAGCACCAAACACGGGAAGACAACAAGAACAACCGCGAGGGCACCGACGACGACTCCCCGCTTGCAAGGCTATCGATATTAAGAGCACATTAGGTGGCAGATTGAAATTCCAGCATCTCTAGGCTTCTCTCACCACATCATCGCAGCCCCGCGCAGAGAGACTGGAAATTACCCCATGGGTTTGGCCTGCAGTATATAAACCAGAGCCTTGAAAAAACAAGGCGATCATCAGATTTCCAGCGTAGGCGGCAATCTGTCTGGTAGGTTTGCACACATTCACGTGGCCGGGGCCCACGGGTGCCCAAGGCAGCCTTACGCCGAGCAGCTCGTGCCTATAAAGCACCAAGGCACCCCGGGTTCTCGGCAGCCGAGCGGGACCCCTCACGCTCTAACCAAGGCTGACACGAATACTTATCCGTGAGTTTGTTCCCCGCAGTTTCTATTCCGGCGTGCAATTTACATTACAACTGGATCCTAATTGTCCATTTCAGCAGGCAAAGAGCAATCTGATACAGATTAGAATGGGCGAGGTAGAGCAGCAGTGTCACAAAATAGATGCCACCGGCCAAAGGCTGCCTTCTTGTCTCCCCGGGGTTTTGATACCGGCTGATAAAGCAGCTGGGCAGCACTGCCCGGGATGAACACCAGCTCAGGTAAACCAGGACAATGAAAGTAAGCTTCACCAAAACAAAAGTGCCAGAAACTCTTTTGTGAGGGCTTTCTGATAGCCCTGAGTGTCTGAGGCGATGGGGTCCTGAAAGCACCTTTGAGATGATGTGGTGCCACTGTTCCTCGGGGACGGGACACCTGGGAAGTGACACACCACTGGGCCAGGATGGCACGGTGGCCTGGCCTGAAGGCCCTGCAAAGGAGCATTGGCTGAGCTGCCTCCAGAAAGGAGCCCCTGCAAAGCACCACCAGACCCACAGTGCTGCTGGGAGCCCCTGGCAGGTAACGAGGCACGTTTGGCTCCACAGCCCATCTGAGGTAGCACGGGGACAGAGCCCCAGAAAGCAGTGTGTGGCCCTGAGAACAAAGCCATGTGGCTGGAAACCAGGAGCACCTGGAAGGAGAGCACTTCCAGGAGGGAATGCCACCCAGGCAGCCCGACTAAGGGAGGCTAACGTGGCACAGCTGCCCTGTGCCAACTGGTCCCTGCAAGGAAATGTGCTGCAGCTGCCATGGGTTGGAGAGTGCGTGTGAGTGCTTCTAGGGGAGGGAACTCCATAATGAAGCAGCCTCGGAGGAGACGTGACGCAGCCTGCTCGAGACCCCGAGAGCTCAGCCACTGCCTTGAATTCTCCTGTATATGAGAAAAGCTCTGTACTCCCAGGGCCGCTAGTGCAGACTCATTGATTAGAAGGCAGGGCAGGAAATTAAATGAGGCAGGTGAATTAAAGCCAGACTTCACAGGCTGCATCTGTTCCTCCACTCCCTCTGGGTACAACACTGATGTAACTTTAAAAAGTAAATTTAGTGCTGAGGAAAGCTGCCAGGCTGATGGCCCTGTAAGCTGAAGCGCTTGATGCATCCACAGCTCGGGTAGAGGAGAGCACAGAAGAGCTGCTGAAACGTGCCTCAGCCTGAGCTGCCTTGCTGGAGCTGGTGGAGGTGGCCTGCCTGGGCTTGTCTTCTGCTCCTGAAGCTCGAGAAGAAGGAGCCAGCTGAGGCTCCCAGGTGGAGGTGAATGCAGCAGCGGTTTGGTGATCCTGCCTGCAGTACCCCAGCAGCAGCAGGATCCCAGAGCTAAACGCTCCTGGCCGGAAGGAACCCTGGCTGTGGTGCAGCACGTGGAGCTGCAGACGTCTCCAGCTCGCCGTAGGCCCAGGCTGGCACGCGGACGGGACTCGCACACCTTTCACCTTTGGTCCTTGTCCACACCTGTGTTCACAGACAGCAAGGAAAACATCCATTGCAGAGCAGTTCTTCCCTGCGATTTGGACATAGCACAACAGCCCTGTACTCTGCAGCTTGTTTTTGATGGACCTAGACAAGCGAGGAGAGACGGGACATCTCAAACAAGAGACCCGTTTTGCCACCCAAGTGTGTGTCCAGAAGAGGACTTGAAGTGTGAGTCTGCCTATTGGAGACCCAACCTTCTTGACCAGACTCAGGTAAACCCCAGCTGTCTAAATTATATGGTACAAAGTGGCTGTCAGCTCTCCTGAGAGCAGCTGAATGGTGTGATCCCAGCAGGTCACAAGTATTTCACAAGGATACCTGAAAGGAAGGAGTACGAGGCAGTGCAGGGAGGACAGACAGGAGAAAAGGCAGTGTGAAAAGTGGGAGTAAAAGAGGTTGGCACACTGATTCCCCAGCCCTCTCATCACCGGGGGGTTGCACAGTCCTAGCTGCAAAGCATTAAAACATTCTCTTGAAGGAAAACAACAACATAATGAACAGTCAAATAAAGCAAGAGAACAGTCAGCTCTTGTTCCTCAGAATGTAGCCTCTTTTCTTGTATATCTTGCACTGGATTATGGCATAGAAGGAAAAAACAGAAATAGCTCAAATAGATCCAGTTAGTTTTACCTCTTTTTATGCTGTACCTGTGGCTGTTTCCAGGTGGTTTGCCTTTTTTTTTTTTTTCCTTTCCTTCTTTTTCCCATGTGATAAGATCCATCATTTGAAGGACAGCAACCAAACCAGCTCTTCCTGCTCTGAAGAGAGGCAGCAACTACACTTAGAATAAAAGATTGTCAGGCAGATTTGAAGTGTCAATCAAAACCTATCTCTGAGAAAAAAAACATTAGTCCAGGCAGCTCCCCACATCACCATCATTAATTTACACTTTCCAGATATCCCCCTGAGCTGCAAAAAGCATTCCAGAGCTGGCCAGAGCTGCCAGCTACAGGCATGAGGTGTTAGAGTAGATACTGGAACTAATTCAGCTCAGGTCAGCTTGCCTTTTGCAGAGTGAAAGACTGTGATTAGCAAGTTTGGAGAAGTAAATACCAGTCTCCCAGGCTTGGTGAAGCAAACTGTACCTTTTAGTTCTCTGTTGCTGAGCGTGTCCCACCTTCAGTGGCACACCTCCACTTCAGTATTGTTATTACTATAATTGAAATGATTATTTATGACTGCACCTAGGGCTGCGTGAGGCACTTTCCGAGCACGCAGGAAAGTCCTGGCTCTGCTCCAGGAAACTCATTATTTCAGGACAGACAGCCATGCTGCCTGGTCAAGTGGCAGAAATGCTGACCCAACAGCACCAGCACTCCCCTGGGCGCCTGGCTCATTGGATGACCTTGGAAAAGTCACATTCCCTCTTCCCATACCTAATCCCATCCCATTCTGTGTCCATCTCAGTTGCTGGGACTGAAAGATCTTTGGCTGTGACTGTGTTCATGTCTTTGTCTGTCTTAGAATCCCTTTCTGTGCAAAGGCCAAGGAAGAACTTGGGGTAATCTTTATGTTCCTAGGATAAAATTAAAAAAAACAAACTGGAAAATGAGAAACTCCATTTTCCATCACACTTCTTCAAATGCTTTGGTTGGGGAAAAAAAAAAGAATCAAATGTTTTCTCATTGCCAAAACAAAGTCCAGAAAGGCATGTTTTTCAGTTGAAAAACAGAAAATTCAGGTTTGGGGGGTTTGGTAAGACCACTGCCAGTCATTGAAATTTTCTGGGGAAAGTCTTGTAGCAATTAGAGAAACATCCATTTTGTCCTGAAAATAAGTTTAAACCTAAAAGTCAAGTTGTTCTGTGAGCAGGGAAACTGGTGAAACCCGTTCTTCTGATTTGTGTATTACAACTGCTTTTATTTTTTTCTTCCTTTTCTGGTGTTCCCAGCTCTCTGTACTATCCCTTATCTCCTCCAGCCCTCCCCAGCAAAGTCCTCAGCTCTTCCAACAGCTCCCTGCTCTGCAGGGAAGGGGCAGCCAGCGCAGGAACTGGTCTGAAGCTGGGCAGATAGTGATTGACCAGCAGGTATCGAAATGCCAGCTGGTCACCTGGCTGCTGCGGCTCAAAATGGATAGGGAGCAAGAGGTGTAATTACCTTTCCTTCAGTAGGATATTAACTTAAATGTCTCTCTTCTATCCAGCTGCTGGGGTTTTTTTTTTGTCATGAAAATTGCAGGAATCTTGGGTCCGTGAGACCTCTCTCTTTCCATTAAACGGGGTTGAATCAGGTCAGCTGGTTTAGGAACTGCTGGAGCGAGGGGGCTGGCAGGCAGATGGAAGAACAACGCAAGGAGGCTCATTGCCTTAGAAAACCTGGCTCAAGAAGAAGGCAGTTTTGGTGTAACATTGAGTCCCTAATGTCAGCTGAGGTCGTCACCAGAACAGTGACCAACCAGTCTCTGTCCTTTGGAAATACAAAGGCTGCCAAGCCCCAGGGCTGTCCACAGGGGCTTACCCCTTATTTCTCCAGAGAAAGCAGGGCTCGCTCTGTGGGAACTGCTCAGGAGCCCAGACAGCCCCTAACCTGAGTCCCTTACAGCTGGATGGACAAAGAGCAGGCGCAGGGGAAGAATAAATTATCTCGGACTTGCACGTAGGAAAACAAAGGCCAAGAACTGCAACTTACTGAGGAATCCTGTGAGAGGGTCGGAAGGAGGCTCAGCTGTGCAATGTCCCCATCTAGGGCCCTAAGCAAAGTCCAGCTCAGCTCCTTCTCGCTTCATCACCCAGGCAGAAGTCCCTCTCTCATGGGCACTGCCCTCGGGATCTGAGTCAGTCTTACCCCGGCTTCTCCTTTGGCAGCTGAGACCACACGGCGTGCTGATGAGGAAACGTGATTTGTTGTTTCGTTTGGGTTCGTTATTCACGGGCACTGTGCTGAAAACACCGGGAGCTGCTTTCGGGACAGTCCTGGAGCTGGTGAGCAGGGAGGGACTTACCAAGCGCTGGTGGCCGGGCTGCCTTTCCACGGCCGAGCTCTCGTCCGCCTGCTTCCCTTCAGCCCGTGTCACGCTCCCCATCTCTCATGGCTTTGGCTGTGCTCTTTGGCATTATCTGAATAAGAAAGAGGCAGATACTTGGAGCACCGCAGGCACGCGATCAGAAAGGGCATTTGACCAAGGAGGCACTGACCTCGGTGTGGGGAGAATATAAACTTGAGCCTCTGACCGGTTTCTTTTTTCACTCACACTGTGTAGCTGAGGATAAGCCACTTGCGGGGTTTCAGACCTGTTTATCCTTCCACAAAAGATGCCTTCAACCTCCTTCAGATAATCTGCAACTGTCTGGAAGCCTTTTTCTCACAAGCAAGGCTTCCCCTCTTCAGTGCGTGCTCCTGGAAATCCATTTTTCATTTTAGTGCAAGGGCAGCCTGTAGCTTTAGAGCACTTGGAGGCTGTTTAAAGAGACACAGAAGCTTGAATTGCTCTAGACACACTCCCCACCACCCCCACCCCCGTGCATTAGCACTAAAGGGTGGTTTTCTAGGCTTACAGTTCCATAAACATTTTCTGACAGGGATACAGGCCCTGCAAAGAAGACTTAAGCTTAGTAAAAGTAGGATTATTTTCTTAGTTACTCTTCTGAAGACCCTTAGAAATCATCTATGGCTACCTCCTGGGGTCTCCCAGATGGAGGCTGAAGCTCTTACAAGTTTCCAGGGGTACCTCTTCAGGGCGAGCCTTTGCTTAGGGAGCTCATTAGCACACCTTGGACTGCCACCAAGATCCTCGTGGCCCGTAGGCAGCAGCTCTGCCAGGCAGCCACCCCACCCAGCCCAGCCAGTATGTGCAGGCTGAGTCTTTTTGACTCTTGTGAATTGCTCTTTGCAATTACGCGGGGAAGAAACCGAGCCTGTGCTGCAAATATTTCATCAGGACTTGGGGGAGTTCAGAGTTTATGGGGCGAGGGGTTTTTGTTCGGTCCTAGGAAAGAGCACTCCCAGTCTTAGGCTGATCTCAATCAGTGGGTGGGTTTCCTGCAAAACCCAGAACAGGATTGATATCCCAGCACTTGCTTCCTCACTTGAAATTTCAGGGGATTGTAACAGCCAAGGATTTGCTGTGAGCCAACCCTGTAGCTCATCTGCCCCATAAAACACCGGGGCACAGGAATGGGCAAACTGGGCAAAATCCTCCCCTGGTAGAAACCAGCACAGCTAAAGAGAGAGGTCCAGGAAGCTGTGCCATACCACACCAGAAAAGAGCCTAGGTCAGAATGCACTTTCCCTTCATTACTTCTTTGCCTAGAGCCAAGACAGACCCCTCATGGGATGTATTGGCTCAGTTTCATCTGCTGCAATCCCCTACAACTGCACAGGGAGGAATTCAGATCTTATGAACCATGTTCTCCACTGAAGCAACCCTTTGCTTGTGTTAAATGAGCTTCTTGGGCTGAGCAGTAAGTAACTGAGCTAAATACAGGTGTCATCTTCTGACCTGTGCGCTGTGAGAGGTCGGCAGAGGTAACCTCACCGCTGCTTTCGGAACGTCGAAATCACTTAACTGATTTCAGGGTGTTTACACCAGCAGAGAGCTTGGCCCGTGAGTAAGTAATACACATAAACACCACCTCCAGCCACAGAGCTGAAGTCAGTCCCCACCTGGCTGTTGCCTCAGTAACGCATCTCTAGCAGGATATTTTTTAAGCCAGTGTTATTTATCCAGGAGATGGAAGCAGGCCTATTAAGGCCATACCAGGTCAACATATGTCTAAGCATGTGCTGAAGAACTTAATTAGTTCTCCCTGAGAAGAGAGGTTCCCCGTGCTATTTAAAGGATCGTTATCCTACTGTGAGATGCCTTGGAACCTGCTGCTAGGCCTGAGCTTAACAGGGCAAGCCTGTAGTAGTTGGATGGGAGCAAAAAGTCTCCCCACCATGCTGAGGAGTAATTGCTGAGCAACCCTGGGAGCTGGAAGGTCAGTGCAAGGAGCAGGCATCACAAAATCACACTGCAACCCAGTATAAGGGACTTAATTAATGTCTGGGTTCTAATGTCAGCTTTCTTTGCAGAGTCAAACTGTGTAGATCCCACTATTTTTCTGGTTTCCCTTTCTAGAGATCCAACGTCATCTGCTGCGTTTGGTGACTGCTTCTCAGGCAATTCCAGTGAGAGTGAGGAGGATACGAGTGTGATATAAGAATGATATAATCCTGGAGTGAGCCACTACCGCGCGTCTGTGTCAAACATCGATCCTCGTGTCACCGCGGGAGTCAGAGGTAGGCAGGAGCTTCTTAGCATCAGCTGAACTGGACCTTATGCGAGCGGCTCAGTCATCGTTTTCATTGATGAGGCAAAAAAAAATCAAAGACTGTAAACTGAATGGCAGTGAGGGAGCTAGGGGGTTCCCCAAAGACAGGTGGGTTTGTTACCCTGCCAGGTAGCCCCTTGAGTGGATGGACTTTTGGAAAACTAGGCTGAACAGCCTCGGAAGGATAAAGCAGAGTCCCAAGCATTTCAAACCTTGTATCAGCACTGGCGCTCACCGGGGATGCTGAGGCTGGGTTGCAGAGGAGGGAGAATCCTGGCCATGCTTGTCTCGGCCTAAGAGTGGCTTATATACCACGTGGGACCTTGCTCTGCTCTTGGAGCTGTCAGGAGTTGTTCTTAGATGAGTTGTTATGGTAACTGAGCTAATGCCCCGAGATAGATGTTTTCAGGTGGCTCCAGGCCAGAAAATCAACACCAATAGATTCCAGATAATAGACTTCTGCTAAACTCAGTGCCAGCATCTACTTTATTTAACCTATTCACCAATGACTTGCTGAACTCCATTCTCCGGGCAGGCCATATATGATGACAATAGCTGCTTGGCCTCTGAACCTCAGCTTCCAAAAGAGTGAGGGCATCCCATGTGCTGTGGCTGGGCCTGTGCCAGGCAATTAAATGTGCCTGGGACTTTCTTCTGCATTTAGAGGACATCTGGCACAGAATGGCCAATGTTTTTGTATTAAATCCTTACTCTCCAAACCCACGTGGTCGCATCCAGGCAGCCCGTAAGGAACAGTCTCTGGCCTGTGTTAGCTCCTGAAATCTGGGCTGGGCCAAAACAGCAGCGCGATACTCCAGCATTGTAACAGAGCAGGCATGGCACTGGTTAATTTATCGGTACAGACCTTGTCTAACTGACTGCTGGAGGTGACCACACAGGAAAGGAGCCTGAAACCAAGCACGAAGCCTCTGACAACGTGGTTGTGCTTATAGCATGTCCAGATCCAGCTGGAGTGGTACATCCTTAGGAACTGTCAGTGGCAGGCACACAGCACATCTAGGAATCACCCTGGAACCCCTGTTTCTATCTCCTAGGTGAAACAGCTCATGGGTGAAGTGGTAGATTCAGCAGTCCAAGACAATATCCCTCCACCTAACATCCAACATCAAAATGCAGCCAACAACAAATGATCAACAAGGAGAGGGCAATGCCATACGCCCGCTATCCAGCACCACTGCTGGCTACGCTGCGAGAGGCCCCTTTGGTTGGTGCTCCACAGCACGCAGCCAGCAGATAGCACCCAGGCAGCTCAGGAACTCCCACATCACCACCAGACCAGCTGAGCAGCTCCCTGGCTCTGGGGCCTTTCGCCCGCCCCCAGAGCCAGCCAAACAGGTTCTGCCGTGGCGTGGTCCACGGGGCCAGGACTGCTCGGGCCTGCTGCATGTCCTTGTGGATGCTCTTGCATCTGTACTGGATGGACGGCCACTCTTCTCATGTCAGGACTCACTGGTGGTTTCCTTGCGTCCAGCAGAGATGGCTTGAACACCACGGGCTGGCCCAAGGCCACTGAGCTGGGGGGGTTTCTCTGTCGGTTCATTCACATTTCAAGTCTGGCTTTGCTTGTTTTACCCACTTGCAAAGCATGTTATTGTAATAGGGAGCTCTCTAGGGCAGAAACCGTTCTTCAGCGTGTTCTTTGCTGAGCTTCTGCTGCAAGAGGATTGCAATCTCAGTCAGTGCAGCAGTGATGTGATTAACAGGCTCTGCACAAGGGGGAATTGCATCCTCAGTGGACGTGCTATTCCCAGTCCTGCCTGCCCGTGTGCTTTCCCAGGGCGAGAGGTCATGCTGACTGCACTCCAAAAAGGCTCGCTTGAACTTTGAAACACTGAGGTGCAAATACATTTCCAGCGTGAGCTGGTACGCTGATCCCTCTCCTGCCAAGCTGCAGCCTTAAGTGAATTTTTATGACTAAGTTATAAACCCCAGAAAACACGGGCAAGAAGTGGAAATGCTGACTTGGCCATTGCTAAATGCCAATTATCTACAAAGGCATTAAGGAGGGGGATGTGTGTGAAAAATAGGGTCATTTTCATGTTTTCTCTTGTTCAAAGTAAACTGTCCCGCGAGCCCCTTGTAGGAACACGTAGCATGCAGAGTGACCATTAATATTTATAGGCACAACACTGAGCTGCAGACCTTGGCAATCAGAGCAACTCCACTTTTGGAATTAATATAGTTTAGCTGACATCTCAGTACAAAAGAGTAAGTGAGACACCACGATTTTCAGAGAGAGCTCAAGAAGCAGATGCTGACCTTTGATGGAGAGGGTCCATACTTCACTGAGTTGGTGAAGTACTAAAACCAGCTCTTCAATCTGAGAGCTGCTGGACAAACCCGGTGTGATTTTAAGGCTAGAAATGGTGCTGTAATCTCAGTTGCAATGCAGCACCTGCCTCTTCCCACTCTGTATTTCCTAACTCCCAGCTGAATTGATAGAGAGAGCCCTCAAAAAAACAGCCCTCTGCATGCTGAGGATCTGGCAGGGTGCTGAGTCACAGCCCAGGACTGTGTACCAAGCAGGGCGATGATGGCCAAGCCACACAAGCACATCTCAGAAGTACCAAGGGGAACGATGCTACAACCGTAGCTCAGTCGCCCCCCTGAACCTTGAAAGAAACGTATCCCCAATACCTGGGCATTTACCACACAAAACACTTTGGGAGTGGCTGAGGTTGTCACAAGCCAATAATCCTTCATGTCCAAGAATTCAAAGAGAGACGTGACTTCAGGGAGAGTCTGTCCAACCCCCCACCAAGCACACCCGGCCCTGGGAAGAGGATGAGATTGGGCAAAGGTGCTGGTTTAGGAGCCAGGAAGGTTTTGATAAAATTCAAGGAGAAAAACATTAGAAATCCCACTCCCTTTTTCACGTACTCGCAAAAATTCAGCTGGGACTTTGAGCAACAGGCTCTAAATTTTCAAACATGTCTAGTGACTTTAGGTGGGCACCTTGAACTCAGCACGCTGGGGACGGGATCTCCTGGGGGGTTTTGCTTTGCTGCAGTTCCGTTCTGCTTTTGCAGCACGTGGGAAGGTGTGCAGCACGTTATGGAAATCAGGCATCTGGCAAAAGGCTGTCAATATGTGCACTCCATCAACCCACTCCCTCCGAATCCCTTTTTAGTCTCAAAAAAATTCAGGCTGTACAATTTAGGAAAATAAACAATGGGGAAAAAAACAACAAAAAACAACAAATAGAAATGCCCATGCCATAAAAAACAAGGTGAAAGAGGAGACTGAGCCAAGTTAATCAGAGAGCTGAAATGAGATGTTGGAGAAAGGGGCCGTGGGTGACTTGGGGTTTGCAGTTAGCTGAGCGATGTGAAATCTCTTGTGTCTGGCTGAGCTCTGAAAGGAAATGCTTTATTAAATCTTCTTTGTGTGAGATTTCAAGCTGCCTCTGGACTGGAAAATAGGACCATTCCAGTATGTGGCATATAATCAGGAACTGAAGTTTTTAGTGCAGGTTTTTCTGCAGAGGAAACTCTGATCAGCATAGACACATAACTCAGAGGGCTCGGGATTTAGAAAGCTGAATTAGACACAATACCCCGTGCTCTGCTGTGCACCTCTTCTATCCAGTATCCCCAGAATGCTTCACAGAATTAATCACGCTGGCAGCAACAACCAGGCTTTGGGAAAGACGGAGCAGGTGGGAATAAATTCACCCCACTGAGTCTAAACTATCCCGTGGGCCAGTGGGGCTCAGGTCCATTATCTCAGCTTTCATTCCCCCTGAAATATAACACTTGCCCTGACTGCTCTCCTTTGTACTGGCTGTCCTGGAAGTCTCCAGTCTCTGTACTTTCTGCTGCGATCTGGCTGTGTTTTGGGAGGCTGCAGCCTCTCACTGTCCCTGTCCAGCACCCACCATTGGGCTTTGCTGAAAGCTGGTGGCTCACAGCTCTTCCCTGTCAAAGCAGGTCCGTGCCACCCCCAGATACTCACAGAAAATATCTACTAAAAAGAAATGGAAAGACCCAGGCACAACAAGAAAAAACAAGGATGAGAGGCTCCCAGAAGGTTCCCCCTGTTGCACAATCTCCCTTGCCCTTTTGCACATCTTGTCTCTCCCTCTGTGCTTGGCCACGTAGTTGGGACAGTGAGACCTGATCAGAGCCAGGACAGGCAGCATCGACCAGATTTCCTCCTCCTCTTAACCCCTTACTTCACACCACAGCATGTAAGGGTATGAAGAGCCTTGAACCTCAGTCTGCCTGCTGGAAATGGCAGGGTGTGAGTTCCTGATCTGCTTGCTGCCAACCCCAACAGGAAAGCTTCCCAAGGGGCTGAGATACACAGAACATCCCCTCCCTTTGCACCGCCCCCGCTGCAGACGAGCTCCTTGCCTACCTTTTATTGCTGACAAGAAGCAGGACGGAGCCGTTCTGAATATTGGCTTCTTTGAGAGTCTCATGTTCCTCGAGCTGCCTGGAGTTGTAATAAAATGTCTTCTTCCAGGAAGTGACTCCCTCCCGTACTAAGTGAGCCCGTAGGTCCATCACCGTGTCTCTGGGCTTGACCGTCAGAGGCATCATCATGTCCTCGTCCGCCAGGTGCACCTTAATGTGGTACCTCTTCCAGCGAGAAAGGCTCCTCCGCAGCGTGTCCATCCTCTCCAGCGCGCCAGGGCCGGGCTGCTGGAGAGGAGCATCCAGCTGGGAGGCCGGCAGAGCAGGGATGTGGCTCTGAAGAGGCTGTCTGCCCGTGCACAACTTAAAATGTCCTGCCAAACCTGTTCCTCCCAGTTGCCACGCTGCATGCTTCACATTCCAAGGAAGAGCTCACCTGGCTCCAAGAGCCTACTGGCTGGGAAACGTCTCCGTGAGTCATTTCCACACACCCCTAAATCCCATAATAATTACGTCTCCACAAAGTGCTCTTCATTCCAATGGCTCTCAGAGGACTTTAAAGCTGGATCCCCATAGCCATTAGAAACGTGGGTGCATGTGAGAAATGAATGGGTTTTGTAACCTCGTGTCTCCTGCTCTGCAAAGCTGCCTGCCGTGGAGTGGATCAGTTCAGCAAAGGAGGTGTTGAGGAACCTCACAGCTATTTAATTTAACACAGCAATTTTAATGAAGAAAAGTGCTTTGCATAGTGAAAAATTCCTCATGGGGGAGAGCCAGAGCACCCTGAAGAAGACACAGAGCCTGGCTGGTGTGAACACCCCTCATCAGCTCGGTTTCCCCCCAGAAGATCTGTGCAGTTATTGTGGGCAAACAGGCTGGGACCTTCCAAGCAAGGGTAGGACTCATTCGTTGCTCATCATCCCGTCAGATATCTGATACTGACTCACACGTGCTCCTCACTGGTTCATCATCTTGATTTCCTTTCAGGTCCCTGCCTAATTGATCGTATCCTGCTCTAGCACGTGAGTGGGAACAGCATCCCGGGGCTGCAGGCACACTGAGCAGACAGGCGACAGCAGAGGCCTCAGAATACCAAGAGGAACAAGCAATATTTTGGTAAATAAAACACCACCTCCAAAAGGAAGGAAGCAATGCCAGCCACGGGAGCTGCTGTAATTGAACGATCCTGCAAGGCAGACTCTGGCAGTCACAAGATGATACTTCAGAGCAAACATCATCGAGATAAGGAAGTCTTTTTTTTTTTTTTTTCTTTTTTTCAAAAAGATCAAGTCACCCTCTTATCTGGTAGGTAATTTCCTGCAGCCCATATTACAGGAATTAATTCCCTTGTCCATTCTTCTCAACACAGACCAGTATTTTCAGGGCAGAGTACTGCAAGATAGTTGGCTTCAGAGCCTGCTCCTCACTAAAAAGGGGCTGTTCTTGTCCATGAGATAACAAACCAAGCTGTCAGATTCTCAGATATGGCAGAAGTCAGCTCCCATTGAGAACAGGAGAGCTGTCCACTCGCTCATTGAGAAACAAGGAGGATTCCACCCTGTCTTCACACCTCCCTTCTTTTTCCCTCCCTGGGACGTTATGTCTCTGCCGAGAACAGCAGCAAATCTCTCCCGTTACACCAAAGACAAAGGAGATTTCCCTGTGCCCTTGAGAAGAACTGAAGCTTCTGCTAGCAAGATTTCCTTTCCGGATTCAGTCACTGTAAAGGTATGATTGTTTTGGTGGGGACCGGGATTCTTGGGTCCTCCTCACTCTGCCACTGAGTTGCTGTAAAGGCTTGAGATGAGTCACGTCATGCCTTCGTGTTTCTGTTTGCACATGTCATGACTGCTGCATGGTGTAACACGTGTCCCTGTGGGAAACAGGAGCAGCTTTTAGCACAGTCATGGTCTGGAAGCATTTAAAAGTGCCTGGATCTACAGATACATCAATAGTCTTCTTGAAGATAGGACAACACCACCCCTATTAGAGAAGGAGAAACTGAGGCACAGAGTGGGGCAAAGCTGTTACAACAAAAAAAGGTCACAGGTTAGGCTCTGCTCCCTGTATCTGGACATCTCAGTGAGAGGTCTCATTTTCAGAGACCTACAGAAACTTCCAAGCCTGGGACCTGGTGTATCCTTCTCCACTGGGCTGACATTCACTTGGGGGGCTAAAATCCCCCCCTGGTGTAAAGCCAGAGTCTCTGGCGTAAAGCAAGGGTCTGATCCAGTTCCCACTGCCATCCAAGGGCAGACTCTCATTGATGGCAGCCAGAACGAGATCAGGCCCCAGACACACCATGGTCTGATTGCTCTGGCCAACAGAATTTGCCCAGTGGGTGCCAAGGGAAGCATAAGGCAGCCTCATTTCAGCAGAGCCCGTCTGGGTGTCAGTGAGTCCATCAGCTCCATCCTTCTAGCGTACGTGACAGCCTGACAGCTGCCAAATACCTCCCTCAGACACCTTTCAGACAGCTCCTGTTTATTTTTAGGACAGCTCTTTAGAGTCAAGGCTCAGATCTGTATCATTGCATAGAAAGGGGGGATGGTGGCGGAAAGAAAACAGCTATTATTTTTATTTCTCTGCTTATGATGTGGTTGCAAACTTTCCTCATACACCTCCATCCACCCATACTTGGGACCCTTCGTTTTATGAAAAGAGAGGATACTCTAGCCTATGAAAGCCAGGAAAAGGAGAAGCATCGCAGTGAAGTCAGCTTATGAAATATTGAAGCAGTGAAACCCTCACTGGAACACGTGAATGTCTAATGCCAGTTCCAATTAATTTTGAATTTTTCATTAAACCATTATTAAAAGCAAGAGGACAGCAGAAATAAGGGAAATTGACTTGGGCAGTATATTAAGTACCTTAGTTTTGCTGGAGGATGTTTTATTATCTGTCCAAAGCAATTATTTCACCAGCTCCTGATGGTTTGTGGGCTAAACAGAGGTATAGGATGAAGTTCAAGATGGTCTTTCCTCAAAATTATTTTAATTTCCATCCCCTACCCTGCGCCTTGCAGCCTGCTTGGGTGATGTCTCTGGCACGTTGTATCTGGAGGAGGAGGCATGGAGGCAGAGTTCTGAGAATCTGCAATAATGTGTCACTCTGGCATTATTTACAAATCAAATAAAACCCTATTGACTTAAGCCTTTCCCCATATTGAGGGCAAACAGAAGACATGCAAACATTCAGAGCAACATTCATTAGGAAAGCTTGAAAAGCAATTTAAAAACCCGGGTGGACTGTGATCTATTTTTTTTGTTTGGTTGGTTGGTTTGGTTTAGGGGGGGAAGAAATAAAGTAACAGCATTTGGAAAATGTTGTCTCCTCTCCAGTTCTCAAAGATTCCTTGCTCCATTGACCAGAGCAAAGGAGAAACACCTGCCTGAATTAGGTGCTTCATTAAGATGTCTCAAGCTGGTTAAGATGATCCTGGGCCTTACAATGTCTTCTTACAACAGCAGAACAGAGACACTCATTTCTTAGGCTGGTTTGTTGTTTTGTTTGGCAGTGGCTGTGTTTTGCTGTGGTGCTGAGGACAACAGAGGAGAAGTGGGATGTTGCTCTATAAGGAAATAAAGGTTTCTTTATTTTTTGGTATCAATCACAGGGAAATTGCAACATCTGGGGTAAATTTGACCCTGATTCCCCTGGCAGAGCCTATAAGTCTGTGAGGAAAGCCCTCTGAGGGTGCTGGTCTTTCTGGCAAGGAAGATACTTTGCTGTTTCCTGAAGCTCTCTGATCCCAAGACTTGCGGTGAGTAATGCTGAATGCTTCAGGATTTTCCTGTGATGTTTGTTTGGGGTGAGTTTGTGTTGGGGAGCAGACAGACAGCAGGAGATGAAGCATGAGAGATGCCCCAGTCAGGGTGACTGTGCTTATACCTGTGACTCTCCAATGCTGGCTACCAAAGAGGGGCATTTTCTTAGGCTCCCCTAAGTGCCCAGTTCTGCTGGTGGGCACATTTTCTATCCTGTGAGGAATTCCACATATCTCAGCTGATGGAGCAGCTTAAGGCTGCTCTTACAGTGTTTATGTTCCTGAAGTGCCCAGAGTCCCCAGCTAGAGCTGTACCACCATGTGCCAAGATGAGCGAGGCCTTTCCTATCAGCCAGTGCTTCCCTCCTCCTGAGATGTGCTTGGTTATGACTGGGCTCGCTTTATACGTCATTGCGTCTACAGCAGACAAACAAAGAGCTAATAAATGCTTTGAGAAATGGGTAATTAAATGCAACAGCTTTTTAGAGCCCAACAGATAAGGACAAAATATGTAAGCCCGGGCGATAACACTTTCTCCTGATATGACTTATCTACAGCATACTGCTCACATCTGCAGCAGTGCTCAGGAATCCTATTAACTTCTTGTGCACCAGGAATAAAACAAACCTTTCTATGATGGGGAAGAGCTTCTCCTGGGGACTAGGGCAAAATCCTCATTGTTTAAACCATTTAAAAGCTGGAAAGTGGTTTTGTTAACATACATGGGAGGTGTTAGTGATAAGGTGACAGTCTCTAAACTGTCCCTGTCTTGTCAAGCTATGGGGCCCTATGCCCGCAGGCCAAGTGGCCTCTCTCTTCCACTCTCTTCCATCCTTGCTTAGCACAGGGGAAAATGTCCCTGTCACCCTGCCCTGCCCTAGACCACAGTCAGGAGCTCTCCATCTGCTCTGGCAGTAGAACAGATTTAGTAAAAAAGGTGTCACAAAAAGGGGGAGGTGATCCTAGTTTCATTCTTTTTGGTACAAATGAGGATTTCTGCCACTAATGCTACTGAAGGTACTGTCAGATGGATCCTGCTGCAGTATCCAAATCAGACTCCAAAAGGCCTTACAATTTCTCCAGCTAGATGCCCAGTATCAATATGGCATTACTGGGAGCTGTTGGACTCTGTTTGGCATGGGATTGAACTTCAGAAGAGGCTCCAGGAGGGGGGGGAAAGCTACATATATTCAGTATTGAAGGAGCAAACTTGCCTGGTTTTGGAACACGAGTGAACCTGAAGTTTTCTGAGCAAAAGTTGGATGTGAGTTGGTGACATTTTCTGGTGGAAAAGGAAAAAAACCAACCACATTAGTAACGCACATGTTAAATGAACCAGTCAAGTGCAGACAATGGAAAAGCTGAAAAATGGCTGTGGAGGAAAGCATTTTGCGGTGGTAGTTATTTCTCACTGCAGTTCTTTATAACTTCCCAGATGGGAGATTCATGACCCTAGGAAGAAGTCTGTATCCTCCAGGCTTTGGCCTGCGGCAGCCCATGACTCACTCGCCTGCCACCTTTGGCAATAAGCTGAGAAACAAGCCAGACAGCAAAACGCCTGTGGAAAGAGCAAAACGCATGTGGAAGCAGCAAAACAAGAGACAAATGAATTAATTGTTGGAAGAGGAGAAAATAAATAAACCTCTGTGCACAAAGGAGGGCCATAGATGGAGAGTGAGTGCTCATGCCACTGAGGGCTCCAGAGGAGCTGGCACTCCAGGCAGCCAGTTCCATTCGTTTGCAGGCAAAACAAATTCAGGATGCCTCAGTCTCAAGAAGTGAGGTAGGTGGAAATAGAAGATTTCAGGCTCTACCAGCCATTCCACCAGCAAGATGGTTTTCCAGGGGCTCGAAGAAGAGAGAGGATTTGTGGATCTACATTGCCATCTAATGGCAAGGAAGGGCCTAAAGATTTTACTGCGGCCCAGAAATGAGCTACAAGAGCAGAGTAACCCAAGAGAGGATTGTCCATACAGATGATTGTCCTTTGGTCTAAAGGCAACTGAATGGGTCTCACTGGTGACAGCAATACAGCCAGCCCAGAGAAAGGAAGGGCAACCAGTCTTGGGATAGAAGCTGCTGATTCCTCCTCTTCTGGCATCTTCTCCACTCCATTCTGTATTAGTGAGGAAGGTTAACATGCATGGGATGGTATTTGTTTTCTTCTGGTGTGCCAGATAGCAAGACAGACGTCCCAAGCAGGTGCATGTTTTTCAGGTGCTGAGGGAATTCTGCCATCCTATTCAAAACTCTGTCAAATTCAGCATCTCAGGAGTTCAGGATCCTGCTGGGAAATGCAGATAACCAGGATTATTTAAGAGAAGTAGAAAGTTCCCCTTGGATCTAGGCACAGGAAGAGTAGATATACCATTTTGGTCACATCTAACACAGTACCTTGTCCTCATCCATGATGAGTAATGGATAGTTAATGAGAAAGTATCAGAAAGAGAGTATTACAGCTGGTTACTGCCCTGCCGTAGCCTTCACAAAGGGAAGAAATTCAGTGAGATGTGAGGGTTTATGGATTTTGTCATTTAAAAGGAAACACCAGGAAGAAGTAAGTTTAATGTTTCTTCTAGTGCCACCTTTGCTACAGCACACTGCTAATGATCACCGTGTGATACAGCTTCTACAACAGAAAATATACAAGAGAGTAGACTATTAGAAGATACTTAAATGAAGAAAGCAAAGGAAAATTGGTAAAGGATTGTCAATAGCTACTTCTGCTTTGAAACGTTTATAGCCTTGACATACACAGCTTGGCATATGAAGGGAAGTTGGAGCTCAGTCAGTGTGCAAGAGGAAGGTGAACTTTTATGACCAGGAGTTTAGAACAGAGAAGAAGCTGAGGGACAAAACGGAAATATAAAGTGTCTGCTTCTCCCAGATAATGAAATGGGACATGGTGTGGGTTCCAGCTAACTTCTGGGCAACAGAAAAGGAGTGGGGATTGAGAGCAGAGAAAATTTTGAGACCTGCCAGACTTGAGGCCATAGCTCTGCCCCCCGCCCGTCTGTTAAAATGCCTGCTGCAACACGCTTCCCTCCCGGCCTGCTGCCAAAGAAATGAGCACACCCTCGAACAATCCAACTTCATTTCCTTCTGGTATCCTCTCATATTTAGGCAGCCAGCCTTGCCAAGCCTTACTAGGCCCAAACAATTCCTCTGAAAGAAAAGGAAAAACAAAGGAGCTCCTTAGAGCACCCTCCTGCCTGCCTGGAAAAAAAAAAAAAAGTGGTTTGGAGGGCTCTTTCTTCTCTCTTGGTCGTTCACTCTTTCCCAAGTTAATGAAAGCCAGAGGCAGTGAGGGTGATGATATTATCATTACTGAGAGACCAGACTGAATTTTTCAGGTATTTCTCTCTAGTTTGTGAAGCAGAGAGGGGAAGAAGGGAATGTACCTGGTTGAAGGACTACACAGGGTGACATGTTCCTTGATGTTCCTTTCTAAATGTGGGTCTGAGTCATGCTACTGAGTTGATTAGAAAAATTATCTTCCTGCAGTAGAAATACAAAAGCAAAAAGAGTCTTGCTCATTGTTCACTTCCCCAGCCCAAATTCTGAGCCTGCCCAAGCCTGCAGCAGAAGAGGGGCTGGTGAGCTGCCTGGAAAGCCACTTCTGCTCATCTCGGTAATCAGAAATTATGAAGAGGCTGTGAGAGCAGCCATGGAAACAGATCAAAACGTGTGCCTAAGGCTACATGCAGCTGTAGTCCTGGCCAGAGGCGTGCACAGTCTTGCATCTGCCTCCATCATGCGAGTTCCTACATGTGACAGGTCAAGTGGGGCTAATGCAGTCCTTCCCCGCTCCACTTCCTTCCCCCACTTGATGTATCTCCAAAGTTGAGCCCCAAAACCTGCTCCTTCTGAAACAGAGCTACAAACAGGGCCTGAGACGCATCCGCCCCTCACGGCATGCAGGACCACAGGGTGAAATGGGTACAAACACCCCTGTGGGGCCTGGTCTGGAGCCAGGATCGAGGGAGGGAAGCCCTGAAGAAGCCATAAAACACAGCCAACTGGTTTGAACTCAAGAGGAGCAGCATGTGAGCTGGACCACCAGGTCGCAGCCAGCAGAAGGAGGTGTCCATTGCTCTGAAAGAAGCCAGTGGAGATCATAAAAATGCGAGACAGCACCGGTTTCCCAGCGAACACTCAACTGACAACTGTCAAAAATCCCGAGTATTATTTTATATATGGTGGAGAGGCGGGGGGGGGAGGGAGGGG
>WUAM01000034.1:991838-1014805 GCA_024336885.1 Actenoides hombroni
ACCCCAGCCCTTCAAGGGAAACGCCTTCTGAAGGCCCTTCGGCTACAGGAAATCACTGTACAAACCCCACTTTTATCTGAAGGGATTGCACCATGCGTTCTGAAACTTGAATGCCTATCGGCGATCTCTTTCCTTAGTGAGGAAGTCCTTCAAACCTGTTCTCCTCCGCCAAAAACCCGACCACAACTGTGCACTCAACGGGATTGCCAGACCCTTTGTCGCAGCTTCCTTCTGCGTCGCTCCTTCCTAAAAGCCCTTCTGGCATCACAGCACCAGAAAGTGCACAGCAATTTACCTAAGGTGCAATGTTACAGGGCTTAAAAAAAAAAAAAAATAAATTCACTTTTCTTCCCCAAACTTTGACTCCTTTCCCTTCTCCAGAATGAAAACTGCAAGGCAAATCCCAAATCGTCTCCTTCCCAGTCAGGTAAAACAATTGTTTTTCCAGCTGGAGCAAAGGGGAACGGTGTGTTAGCCCCACTTTCACCCATTTAACAGAACAACCCCAAAACAGTTGCAGCCAGAACAGGCCTGACCTGACGCCGTGTAGTGGAAATCTGCAGCTCAGAAAACCCTGTCCCAGAACAAGGCACAAAGCCCTGCCGGTGTATAAAGCCACCCAGGGATCTCTGGTACAGGATGGGCGCTGGCACCACGCCTCTCACGGTGAGTGAAAGGCTCTGGGCTGGCCCCTAAGCTGGTGATGAAGCTCAGGCATTCAAGCCCAGGCTGCCCGATGCTGGTCACACGCCCACAGCCGCTGCGCTTGGGGCCGGGGCAGGTTCTGAGGCAGGGAGAGGGCTGTGGGCAGAGAGAATCCGTTCCCTCGGGCTTCACATCCACGGAGCAGCGAGCCCAGCGAAGCACTGCTTTGCTGTACTCCACTAGTGAAATCTCCTGAGGAGATCTGAGTCATTTCACGCCAGTCACAGGGCCCAAAGGAAACCCCAGAGTCCATCCCCAACGACAGAATTAATGCTGCTACCAAAGACCAGGCAAATACATCAAGCACTACAACCAGAGGCACAGCAAAGACTACCCGCCACACAACGCTAAAAACCCCGGCCAACAAACCCAGTTCTCCTGCCCCTTACCACAGTATTCACACTCCAAGTCTCCGTAGACCTTCCTTATCCTCTCACACAGCTCTGTGTTCATCTGCCTCTTCTGCAAGCTCTCCAAGATCTGCATGAAGGCAACGGCCCCGCTGCCCCCGTCCGAGGTGGCCGCGCTGGGAGAAGCTGCCCGCGGGCTGCTGGCCGCACCGGCCCCCGGGGCCGCGGCGGTGGCCGGTCCCTGGTGCCCGCTGCTTCTCGCGCTTCGGGGCCGTTCCCCTCGGAACAGGCGTTGCGAGCACCGATCGGCATCGGGAAGCGGTTATGAGTTTAGTAGGAAATGGCCGTTTAATAGGAAAAAGCGCTGCATGACAAGGAGCGGGGAGTTCCCGCCTCTCGGCGCCGCACCGCTGGCTCCAGCACAGCTGGGAGATGTCCGAACTGCTGGAAAATAACTTTCCCTCCTGGTTTCCACAGAGAAACGAGAACTCTCAGCTAGTGTGTAGCTCTCCCGGGGCCGGACAGCTGGTTTCACTTAAGATTTGTGTGTGATCAGCCTTCTCGGCATCTTCCTGCTATTTTATCACATGTCAGCGAGTTAGTTTTACCGTATAAGGACTGCGGGCTGCTTCTGGGAGAGGTGGAGCCAGGCTGACTCCAGCTTCCCAGTGGCCCCGTCTCCAAAGCTTTGGAATCTTGCTTAATTAAAATACGACTTCAAACTGCCCTGTTCAGTGGAAGGAGTTGCCAACTGCCACAGAACAGATGCCAGTTTTTCGATATGATCGATGCCTTTGTGTGTAAGTCGAGAAAGTTAAACACAGAGCACTGGGTAGAAAACAAATGGAATGCTGGATAATTGATGACTAGAGGAATCCTGGGTCAGCTTCCATTTGGATCCGTCACTGAAACCCCGTCCAAGATGGTACAGCTCTGAAGGAAACCGCTTCCTCCAGCTCAGGAGGAGCGGTCAGTAACCAAAGTTAAGTAACAGCAGCCAAACAATTCTTTTTTTTTTTCCAAAGTGATGAACATAAAGCATAAACCAATTCCCTTTCCAGGATCTATAGGCCATAAAAATGTCTTGGGGAAAAAAAAAATTACAAATTTTCTCTTATACCTGCCAATCATGCTCAGATTTGGGGGCAACGGAGCGTGCAACCCTGGCAGTTATTAAAGTAGGGCTTTATTTTCTTCCAAATAATAAGCAAGTAAAGCAGCCAGATCTTAATAAGCATGGTGTATTTATGGACACCCATTTGTTCGTCTCGTCAGTGTACGAGCATTTCTCCCAACAGCCTCCTCTCCATTTGTTACCTGCTCTTGTTTTTTAAACATTTACAGTGTTTCCAGTCACTCTGCAGTTTATTCAATAATATCTAAGCAGACCTAAGTATTAAGAACTGCTTTCACATTCCTTACGTATCCCAGGAAGCAATGAGAAAGCAAAGTGAACTTGCTCTAAGAACATACCTGATTTTGCCCTATTTCTGTTCCAAAGAAGAGTGACTGTCCCCTGCTGAGGCCAACAGGATCTCCCCAGCTGGGCGTGGACAGTCAGTGTTGGTAGGCTCAGGAGCCCATCCTGGGAAACAAAATGGCTTTAACTTCAGCTATGACAGGATATTGCTGCAATCTGTGATGAAACCAAGTACTGAGAAATCAACTGGGAAGGGTTTGGAACAAGACATGATGAAAACACTTCAGTTGTTAGCTTTTCGATCCTATGGAGCTGGGGGGGGAGGAAGTGATCAGAAAATAGATCTAAAAATAGTTGTTGGCAATCGGTGTTGAATCCTTTGTTGTGTGACAGGAATGATAAATACCCTTAAAAAGAAAGGAGCAGCACATAGCCAGTACCTTGAATTCCTGAGATACCACAGTCTGAACAAACAAAAAGCAGGGCCAGAAAGGTTCCTAGAGGTTCCCTGCGGGGAGGAGGAGAAGCTTTGCAGTGCTAACTAAGAAGGTTGGTCAGGCGGGAGCTGGCTCAGGCAGCCCCTCAGCTGCGGGTGGCTGTTTCCCACAGGCTGAAGGTGAGGTGGCAGCTCTGAACAGACGGATCCAGCTCGTGGAAGAGGAGCTGGATCGTGCCCAAGAACGGCTGGCCACAGCCCTGCAGAAACTGGAGGAGGCTGAGAAAGCAGCGGATGAGAGCGAGAGGTGTGTTTCCTTTCTCTTCTCTTACTTCTGTGGTAAAAATATTGAATATACAGGGATAAAATAATCCCGTGTAATTTATCATCTGCATGTACTAACGTGGATTGCAGGTCAGAGACTCGGGATGTTGTCACAAGCTTGACTGAGTAATTCTGTTAGCCTGGAAAAACACGACAGCAGGGTCGTAACGGGACACTTTGGGGTTACAAATAGTGAATGCTGCAATGGGACCTTTGAGATAGAAGTGCTAAAACACTTCCATACTAAACACTTCCCTTGACTTCTGCAGAGGAATGAAGGTTATTGAGAACAGAGCAATGAAAGATGAAGAGAAAATGGAGATTCAGGAAATGCAACTGAAGGAGGCAAAGCACATCGCCGAGGAAGCCGACCGCAAATACGAGGAGGTGAGAGGAATAAGGAAATGATCAAACGTGCGGGAGAAGTGGGAGCAGCTCCGTTGCCCCGCGGTTCAGCTGCTCCTTTACGCTCTTCACCGACGGCCCAACTTGGGAACGTACCCAAAGAGGAGTCATTTTCATAGTGACTGCAGCAGCACCTGAGGTATTTAATGCTAAAATAGCTGCAAAATCGAGGTTGTTTGGGGCAAAAGCCTGTTGCATCTGTGCGGGTACGTTCTACTCTAAAGGGAAAGCGTGAGCATCGTGCTTTGAGAGAAACAGGAAGGTGATTACAGAGTGGCTTGATCGAGATGTTGTCTCTTTACAGGTTGCCCGTAAACTGGTTATTTTGGAGGGTGAGCTGGAAAGAGCTGAGGAGCGTGCGGAGGTGTCTGAAGTGTGAGTTACTCCACACGCACCTAGAGAAACCTACCACTGTTAGCAGGCCTGTAGTAGGTGTAGAAAAGCCTTTATGTACACTATATACCCACTTTGCTCTTTTCACGCTTTGTAATTACATCATCCCTTGTATTTTTAGACTTCTTAAAATTAAATTAAGTCATAATAGGGACTGCAGTAATTTATACTATTGCTTTTTCCTACAGCAAATGCAGTGACCTTGAAGAGGAGTTAAAGAATGTCACCAACAACCTGAAGTCTTTGGAAGCTCAGTCTGAAAAGGTTGGTTCTTTCAGTAAACTCAAGGACAGGGGCAAAAGCAAAACTTTTAAGTCAAATTCATAGAAATAAGCCAGAAATACAAAGCGGGTGAAAGGGTTTCACTGCCTGTTTAAAGCTCAGTCAGTTGTGCCCAAAACCTGGTCTCCCATTTCCCCTCAGTTTGCCCCTGACTGCTCTCCCTTTTCTGATCTTGCTCTTCTGGGGGTTTTGCCCTTTTAATAAACACAACTGTTAAAACTCTTGGATTTCATTAAACAGTCGTTTCTGACGGGTCTAAACGGGTAAGAAAGCTTCACGTTCTCTTGTACATTCAGCTGGTTTTGCACTGCATGAGCCCCTTGAGATGTTCAGGTGACGCAGGAAGGAACCTGGGACGTCCCCAGTCTTAAAATGATGGTTCATGAACCAGAGTTTGAAGTGTCTTTGTGAAGGGGAGAAAAGTGTGGGCAGGGTGTTTGCAGCCTCTGGGAAAGAAAAAGTGGTTATGGATGGGTTACAGTTTCATAAACATTTATTATTGTTGCTACAACTCCCTTAAAGAGTGCTTGTCGTTTTCACAGTACTCGGAAAAAGAAGATAAGTACGAAGAAGAAATCAAGATTCTGTCTGACAAGCTTAAAGAGGTAGGTGTGTCCACCCCCAGACGCTGATCTTGGCATCATTTTTTAACAGCACCCAATGACTCTTACTTTTCTTTTTTAGGCTGAAACTCGAGCTGAATTTGCAGAGAGAACAGTTGCCAAACTGGAAAAATCTATTGATGACCTGGAAGGTAGGAAACAGCTCTTGAGTTTCATTTAAAAGTGGGGAATTTTAAATCAGAAAACTAAATTTTAGGAGTGGGTGTTGGATTTTGCTGGGAAAGGACAGAAGTGCTGGTCAGGAGCACTGGCAGATCAGGGTCATGTGTCCACTGGACACGTCTGTCCCGTGTGGCACCTCCTGGCTGGAGGAGGTTTTCCTGAAAGAGGTTCTCTCGCACAAGGCTGGTACCAATAACCCGCTGAGGGCCAGCTCACAGACACGGGCACCCAGGGGCTCTTGCTGTGACAATAACACGATCCCAACCCTGCTGCATCCGATTACTGAAAAGTAATTTGGTGAGATTAAAGGAACTAGATGAAGCCTCTGACCTGGCAGCTGTGAGGAATTCTTGCTTTCATACAGATACTCAGTTACACATCTGTTTTCTTCTCCTTTTCCTCCCCAACTGCTTTGCCTGCTGCCTTCTGTCTTCTGCTGCGCGCCTCTCCTCTGGACTGTTTTCCTGCATTTCTCGCTGAAACGCGCCTGCTGCCCTCGCGCCCGGCAGACGAGCTCTACGCTCAGAAGCTGAAGTACAAAGCGATCAGCGAGGAGCTTGACCATGCTCTCAATGACATGACCTCGCTGTGACGGCGCGCGGGGGTCGCTCTCGCTCGCTGCATTTCTTAAGCTTCTCTCGCCTGTAAGACCTGTCGCTCCTGTGCAACTTCCACAAGCGATCCTTCCGCCTCCTCTGTAAGAGCTGAGCTCAATAAAAACTACATACCTCTACCTCTCAGCTTTTGGGGTTTATTTCCTTGTAACTCACCCAAAACACACTAGTAATGATGCTGAAGAGAAGCTGAGCCCCTGCTGCCAGGGACAGGCAGATGCCATCAGCACAGCAGCCCCCGGCAGCCGGGGCAGGACCCAGTGCTCTGGCAGACACCTGAGTTTTGGTGTTCCCTGGGACGTGTGTGGCAGCAAAGAGCTTTGAGAGCATTTCCTTGTGTGCTGTGGGGCTCCATCAGCCACGTTAAAAACCTCTCAGGACAATGAAAATTGGGAAGGACTGTAAATGAAATGTCCAATCAAGACACAAGTCTTGTCATGTTACACATCAAAAGGCGTCCAAAAACCTCACTAAATTAAAGCAATTGCCAAAAACCCTGACCCGGTTTTATGGATGCAGTTACAGTGTTGTCCTGAACGTGCAGGTGAGTGACGATGGGGTTTACTGAAAGAGGAAAGGCTGTAAACTGACATGCTTTAAGTCTTGGTTTTTTCCTTCTTTCTCACTAGAAAAACTTGCTCAAGCAAAAGAAGAGAACTTGGGGCTGCACCAGACACTGGACCAGACACTAAACGAACTGAACTGTATATGACCTGGCAGAGACCTCCCAGCGGCCAACAGACCCCGAAGCCTCTCTGCATTTACCGCATCGTTCCCCTCTCTCTTTCCCTCTCTCTCTGTCTCCTGAACAAAACAATTAAGTTATGAACAGTCGGACACCTGCGAGGCTCTGCGAGCCTCTCCGGGCCACCGCTCGCTCCCGGAGGCGACGGCCGCCGTTGCTCCCGCGGCGTGCGGGAGAGCGCGAGTGGCTCCCGGGGGCCGCACCTGCCGCCATCGGTCCCCGTGTCCGCGGTAGCGCGGCTGCAGCTTTGCCCGCGGCCGGTCGGGTTTGTATCCCCCCCGTAGCTGTTCCCCAGCGGCAGCGCTGCCCTGCGCGGCCGGCCGCTTAGTGCCCTTTCCTATTAAACGATTTCTCACAGACCCGAGGTCTCCGGCCGCTCTCCTTGTAGGGCTTTTGTTGCGGTGACGTCACGCGCCGCCACGTCACGCCAGGCGGCGGGCAGGTCAAGACGTGACGTCGCTGCCGAACCGCTCGGGCCGGCTTCGCCTCGGCGGCTCTTCCGCTCGCGGCGCCCAGTGACGCCGCGCCGGGCACCCGGCAGCGGGACGAGCAGCCAATCGCGCCGCCGCTTACATCCCGGGCCCGCACCGCCGGCCAATGGGGCGCCGGCTCCGCGCTCTTCCTGCCCGACTCCGCGGCGACGCGCTTCGGGCTCGGCCAATCCGCGAGCGGCGGGCGGGGATGGGCGGCAGGCGCGGCCCGTGAGGCGGCGCGGGGGGCGGGCGCGGCCGGAGGGGCGGCTGCCCGCGAACATGGCGAAGACGTACGACTACCTGTTCAAGCTGCTGCTGATCGGCGACTCGGGCGTGGGGAAGACCTGCGCGCTCTTCCGCTTCTCCGAGGACGCCTTCAACGCCACCTTCATCTCCACCATCGGTGAGGGGCCCGCCGGGGGCCGCGCCGAGCCCGGCCTGGCCCAGGTGATCGGACCGGACCGGACCGGGCCCCGCTGGTCCCGCCTGGTTCGGGAGGAGGCTCCGGCTCCGGGCCTGGGAGCGGCTCGTTCCGCCCGGAGAGTTTGACGGCGACGGACGCGTCCCCTGGCTTGGGCCGCGGGAGCGAAGGGGGCGGGTTCGCTGCCTTCGGGGTGGCTCCGGCGGCTGCTGGGGCCCGGTGCCGGGTTCGGGAGCGGTGTCCAGCCCGGCTCTGAGCCGGCGCCGGCTGCAAAGGCTGTCGTTGGTTTGTTCCCCGCGTCCGTGCGGGGGCCCTGCTGGGTCTCAGCCGGGGCCCGAGGTGCTCCGAGCTTCGCTGCTTGTCGTGAATTGCGTTTGGGACCTTGTCGGGCCCTTCGTTGGCTGAGGGGAGGATGATCTGCTGGGGCTGCTCCTGAGAACGTAAGAATCTGGGCGAGGAAACGGGGAGGAAAAATGTTCATCTGCTCTTCAACAGAAGCTCAGAGTAATGTGGTTGTTCCTCTTTTCAGGTATTGATTTTAAAATTAGAACCATAGAGCTGGACGGCAAGAGAATTAAACTGCAGATATGGTAAGAGTTCTGAGGTTTCTGTCTGATCACCGGGTGCAGGGTGGTGGCATTACTGGTTGTGTTCCAGGTCTGCTCTTCAGTGCTTTGTGCTGTCTCGGAAACTAAAATGTACTTCTAGTGCATCTGAAGTCAGGTTCAAATTAAACTGATGAAAACTGTTGGTGGCTTTGAGCGGGGCAGGTTTGAGCGAGCCCCGTGTTCTGTCTGTCGCAGGGACACCGCCGGGCAGGAGCGATTCCGAACCATCACCACCGCCTACTACAGGGGAGCGATGGTAGGAGCGATACGGGCCCTGCTAAACCTGCCCCGGGCGGGTCGGCTCTGGCCGCCGGATCCGCTGGGTTTACGTGGAACACACACACACTTCTGTCTGTCGTCCGACGGGGAAACTCCGCCTGGCTGAACGGCACCGTTCAGAGCTGCACGGGGGCAGCGTGGGAGCTCCCGGGGCAGCTTTCCCCCTCTCACCTGCTCTCTAAATCCGCGTCCCGCAGACGCTATCTGGGCGCAAACAGCGAGTAGATGTTACGGGCAGCTGTGCACCAGCTGTTTGAAAAATAGTCTTTGTTAAGTTGCTCCTTTCTGCTATGGACGAGGCTTTAGCTGCTGCTTCAACTGCCGCTCACTGAAACAATCTGTCTCCTCCTTCATCTTCAGGGCATTATGCTAGTCTATGACATCACCAATGAAAAATCTTTTGAAAATATTCGGAACTGGGTCAGGAATATTGAAGAGGTAATTTCTCTATTCACTTACTAGATACTAAAGCTCTTGTTTCTTCCTCTGAAAGCAGTTGAAACGTAATTGCTTCAGAAGCGTTAAGCTTCTTTTGAATTCATGTGCTGAAGGGTCCTTGCAAAATAAACGGAATGCAAATCAGCTGATACCTCCTGGAAGGTGCTGGTCAACAGCAAGGGGCTGCGTCCTGCCCTGAGGAGTGACCAGGGAGCTGTGGTTGGGCAGGACACGCGCTGGGCTGAGAGGTCTGGGGGAAGCCTGTAAATCTGCGGAAGGTGCTCAGTAGGAGCAGCATCTCCGCGTTAAGTTGCCTCGGTTTTTTGACAGTATTTATCTACAAAAAACCAAGCCAGAGTCTGTTCTGTGGTCTGTTTTATCTCAGCATGCCTCTCCAGATGTTGAAAAAATGATCCTGGGGAACAAGTGTGACGCAAACAACAAAAGACAAGTGTCTAGAGAACAAGGGGAGAAGGTAAGTGCTGGGGCTTTAATGTGTTTTAACTCGGATTTGCGTTACAATGGTGTCCATCACCGCTTCCCGCTTCCTGGGGGCTTTGGTGGCACTTCTGAGAGCAACTGTTGTGCTGCAGCTCGGGAAACATTCATTTCCCTGCTCCCAGAAAAAGATGAGTCTGTGTTGTGAAGTCTTGTCCATTACCTGGTCAAGATGTGTTAGGTGCAAAGCAGTGAGCTGGACTTCTCCTTAGAAAAAGGCAGAAAATCGTTCTGGGGGTTGGCATTTTGGAGATGTCTCTTTTTGGCTGCAAGCCACTGAGACAAGGTGGACAGGAGTGCCTTTTCTGGCAGCGGGTGTTCCTGGGTCAGAGGTAGAGAAGGTGCTTCTACGTATGGTGGATGTTACGAGGCTGACAAGGTTCCTGTGCAAGGAAAAAAATGCAGAGATGAAGGAGCAGGTTGAAACACGAGCAGAGCAGAGCCCAGCCAGAGCAGATGCTGATAGGACGAGATTTAGTTCCCACTTTCTGCAGTTGTTCTGCTTGAGTCACCCCCGGAGCCGCTGCGCACGACGCTGGGTCCCGCACAGCCCGTTCTATTTAGAGCCATTCCTGCAATTCTCCAGCTAACACACAACTTGCTTTTGTTCAGCTTGCCGCCAGTTTCGGAATCAAGTTTATGGAGACCAGCGCGAAAGCAAATATAAACATCGAGAATGTGAGTACTGCCGCCCGCCCCAGTGGCTGCTGGTTGGTTGGCTTGGGCAAACCAGCGACGGGCACGCTTGCCCGCCCCAGCCGGATGCTAAAGGTGGCTGTTAGATACCACAGACAGGTCATTACCTCCACGTCCGCGCGTTGCGTGCAGGCGTTGTCTCACCGACGCTGTGCTAATTGAAACTGGCTGCGATGCGCAGAGCAGGAGGGTGTTGGGCAGAGTGTGGCAGAGCGGCGCGCTGGGAGACCCGGCCGTGTGTTTGCGTTCCGTGGTGGGGTTGCTAAAGGGCTGTGTTACCCCTGGCCGCGCCCCGCCGAGTCCGCTCTGTGCTGTTGCGTTTCGGGGCTCGGAAAGGAAGTAGTGGGCTTAGAAAAGGAGCACTAAAACCTGGAGGGGACTGGGGGAGGGAAGTGAAAACTTGGTGCTCTTTGGAGTTCAGGGTGTGTAGAAACTGAGGAAAGCAGCTTATTGCTAAACAAGAATGTTGGGATCTGTTTTATTGACCGTGTAACACTTCACTGTTCTACTTGTCACAGGCATTTCTCACTCTTGCGAGAGATATCAAAGCAAAAATGGACAGGAAGTTGGTGAGTTACTTTTACTCAGTCCACGCTGTAGTTAAGTAGGGGAAAAAACCCTAAGCAAAAGCCTAACAGCACTTGCTGTTCCACCGCGTCTGAAACACACTTTGTTGTCTTTTCCATGGGGGATGCACTGAAAGCTGTAAAAATTTTGGAGTTAGTTTTGCCAAGCTACGCTCTGACCTTGGCCTGTAAGCAGTTGTTTCTGCCTTTCAGGAATTAGCTGCAGTCATTGAGGTTTTCCAAACAAAATTCTTTTGTTTTACTGAACGTTGGGAGAGCGGTAGAGCAGTTTAATGGTGTTTCTTGCTCTTGTGGTCTCAGAAACAGAATCATCTAAAATAGGCAGACACATAGGAGGCCCACTTCATGCTACAGGGTCGTGCTTAAAAGTTTAGTATGTTTAAAAATAGGTAAAGAACTAATTTTTTTGATAGATTTTGTACAACAAAGTTTGTTCCTTGTGAAACGAAACTAACAAAGGTTCCTTCTACTTCTCCCGAGCGTTCCACCTTCCTGGGGCCAGCTGTGTGCAGACAGAGCTGCAATGGTTTGGGTCTTGCTGACAATTCCTGTTTCAGCAAGAGCCAAACACATCCTCTAACTTTGTATTTATTTTTCTAATCTCTGCTGTCCGTGAGTTCATAGAGAGGAGAAGAGGTGCTTTGTGTGTCAGCCACAGATGCAGTTCTCTGATGTCTTGCAGTGGCTGAAGGAAGGCTCAGAGCAACGAGTTACAACTCCTGTTGATTTTAGTAACGGGTTTTGGGTATGACAGGCTTGCTTCCACAGGATGCCCAGATGAAGCGTGGATGTGAGAAGCTGTTCAGTATAAATAAGTAATCTCATATTCTTTGCATCTTCAGGAAGGCAATAGCCCGCAAGGCAGCAACCAGGGAGTCAAAATCACAGCAGACCAGCAAAAGAAAAGCAGCTTTTTCCGATGTGTTCTTCTGTGAGGGACACGGCCTTAAATCTGAGCCTCTGCTCAGCTGAACTGGACTGTGCCTGCTCTGAGTGAGATTTCCTCTGTCTGTGGACTTAGCGTTTTCAGGATACCTTGTCACTTTGTGGCCAGCGGAATAAGAAATTGCTTATTTTAGTAATCGTCCGGCTCTTCGGTTGTGGAGATGAAACAAGTTTGGTTTTGTCCGGTTGCCGCTGGGCACGCGTAGTGTCTGGCAGAGGGAGTACAGATCAAACGTGACCTGTGATAAAGCACCTTTGCTGACAGGCTTCAATCTTTTTGTTCATTTCTGTAATGTATCCAAGTTAGATTAAGTTATGATCAAAATAAGAACCCGAAATGCCAATATTAATAAAGTACAGGGGCGTGTACATGGCACATGTGCATATCCATGTCTGTAGGGGCATATAGAGCAATGGCATCAAAACATCAGATAAATGCACTTAGGGAAATAGCACAGGCTTATACCTTTGTAGAAGGTAGGAGGAAGTTTTCTGCATCTCCACCTCTGCTACTACAGAGAAAACCCTTTATCTGCCTGATGCTCGTTCAGTTGTGTTGTTTTAGACAATCTTGGAATACAGTTTGGAAGTTTAAAAAAAAAATAATAAAATCCTGCTCAAAGGAATATTTTTTTACAAAACCAAAGTGTGCTGTAAATATATTGGATCCATACCAGCAGGAGTTACTTTACCCACATCAGACTTGACAGTGCTTAATTCAGTACAGCCGTGGCAACGCGTTGAGCAGGAGACGACTGCTCCAGGGAGTCCTGTGCCAGTGACCTGCGTCTGTCCTGGGAGAACAGGCCCTGGGTCAGGTCGGGATGCTGCCTGGATTCTTCCTAACGTCACAATGGGCGTGGCTTTTCCTTCTCCGTTTGAGAATGACACCAGACCTGTCCTGAGGTAGCAGCTAGGTTGAAATTGCGAGAAGAAAACGGATTGCACGGCTCCCAGTTGTGTGTTCTGGTGCACACTTGCTCACATATGCAAATAAACGTTGCACATATGAACACTTGGTGAAAAACAACCTTTTTTTACAGGGATGTTTGCCTTGCTGCTGCGTATCGGTCATTTCCAATGCTGAGCAGCAGCAAACCTGTTCATGGTGTGCATCAACACAGACGTGTAGTCCTCAGTGGAAACACTGAAGGTATTTATTCCTATAAACACAGCTTACTCCGTTTTGATGTGTAAGGTGCAGTAGGCAAGCTCTGTTCCCAGGTAGCTGCTCGCTCTCCGTGCAGAGGCTGTGAGCCTGACTTGATTGGACTGACAAAAGGAGCCAGTAAGAGCCAGCTGCTTCCAAACCTATCGAGCCAGGGGAGTGATGATGTATTTCATTCAGACGAACCTACCGTCTGTGTCCTGCAACTCACTGGAATTGTTAACGTGCTGTGTTTACACTGACAACTGCACTTAAGGGTCAAATTAAAGCTGATTTTAAAGTTAATGAATTTACTCACCGGTTTGGTTTTCTTCCAAGTTTGTGGTGTTATATTCTGGCCTCAGAGTAGCCCTCCTAAGTGCTTCTGGAGTTAAAGATCTGTCAGGTTCATAAGTACATTTCCTAAATCAGCAGCACAATGGGGCTCAACAGGAATGCTGCCTGTTCTTCTAAAATGGGAAAAGGAAATTTTACTGTCTAAGTTACTGGTTTATAAAGCTGCATTTTCTATGCTACCAACCTTTTTATTTTATCTTTTAATAGCTAGCAGATGACAGTGAGCTCTGTTCATGATTAAAATCATACCTGAAGCTTTCCTATATCCAGAACCCTGTGATTTTGTTTGTTTACTTGTGGATTTTTAGCGTGAGGACTTGGTAAACATGCACCGTAGTGGAATACATGCAGATGTGTTTGTAGGATAAAACCACATTAAGCTACTGAAGAGCCTTCTAGGTGGTATGTGCTTCAACGTGTAGTTACTACAGGGCTATAGATGGGGCAAAAAACGTTCCTGTCGTGATATAAGGAGCTTGACTTTGTGTGTGCCTCAGGAAATTGAGGCAGAATTGGGGAGGTGATGAAGACACGGGCCGAATGTTGTTTTCCTGCACAAACCCCATCTGTTTAATGATTTGTTTCTGGCTGAGTAGTAATTGTGGATTGTCTCACATCCATCCTCTGCGTGAATATAGCCAGGCATCGCAGCCAGACTTCCCTTTCCAAAGTGACTAGAACATTAGTCTAACTTGATAGCCCTGTCTGTCCACCGCGGTACTGGGTGTTGCCCATGGACAGTGTCTAAATTGATACCTCGAAATGAGAAGCAAATTAGTAATTTACAAATGGATAAAAGTTGAAGGATGGAATTGTTTTTCACTCCTCATTTTTCTAAATCTTCAGCTACTCTTTTCCATTCAAAGGTGACTCTTTTTATAGTACGTTTTGTTGAAACTTATGCTGGTTGTTGCATGTGTTCATGTACCTAATTTAAAGCAAGGTTTCCTTTTATGAATGATTGGTTTCACTTGGTGAACAGCTATGTTATTGCCCGATGTCAGGAAGTTTCATACAACTGCTATGACTACAGTAATGGCTGTCCTTCTAGGCTGTACCCAGAAAATTACATCAGTGAAAGCAATATGAAACCTAAAATGCAAATGTAAGACTGGACAAGGGTCAAGAAGCTGCAGTTGCTTGACCGTGTCACTAAATATGGCCACCAAATCTTGGAGGAGGACAATATGTAGCTGATGTTTCCATCACACAGTTACATTACCGTGGGTTTTTAAGGGTGAATGTTATGGAAAACACAAGGATCAGAAGAGCTGCCATGTAAATACACACAGTAATGTACTGATATCTTCAGCTTTCTTTCAGAAGGAAAAAATCTGAAGTTGGGATACAAAATTTGTAAACCTGAGGAATTTTAAGTAGCTCTGGAAAACTAACCGTGCTTACTACCATTTCTCAGCATCTAAATGCCACTAAAATTTCAGGTAATTGATTAGCACTTGGTTTGGGGAGAAACAAACCCATTTTTGAGCACGTTCTCAACTTCCCTTACTTTAATGAGTATCGTGAAATTCTGTGGTTGACCTTGTTTTTGAGGCTGGTTGCAATATTCCTAATAGTCCTCACCCTGTGGGGTGTAGACCTGTCAGGAGCTCATCCATCAGTAAATGGTGGAGCTGCTGGTTTACCACCTTTGCCGTTCTCCCACTTGCATTCTGTAGGTCCTGTGCTGACAGGAACGTCGAATGTTCTTGACATCAGAGCCTTACGCCAGCATCAGACTTTTCAGCCTCAGATTTATAAATCCTGTGGATTATTTTAAAGTCTCTTTACTGCTGCTGAGAATTATTTAGTCTCTCCTTTCAGGCGAGATGATGATCATCTCGCTGACAATAGGTAAGGGTTGCGTGGTGCTGGCAGAGGTGTCTTTGGCTGATGATCATGCTCAAAAGCTGCTGTGATTTCTTGTTCTCTTGGACTTGAAATGGCCAGTGTTTATGCTGGAGAGGAGATGGACAAACAGCTGCATAGAGGCTGGTCTCCATTTGTGCAGCAGTTCATCGGGGTTGGGAAAGAATGCTGCCTGACTTCTGTCTTCATTTCTAGGTTAAATAAAGATCTATTCTGTTGACCGTTAATGGTAACGTGCCTTATTCCATGAGCCATCTCTCATGGATCATGGAGATGTTGTTTCTGTGGGTGATTCAAGTTTAGTGGCTGGTCTCTTGCCTTCCTGCGGGAATCCTGTGCTTGACGTTGAGCGTGAGTTGGGACTTACGACTTTGTTTAGAAGGGAACTTAATGCATCCCAATATTTTTTAAAATAACTGTAAATTGTATTTTTAGAATGACTACCTTTGGCTGCCACCCTTCCCCCATGACAGCTGCTTTCTTAAACACTTCCCGTTGATTTTCATGTTTATATTAAAACCAAAACTGTTGTTTATTACAGTAGGTATGTTTTTACTCTGTTGTACAGGACCCCGAGCACTGCATAAATAAACTTCTTATGAAAAGAGAATTTTACAAACTTACTTTGTCAGTGCTGTTGATCATTCATGCGTCTCTAGTGTGGAAAATGGGGCATTTCTGAAAATGGGTGAGGACAGGAACCTGGGGCAGGCTCTTTTGTGCTTTAAAGCGTGTTGACTTTTTGTTATAAATTCTGAAATTGAGAACTCCCCTCTGTATTCTTGGCAGAACCTGTGATGGGTTCTGTGACACTGGGAGAACAGCAGATGGATTCACTGGACTGTTTGGTAAGACTGTTAAAGCTGATCAGAGGAGTTGCTTACACAATTTTGATTAACTGTAATGTTTTCAAGGGGTTTTTTTACTGGTTAAGCCATTTTCATAGGAATTTTTTTAGAAGCTGTAATTTGATACAAGTTCCTTTATTACCTCGTGGTATCTGAACTTTTAAAAAAATATTTCCCATCTCACTGTCTAGGCCAGATTTGCTCTAGCTGGGGGGAAATAGACACTTTGTTAAATTACAGGGAAATCTTAATGAATAGTTCCTTTTGACAATGTAAACAAGGGACAGAGTTCTCTGACTGGTTCAGCTACCAGAAATTGTTCTCTTTGCTCTTCTCGATTTGCTCTCTCATGGGTGGTCATCTCAGGTGAAATAATAGTTGTTGAAGCTTCAAGAAGTGCTTCTGTCTACGTGTTTCACCAGATTCAGATTCGAATGTGAAATGTGCTATGAAAAAAAAGGGAAATAACAATCACTTGTCTGTCACTGTTCAAAAGGATTCACTACAATTAATCCCAAGAATGTACAATAAGTTAGAAACTCTTTTGCAAAGCACTTGCAAAGAATAGGTACATTAAATAAACACAAGATTTGAGTGCCACTTTGTGGAAGGTGTGAGTCAGAAACCACATTAAGATTACAGTACACATTTGAATGAGCTAATCTTGTGTACTTAACAATGGAGCTGAAGTGCTAATAACTTTCTAAGTTACGAGGACTTTTTGTCATGTAAGAAGCACATCAGAGGTTCAAAGAGCAAGTCAAGAAACCCTCCATGGTTTCTCAAGGATCTGCTTTCCCTGGCTTTCCAGCGGGCAGACCTACTAGAAACTGTCAGGGGAGAGGGGTGACCTGTAATGGCTGAGGAGGTGTAAACCATGTTCTTCAGAGACTTCTGACAAAAAAACCCTAAGAAAGCGATTTTGTGTTAGAAATGAAAAGCCAGTATTACCTGAGGAAATCTGGAGCTCGTATTATCATATGCTGAAAGTCTTCCAAAGACAGCTTGCCATCGTTGTCCGCATCGGCTTCATAAATCACTTTATCACACACCAGGCTAACTTCTTCTGGGGTAAGTTCATTTCGGGTTAATTTGTTAACAGTTTTCTCTAGATCTGATTTGCATATGTAATCATCATTGTTAAAATCTGTCAAAGGAAACAAAATGAATTTCATGTAACAAAAGTCAGCATTTTACATGGGTGACTGCCAAGACCTAATAGGAAGGGTTTGGTTCCCAGGCTGCGATGTAGTTATGTAAGTAGAACTTGCAGATCAGAAAAGAAGTTAGCTCTTTTTACATGTATAAAATTCAGTAATAAAATTAATTTATTGATTTTAAATAATTTCTCCTTATCACCCCTAAGGGTAACAATTGTAAATAGTTTAATGGCTAAACGTAGCCTGGCCATAATTAAATCATTCTAGCAAATCAGTATCACTGACTTAAATGCAAGAAATGATGTGAAGTTAAAGAGCAGGGGCTGCTCAGTTTTGGTGGGGGTTCACTTTTTTTAACATCTTTGCTGAATCACGTACAGTTTAAATTTTTAAAAATCTATATTTTTTTATTTGTTTGATATATTGTTTGGCTGGAGCTGATCATAAAGTAATGGAAAATGATACTGTAAAAAAAAAGCCAAATAAACAAAATCTTTACATTTGTCCTTGGAGGAAAAAGTTGGCAATGTGCTTCCCTGCCTCCCCCTCCCTAAACCACGCTCCAGATTTACGGGCAGCCACATCCCTTGGGCTGCACTTTTCCGAGCAGCCCCTCAGACAGAAGTATTTCTTAAATGTTTATCAGCTCTTGGAAACTGCAGATAATTTTGGGTTGTAAATTCTGTAGTAAATCCTAATATCAAACAAGTAAGAGAGAAAAGGATCACGGAGAGCAGAAGTTCCTAGGGGAAAGAACAGACATTTAAATGCAATGAAAAGAAAGGTTGTATTGAAAACATACCGAGTTAAAAATCATTATGGTGACAAAATGAATATTTTGCATCCCTATGTGAAGCTACAGGATTTCCCCAAAGTTTACTTTTTATGTATGTCTCACTCACCATAAATTTTAAAAGCATAATAAGCTTTCAAGTCTCTGGGAGCCATTTCACTCAGCACTGAAAACATGTCCAAAAAATCATCTAAAGTCATATTGCCGTCTCCATCCTGTGAGAAAACCTCTGCTATCCGCTGGCGGAATGGATTGTCCTGGGAAACAGAACACAGGAGCAAGGGAAGGTCATCTTTAGCGTTTATTTCAGTGCAGATAAGACACAATTGGAGTGAGATTATTTTTTGCTGTAACCTCTTTTTGGCAAATACACCCCTTTCTGCTGTGCTCTTGCCTAGTGTTGTATCAGAGGTAGCCGCGGCTGCAGCCGCCTTTGCCCTTTGTGCCATTTCAGGGTGTTCTCAGGAAGTTGCTAAAAGGTCCAGAAAGACTTTCTGACTTCAACAGCCCGAATTTATTTGGATTTCAGCTTCCCAGAAAGGACTACTGGATGAATTATTACGAAAAGGTAGATGAAACTGCAATGTGTCACTTGACTCTGGTCGTGTCCCTCGCTCTGTACCTTCAGCTCTGGCATGCTGCCAATCAGTTCATAGGGAAGTGTCACGTCTGGTTTATCGGTGTAGTCGAGTGGAACTAGCTGTGGGGCTAGGTCTCGGTATCTGTAAAACAGCCTGCAACAGAAAGCAGCTCTTGGTTAGGGACCAAGTTCTTTACCACAGAGAACGATGTGTTTGGGTCTTTTTATGTCGTTCTTCACATTTTTCATCCTTTAGCACACGAATATCAGTCACTAAATAACATCGGGTGTACTCTTTAGTGGCTGGTGGAAGAGAGAGCATCAGAAAGAACAGTGTAGTGCAACTGGTGAAAAATACCAACCCTTCGTGCTTACAGAACAACTGGGTGAAAACCTTTACCCCAGTCAGCAGCCAAACCAGTAGATATTGTGTATCTGAAAACAGATTTTCCCAAAGTTTCAGCTTTATTTCCCCAGTCCCAGCGCTGCTGTTCAGGCACGCAGTGTCATTCTGATGTATGTGTTTATGATAACAAGGCACAAGACCTTCAACCTGAACCTCCACCTAAGCACTTTCCAAGCACACAAAAAAACCTTGTGGCAAGGCAAAAGGGATCCCTTTTCCAAGTCCACGATGAATGTGACCAAAAAGAATGGGCTTCAACTGGAGCATGAAAGATTCAGTTTAAACGTCAGAATAAAAACCCTGAATGCCCAAAGCCATGGGCAGGAAGAGAGATCTGGGACTAGCTCTGGGACTAGCTCTAGCAGTTTTTATCCACCCCGAGTATCTTATTGTTTTCCCATAGAGGTCAGGTTGAGAGACAGAAAATGTGCATATTAATTTGAATTTATTCATCACACTTTCAGCACGCTATTGGCTTCAGTTCTTGTGCTAGAATAAGGATCCCATTCCCAGCTGTTATCAACAAAACAATGGGATAGAATTTTAAAAAGGATCCTTATTAATAATAAATGTCTTCTTCATGACACAGTTATGGTTCTGGTCTCTACTACGTGGAAAGGAGAGCTATTTAGGTTTCAATTATTACAGAACCATTCCTATTTTAACCTGTACAGAATTCATACACGGATATCAAGGTTCTGAAGAGGGATACTCTCTGTACAAAACTGTCACTTTGCACTCTGCTCTTCAGAGAAATTAGCAAAATATGTGCAATGACATCTTGAGAGGTGCAGGAAGCAAACACTTGCCTCTCTGTTCGTGTGCCCAAGGGTTAGGAAAGGCAAACACGACTTCAATATAATGTACAGTGCCATCTAGGTATTTCTTACAAGAGGAGAATAAGTTGAGGTTTTCAGTGAAGGTTCTCAACCCCTCGCCCTCTGTGAACAGAACACTGAGCCTGTCTTTAGCAGGTCCTTTGGCCAGAGATTCAATGGAGTGTTTAATAAAGAGCTTTGGGAAAAAGGCATCTTAGAGTACCAGGATAATTGTTTACATGAAGACATGAAAAAAAAATGTGAGTAAAATTTGACAAAATCATCAAGGATTTAGTAAACCAGGCAAAGTATCCCAAAGAATGACAGTATATTTGAAGCATTTGTCATAAAACAAGATGAGGGGACCACGGATGTCACTAGCGAAGCATGCACTAAAATATATCTCATTACCTTTACTTCTGATAAATAGAGACTGGCACCTTAATACACACTACAGAATGCTGGCTTTGTTTAGGATCAATGGTTTGTACATAAAAACACCAACAAAAATGCTCACTGCCCAAAGGTACCGCTTCCAATTTGTGTAAATCCATTTTTAAATTATGTTTCAAATACTTCACCCGATATGTAACCTGTCTTTATAGCAATCTCTGTCCTTTAGCCACAAAATGCACACATGAGACTCACCTCAGAATTTCTTTCCTTGTGAAGAATGTGCAGTCCTATAAAATAAGAAAAGATACACCATGTAATGACAGTTTCCAGCACGCATTTGCCCAGACTTTTCCAGTACAGTGACATTATATTGCAATATATGTGGCCAAGCATTAAAGGTCTTTCTTTTTGGCTACGATTAGGAGTATTTTATTACCCTTCTTCTTGATGTAAGAACTACTCTGATCTTTGCTGTAATTTAGTACTCCTTTGTAGTATTTTTTTAAGAAATTGTTCTAAAAAAGCCTTCGTTGTTATTCAATGTTCTGTGCAAACAGCCCGGTTCAGTTTGTTTTATACCTGATACGCATCCAGTTGCTCTGGAGTGAAAATGGTTTGCTTGTTGCCCATTTCTGTCTCTGAATGCTGACTCTTGTCCCATCATTCTTTTCTCAAAGGCACCTTTATAGGAGGTCTGGACATTCAGTTATTAAAAGCTGCAACAATGAGGTTCAGGTATAGCTGCGGATCAAGTAACCAGCTTCCCTATTCCACAGGCTGTGAAGTATCATAACAAGAGCATTTCATCAAATCTCTAGTCTGGCTACTTCAGGCTCTTATCCAGCATCACTCACCTGCCTCCTGTGTGCACAATGAAGACTCACATTACCGTATTTAGCCAAACAACTAATACCTTCTCGTGTCTTTGAAGCAGCCGGCAAATTTCATGGATTGTACTTTTTAGATTCCTTCCTTTTAGATCGCTTCCTTCAGAGATGGTAAATTAACTGAAGAGTGTTAATAAGGGCTTTCTTCTTTAACACCAAATGCAATTAGTGACAGTGGGAGTCACCCCTTGTCCTTCTCACTGATGCTAACGGTTGTTTGTACTTGGCTTACTCACTTTACTCTGCATTAGCACCGAATGCTTTGGGTGGGAATCGACCTTTAAAGGCCATCGAATTCAACTCCCCTGAGGATCTCTCCAGTGTGCCTCGATACCTTTGCACTGACAATACACCTGACTATACAGTTCATATGTGTGAATGGAACGCTGACGTTACGGGCTGTATGAAACGTGGCAAACAAAGGGAAGTGGAACTGGCCGCCCAGCTACAGCTCGTGGCCGGCTGTGAAAACTTCATTTCTTGGCCATTCCCACCGTCCGCCTGGGCCGGCCCCTCTGCCCCCTGCAGAACCCGCTCCCCTCAGGGAAGGAACGCCGCCCTCACTCGTCTGCGCGCATCCAGCGAACCCACAACCGCTCCGAATTGTGCTGCTCGGATCGGAACGAGGTGCGCGGGGAGGGCTGGGGCTGTTTTGGGTGGGATTTTTTTGGCGCAACCCGGGTCTTTGAACTTCCCCCTCGGGGCGGTTTCCCCCCGAGAGGCCGAGGCGGGCGCGTTGCCGCAGGACGGGCGCGGCGGGCCGCCAGGGGGCGGCGGGAGCGATGGCGGATGGCGGATGGGGGGGCGGTGCAGCGCGGGCCGCCAGGGGGCGGCGCCAGGCGTCGGGAGCGATGGCGGATTACGAGGCGGTGCAGCGGGGGCCGCTGAAGCTGAAGGGCAGCGGCGGGGCCCTGGGGGCCGGCAAGAGGTGAGAGGGCGGCGAGACGAGGGGGAGGGGGGTACGGACAGGGACGACACACCGGGGAGGGCAGCCGGGGCTGGGCGCTGACCGCCTCCTGCCCGCAGGAAGAAGAAAAAGGCGAAGGACAAGGCCCAGATGCTGGAGCAGATCGTGAGCAGTAAGAAGCAGGAGGAGGAGAAGAAACGCGGGCTGGACAAGCGGACCCCGGCGCAGGTGGCCTACGAGAAGATGCAGGAGAAGCGGGTAGGGCTGCGCTGCCTGGCACTCGCCCCGTCTGGGGGGGATTAAAAAACCCAAACCGACCCCTCAGAGGCAGCCTCAGAGAAGCTGCAAGTGCTGGAAATAACCGGCCTCTCTTGTGTCTTCCTCCAGCAAATGGAGAGGATCCTGAAGAAAGCGTCTAAAACCCACAAGCAGAGGGTGGAGGTAAGTGAACTCACGCCCATTCGCTCAGGCCAGTGTGTGTTTCTTGGCACACAGGCTTGCTGGGTTGGAGGAACCCTTTGTGAAACACAGAAGCGGGGAGGCAGAGGGTCTTGTGGTTCAGCAGTGCTGATGTCAGCACCAAATACTAAACGTGTTCTTTCTCTTTCTCCCCCCTAGGACTTCAACAGGCACTTGGATACTCTGACTGAGCATTACGACATTCCTAAAGTCAGCTGGACGAAGTGACTGGGCGGCTTTTCGAGGCTTTGGATCAGGAGCTGTGTTTTGTTTGTGTTAAGCATGGTTGCCATGTAAATCTGTGTGTTCTTCATATTGAATGTTTAATATATCTTCTGAACGTTGATGACTTTGTACTGTCTTATTTCATTGCTTTTTAAACCCAACTATTCAACAAAGACTCTTCTTGGCTGATGAGCTCTGATTTATGTAGGTGTAGAAGTCTTATTTTTTTTTTTAGTGCTTAAAGTGAGATTGAGGCCAAAATCAATTGTGAGCCAGCTGGAAAAAGTTCCTTTATTTGTTAAGATACTAGCAGTTCTGCTTCTAGGGACCAAGAGTCTGACAGTCTCACATAGCATCAGCTTCTCTTGTAAGTTACAGGTGGTGGATAATTTCTATCTAGAGTTCTTTTAGAGGTGGTGGGTCTGCTGGAATTTGTAACTTCAATGTAACTTCTTATTAAACTGCTGCTTTCATCCTTTTTTTGGTGCTGACTTCCCTATAAAATCAGGGGCAGCGTGCTGGCAGTTTGCAGTGGTTTTTGGCATCCCGCCTTTACAATTCTTACTCCCTCAGAGAGATGACACACGTCTTGATGTTTAAAATCCTTAAACCCCCGTTCGTTACTTTTAAATATTTAATTTTTTGGGTTTTTTTGTTTTTTTTTTTTTTTTTGGTGTTGTCTTTTTTTTTTTTTTTTAAACACAAATTGAA
>WUAM01000034.1:1034999-1053615 GCA_024336885.1 Actenoides hombroni
CCAGCCCTCCCAGCATTGCTGGGGCTCCTCTGGCCCCGCTCCAACAGGTCCCTGTCTCTGCTGTGCTGAGGACTCCAAGATGACCTCAAAACCCATCCTGAACTCATTGCATTTTGAGTTAGACCCATTCCCACTGCATCAGCTTTCCCCAAACTTGGAGGGGACCTGGTTTCAGCTCAGTCACCTCAGCTGCTCTGCAGGTTACATGGAGGTGAAAAAGAGGTGACCTCTCATTTGAAAAGCAACCTCCAAATCTCTTGCCCTTTCTTGTGTGCTGTGTAAGATGTCATGAGACAGAAAACCAGGAGACCTGTGCCCACATCTTCTGGCTTAGCCCCAAATTTGGGCAACTTACAGACTGCTCTCACCCTCCCGTTCACTCTCTGAGCAGTCAGGGATATTTTATTTGCATTTCAAATAAGGCATAGGCACTTTCAAAGACCTGTGTAGGCACACATCTCATCTAGGTGAGGTTTGTTTGCAGACATGAAGTAAAGCCTCCTCATTACCAGCCACTTCTCTTTCTTATACTTCATTATGAAGAATTCTCAGGGCCTCAAAATTTCAATTAAAAAAGAAAAATATCTGATGCTTGGATTCATGTGAAAGGAACTGCTGTCATGTCCCACGCAAATTCCCTTCCAAAAAGCCACTGATTCCTCCCAGCTCTGCGTGCGACAGAAGAAGTGAAACAACAACTGCTTGAATTTCCCTGTGTGATTTTCAGCTAACAAATGATTTCCAAAGCAGAAAAAAAAAAACCAAAACCCTCACCAAATTTTCCTCCCACATCAACTACTTTTCTGCTGACATTGCTTACTGTTTCAGATTAGCGACACTGAAAATAGTAAAACTTCTAATCACATAATCCAAACAAGACAGGTTTCATCTCCTCTTGCTATAGATTTTCTTTCTGATCTCTCATTAGAACCTGAATTTTAACTGGTTTGTTTTCTAGAAAATGATTTCCTGCTTTCACAACTTGATTTGGTGCTTATTTAGGCTCACAGTGGTGTTTTCTCATTATCCAAATCCTTCTTCGTGTAAATAAACTGACCTGTGGTTGAGAAACGCTGCCAGGAGAATCTCCTCCTAAAGCAACAGCAAAAGCATTTTTCGAGAGAGCCTAAATCAGAGCAAGTTTAGGTGAATACACCTGATGCAATTGCAGCTGATCCCACCCTGGAAGAGCCCATGTCATGCCCAGGTCCTCTCCCAACCAGTGAATCATTCAGTATCCCACCCTGGGTCTCCTCCCAGCTGCTGGAAAACTGAAGCAAGGATCAAGACCTTTCTCCTTGGAGTTTGAACATCACCTGTAAAGCTCTTCCAGCTGCCTCCAGGGGCCAGGAGCTTTCCATAGGGCTCAGAGACATGACATGTCCCTCTGTGCAGCTTAAAAATAGGCTGAATATATTACTGGTCAAAACATGTCATAAATATTAAATTCTTCTGCTGCCTGCTGACACATTCTGCTTGGCTGAACCAGCACAGCATAGGGGGGAGTCTTCATTTGCAGGTCCAGGCTACACAGTGCCACAGCTCAGCTGCGGGATGGCAGGATCCCAGCTTAACTCCGAGGTATTAACAGCTCTCCCAGAGCTAATTTCTGTTTTTCTTCTCCTATTTATGGCATTCATCAGGCTTTAGAAGAAAGGCGAGAGCAGGAGCACTCTGCTAATGAGCTCCTCCCCTCCCTAATCTTCTCTCTGCTTTCTTCTCTCCTGTCCACCGAAGAATCCAGAAAAGCCAAATCTAAGAGGCCCTAGGAGCATTTGAACTGCTAGAAGATGATGCTTCTTGCCGTTGAACATAGCAGGAGTTCTGGGCACAGAACAGGACCTGGAAAGACAACAAGGTCCAAATGCTTCCCCACCCTGTTTGGGTGGCACCACTTTTCCTTTCTGTGTCACTACAAATCATTTACACGGTCACAAAAGAGCACTAATTTTAGATGAATGAGGTTGTGTAAGCTCATTAGCATCAACAGTGACAAAAGCCATCTTTCCTCTTTCTTCATGGCTCACGTGATTGACTTTACTGTCCTTTCTTCCACCAGTACAACACTGTTCATGTGCACGGTCCTTCCTTGATTGGACACAGCTCCTACTTGTGTTTTGACCCAGCATCAGAACAAACTGCTTCAGGTTAAAAACACATCATGTAGTTTCCAGATTTTGCATGCACGTTACAAACATCCCCCAGTCATGCTACGAGCCACCATGCATGATTTCTGGTCATGGATCAGGGCCAAAGCAACCAGAAGTTTGCAAGATCAAACCTAAGGAGTGTTATGCTTCTGCTCAGAAAAGCTGAAATATGAATAAGTCTAATTCTAACTCAGCTGGTGCCACAAACATCTCTTTGCCTAGATACAAAAGGGAGAATAACTTAAGAGTGTCTTCTGCTTCAGGAACCAGCACTGGTGATTGAATTCTGACAGCCAAACTCAGCATGTGGCCATAGAGGATGGAAGAGGCAGAAAGAGGTTTTGATTTCCAGATGACCTGAAGCACAGTTTAAAACCTCGTAGCTCTAAGCGGTCTTCGTTCAATTCAGCTCACTTGGAACTAGGGGGGGAAAATCACCAGGAAACCCCAGGATGTCTTTTTAGCATCATTTCCAACTCCGCTGTGATCAAGCTTCCCAGGTATGTTGAATTCCCCTGGATCTCTGGAGCAGGGGAGAGGACATGGTCATCCACCTCATTATTTTTTATTATACAGCCCCTCCTCCTTGACACTTTTCTCTTTGAGGACATGCACACTTTGAGCCCAGCTTGCAGGCCGTATGCCATGGACCTTCCCCTGAAACATCTCCTGGGGATGGAAATCCTAGCCAGGAAGCTGAAATACCAAAGAAGATTTTAACTACGTAAGTAGGGTGAGATTTTTGAGCTTGTTATCTGAATCTTACCATTTTATACCACTCTTTAAAATGAAGAAATGTCCTGACCCCTGAGGAGAGGAGTCCAGTTTGCCTTCAGACCCTCCAGCCTGAACTTCCAGGAGCTCAGTGATAAGTCACCCCTGTCACGTTCATGCAGCAGCAGCTCTGTAATACTTGGATGGGGACAGATCAGAACAAAACCAGCTTTGGCTGCCTCTGGTAACAGGAAGAAAATATGGTGGGTTTGGTTTTTTTCTCTCCTGCATCACATTCAAAAACCTGGAGCGAAGGAGTATTTGCCTTGTCACAAAGTGCTCTGCTCATGATGCCCCTCTTCGAGCAGCTGCTCCCTTGCCATCTCCACCTTCAGAAGGAAAGCTCCTAGGAAGGGATGACAAAAAAGATGTAACTTCAAAAGAAAATGCAAGTCTTGCAAGAAAGGTCGTGGAGCCCACAGCCCTGTCCTGCGTCACGTGGTACTTCTGCCAGTGGGAAGAAGATGGAGGCACTGGTCAAAGAAAACAACATTAGCAAAAGACGGGGATAATAATGTAAACTTAAGCTAAAAAAGGGTAGATTCAAACCAAAGAGAAGAAAGAAATTGTTGACACCAAGGGTGGTGAGACCTTGGCCCAGGTTGCCCAGAGAAGCGGCCAATGCCCTGTCCCTGGCACCATTGCAGGTAAGGTTGGATGGGGCTCCGAGCAACCTGCTCTAGTTGGAGATGTCCCTGCTCACTACAGGGGTGTTGGACTAGGTGACCTTGAAAAGTCCCTTCCAACCCAAACCATTCCACATTTCTACTATTCTATGAATGTACTCATTAAGATATGAATATAAAGAGCCTTCCCCATGAGCTCGTGACCATGGTCCAGCCTCAAGGTAAGAAAGGTGTTTCCATCTCCCTGCAGCATGCAAGCCCAGTGTCAGCACTGTTGGTACAGCAGTACCACAGATGAGGCTGTGGTCACAGTTGGATCCAGCCCTGGCTTACTCCTCCCTTAAGTCCCTTTTACACTGCAACATGGAGTTAAACCTCCTGACCATATCTGGTGTCAGGAAGAAGGGGTTTACATCACCTTGAATGCAAACAGCACAGCTAGAACAAATACTTACTTTTTTAAACCCAAGCATTTCAAGGTCAGGAGATGCTGAGAAACTCACCACCACCAAGTATCATCGTAACTGGGAGCATGAGATGCTTAAAAGTTTATGTGGGTGACCACCAAAGCCTAGTCTCATGAAGGAGCATATAACGTGCCACCTACATCTCCAGAGTGAGGCTTCCAGGGAATGCAGTTAAATTTCTGCTCCTACATGCTAGGATGCATGGTGGAGGCACAAATATCTTCATGGATTTGCACCTGAGCTGGGCAATAGTTGCAGCATGGGAGAACAGCCCCAGAAAATTCAGATTCCTGTACATGCCAAGTCCTTCAGGGCAAGTAAAGCGTGAGGATAAAGTCAAAAACATTCTGCCCTGAATCCCCTGAGGGATTTTGTGTTTCCTAAAGGGCTTTCTGCAACATTGCGATCACAACAACCCCTTGAACCACTCCAGGCTGGGGTAGAACAGCTGGAAAGTGCACAGTGGAAAAGGACATGGAGGGGTTGGTAGAGAGGCAGCTGAAGATGAGCCAGCATGTGCCCAGGTGGCCAAGAAGGACACCAGCATCCTGGCTTGTGTCAGCACTGGGGTGGCCAGCAGGAGCAGGGCAGGGACCGTCCCCCTGCACTAGGCACTGGGGAGGGCACACCTCAAATCCTGGGGCCAGTTTTGGGCCCCTCCCTCCCAGAAGGACCTTGAGGGGCTGGAGTGTGGCCAGAGAAGTGTAACAGAGCTGGGGAAGGGGCTGGAGCACAAGGGTGGTGAAGAGCAGCTGAGGGCCCTGGGATTGTTGAGCCTGGAGCAAAGGAGGCTGAGGGGAGACCTTCTGGCTCTCTACAACACCCTGACAGGAGGTTGGAGCCAGGTGGGGTCCGGCTATTCTCTCAAGGAACAAGCAACAGGACAAGAGGAAACGGGCTCAAGTTACTCCAGGGGAGGTTTTGGTTGGACCTGAGGAAAAATTCCTTCCCCACAAGGGTTGTCAGGGTCTGGGTGAGGCTGCCCAGGGAAGTGGTGGAGTCCCCATGGTACCTGGAAGGGTTTTCAAGCCGTGGAGCTGTGGTGTTGAGGGACATGGATTAGTGGTGGGCTTGGCAGGGCTGGGTCAACAGTTGGACTTGATCTTAAAGGTCTTTTCCAACATAAATGATTCTATGATTCTATGACACTGGAAAATAAGTCCAAAAAACTATTTTTTAAAGACCGTAAGAGCTATCCAGCTTGTGCTAAGCCTTGGTGCCAAGAAGAGGGTGATCACCATATACAGCTGACCAGACCAGGGGCTTGCTCAAGGAAGCTGGTACCACTGCTGGGAGAAAAAAAAATGAGATGTCATGCTATAAAAGCTGGCTAGAGGCTTGCAAGGTGTTTCTGCATTAACAGGAGGGCACAGGTTAGCAGCAGAAGCAAGTGCTGGCGTTCAAAGTTTGGCTGTCACTCCGTTAAATAAAGAGACTCACTTCATTTGGTTTGTCCGTGAGGGGTGTAATGTGGCATCATACTCAGCAAAACAACTGATGGAGGAACAAACCTGTTAGAATTTATGTACTTCACACCAAGGCTTCACGTTTCGGGGCTGCTTCTTGCACTACAAGAATTGATTACAGCAGAAATAAGCATTACTGATCAGGGAAGTCTCAGATTAGACTTCGGTCTATCTGAATTTTTCCTGCACGACCCCCTTTAAGCTCTCTGGAAAAAAAGAAAAAATATATAAAAAAATTCATAGCTCTGGGATAGTTCCTGCCATTAATTTTAAGATTCTTTCAGGAATTCGTGCATTACAAATCCCTCTGATGAGTTTTGGCTATGCAAGATCTGTCGGATCAATTGGAGGCGGTTGTGTATAGCTTCCCAGATTTATTTCCACGTTGAAAACAAGTGGCATCTGAAGCAAATCGCTCCTCTGAAAAGGTGACTCTCGAATGATACCATGTGCTCTGCCTTGCAGAGTCTACGTGCCATGGTCCCCCCACCTCATTCGGCAGCAGGAGCTTTTCATCTGCTGGGCTCAGCACTTTCGCGCTGATGCAGCGGTCGAGGGAGGGAAGGGACCATTTCTGCTTCACATGGTTGCATCTCGACCCAGAAGAAAGCAGCACCTGGGGCCCTGGTATGATGGGGTTAAGGGGGTGAGGAAGACAGCAGAACACACACGGGCCAATCTGGGGGCTTCCAAACCATAGCCATCTGTGGATCCATCAAGAATGGTAAAATATTCACAAGTGATCTGGTTTTTTTTTCTCCTTCTCTGGTTAACTGAGCCAGGATGACACTGAAGTAGGAAGTGGAATAAATATATGCAAGAAGACTTTTCAAAAAGTTATTTAATTCACCAAAAGGGACACTTAAGCATACAGCAGCACCTTATTTACATTGAACTACTCCTTATGCATCCCGTAAAACTCAGAAGCAATTTCTAATCAATTACAATCCAGGGAGCAGCAAATCAACAGTATCACCTGAGTTACTTAACTGAATTCATTACAAAACATATTGCCTTTTTCCCTCTGACTTTCTTCAGATTGCATTTGAAAGCATGATGCTTCTGAGCTTTCTTTTCAGGATATATAGAGGTGCAAAAAATATCTCCGAGCAAGAAGAGATTATATTTTAAACTTTATTGCCCTTGACCTCAGATCCTTTTGAGTCTATTGTGTTACAGCCTTTCTGGTTCCGACATCGCTGGTGACATCTAACAACAAACAGCCCAAACAGCAGGTACCAGCTAATTCAAATTGAGATCACAGATTCAGCCACGGAACAGTTTTGAAAGAGAAATCCTTAAAATTTCTATAACCTCTGGGCTTCTCTTTACCAGAAAGGACTTTCTCTGCAAAGCAATAGGAAAATGTAATATTGTTTGTCAGTTTAATTGGATGTGCTCCTGCCCTCTTATGAAAGAGATTGTCTCTTGCTGACCATGTATAAAACACGGGACGAGAGCTGACGCTGGTTAGTCGAAGTGAAAAAATAATAAAAAAGAAACAACAGCAGAGATTTGAGATGATGTGACAGCAAGCAGGACATTTTCTTGGCCTCTGTTTTAAAGTGTGGAAAAGGGACTTTAAAAAGAGGTTCTTTGGGGTGGACGTCATAGAATCGTATGTAATGGCAATTTACATTGAGCAGAATCATAGGATGATAAGGGCTGGAAGGGACATTGAAAGATCATTGAGTCCAACCCCCCTGCCAGAGCAGGGGCACCCAGGGCAGCCCACACAGGAATAGATCCAGGTGGGGCTGGAAAGTCTCCAGAGCAGGAGACTCCACAGCCTCTCTGGGCAGCCTGGGCCAGGCTCTGTCACTCTCACAGGGAAGAAGTTTCTCCTCATGTTGAGGTGGCACTTCCTGTGTTCCTGTTTGTGACCGTTGCCCCTTGTCCTATCGCAGGGCGCCACTGAACAGAGCCTGGCCCCTTCTACTTGGCCCCCACCCTGCAGATATCTGTAAATATTGATCAGCTCCCCTCTCAGGCTTCTCTTCTCCAGGCTGAATAGCCCCAGGACTCTCAGCCTTTCCTCACCAGAGAGATTTCTGAGTGATCTGCTCTGGTTCTGTCCTGTTCTGGCAGGGGAGTTGGACTCGATGATCTTCAGAGGTCCCTTCCAACCCTCGCCATTCTGTGAGTCTGTGATTCTTTCTGTGATGGATTCTGTGAGCAGCTCCCCTGGCCACAGCAGCACCCTCCCGGAGCAGCTCCGAAGGACGAAAGGCGCGTTGCCAACAAGTCTCTCTGAGTTACACCGTGTCAGCTCAGCCCCCGCATCAGGTGCTCTACAGCAGCTCACTCTTCGTGGGACCATTGCTTTCGTAGAGGTTCGAGTTTCGGTGGTTTCTAACGACTCCTTCAGTTGATACGAAATTGTGGAGTAGTTGAAAAACTCAGCTGTGCCCTTGGCAAAACCCAAGCCAAACAGCCAAGTGAAAAGGCAGTACAGAGGCAGCCTGTAGCCTGCACCGTGGCCCCACAATGACTCCTGAGGCTGCTGTTTCCCTCCTGCCACCAAAATCCCATTGCTGCCCCAGTGACTCCTGGAAGGCATATGGCCACATCCTGCAGCATCATCCCTTTGCAGAAGCACCAGGGATGAAAACTCCTTAGGTTTATAGATGTGTGTGCCTGCATGTAAATGCAGGTTATAGGTGTCTTATATATCTTATATATACATAACTATATATCATTTCAGCAAAATGCAATGACTTAACTATGCCCTCAAAATGAAGTACCAATAAAAGATGAGTTATGGTGTCATAAATCTCTATCAGTCAGGAAACTGGACCTTTGCTGACACTAACAATTGCAGCACCTCCTACTCACCGTCCGTGACAATATTTCAGAGGAAAGCAGAAAGCACTGAGTGAAAAAAAAATCAAGCTAATTCCCAACCTGAGGCCAGCACAAGCAGCTTTTTCACCCACAGCTCGCGGGAGGGAAACAACTTCGATGTGCTCGGCGGCTGGGAGGGAGCAGGAAGGTGGCCAGAGGACTGGCCAAGCTGGAGCCCAGGGACAGGGCTTCCCTTGTAGGGAAATGGGACCAGTCATCTGCACAGACCTCGATGTCACCAACTGCATGGCATTGTACTGTCACGTGGAAGCTTTCCTCTCTCTGGAGGCTTTCCCCTCACCCACCTCAGTGCGTCTCGGAAGGGAATTGAACGTCCCGTTGAGGCAATATAGGGTTGATTGAATACTTTGGTATTATGTTGATTGAATGCAGATACCAACACTAAAGACAAAGCCATCCATCCTGGAGCATTAAAAATGCTTTATTTCACCTGTCATCCTGTACCACAGTATTCTGAGCATCTCAGGAAGACTTCAGCATCTTTGGACATGGACATTTGGGCTGGATTGCCAAAGGAGCAGCTGCAAAGATCCAGGATAAGTCTATCCCACCAAAAACCATCGCTGTGCTATAGCTCCCTGACTGGGAACCCAGGAAAAGGGCAGCTTGAGTAAATGTTGGTCAAAATAAACTAAAAAACTAAAAAAACCAAACCTAACAAAAACAGGCCGGGAGGGAGGTGACGGCCAAACGTATCTCTTGAAGTTTTTCTGCAGGTGGCTTCAGTTTCAAAGCCACTTGTGTCCTTTACTACAGAGTATGTGGCTGTCCACAGCCCCTTGAGGTTTACTGATCAACTGTTAAGCTGCTGGAGCCCATAGCAGAGCTTTATACAGATGAGCCACAGAGAGAACTGACAGTTCAGAGGCCTGCAAAACAGCCTGGGTGGCTTCAGTTACTCCTTCAAGATGAGCAAGTGAAGCAACAACAAAGGGCAGTAGCTTCAGCCTTTGAAATGCCAGCTTACAGCATGAAGGCAGGGAAAATAATACTTAGTTAACTTCTTGTTTAGGAAAGAAAAAAAAAAATAGAACACTTCCTTTAATGACACATTAGCTGACAGTGGTGCTTTTATGACTGTTCTGTAGTCGCTGATGAATCACTGGATGGAAGTGCAGGGACAGACTGTTCCTATCTGAAGGTTGCCATGCCAGTGGTTCACTGTCACCCAAAACAAGGTGCTGCTCTTGCTCCTGCTCTCTCCTGTCGGCAGCAGCAGCAATTCAGCTGGTCCAAGCTCCTTCGGGGCTGGTCAGCCCAAGATCACCCCTGATAACCCTGGAGGTTCGTGTGTCCCCAGCAGAGCTGTGGGTGAAGGCAGCTCCATCCCCAGACCGGGCTCTGGGCTCTCGACACCCTCCTGCCATGTCACCACCACCACCACAGCTCGTGCTTCCCACCGTGGTGAGCCAAGGTGTCTCTGAGGCTTTTCTTCCATTGTCATCAGGCTTTTCTTTCATTGTCATCCCTCCTAATGCAGTTCATATGTTTAGATAGTTCCCTTTGCAGGCATCAATTCTTTCCAAATTCCTTACATTTTACGTTATATAGCCTTGGTTTTGATCTTCTGCATTAAAAAAAATACTTCCATTCGAAGCCTAATAGTGAGGGCTCAGTGCATCTGAGCCAGAGTTCCTGGCACAGCCAGTGTCCTGCAGGAGCAATTACTTTCCAGTGAGTCTCTAAAATTGCTTATTTACTTTCACTTGTACGCCAAAAATACTTTAAAAATCAGGACAGTTTTTTCCAGTTACACAATCACCAGAAATATCTTGAATCCGTACACTTCCACTGTGGTTCAATAGAAAACAGGCAAAGCCATTTATAAAGTCTGTCAAAAAGTGTTCTCCCCCCGAATTCAGGCTTCAGAACCGCGGCTCCACGTGTCCAAGGCAAAGAACTCTACAGAGCAAAACCTCTTTTATTAACAACGTGGGGCGAAGAGACAGCAAAAAGTCAGGGCAGCTGGGCTCTGCTGCTCTTCAGCAGCTTCCTGAGTGGAATTATTGCGGCCAACCACTTCTAGAAAGTCCTTTCATGTCTGTTCTTGTAGAGTTTATTTGGCAAACTGAAATGACAGTTGATTTCTGACAAGCCGGGCGATTTCGGCCTTTTTTCCTTATAATTGACTATAGTGAATTTAGAACCTTAGTGTGGGGCAGTGGCAGCTCCTTCCCTTCTTGATTTATCAAAAGCCCTGATAAAACCCAGTTTGCAACAATCCCAGTTTAAGTACCCGCTCCTCTCTCCCCCCAGTCCTGAGGGCACACGCAACAAACTGTGCAAAGATCTCAAAGCTTTTTGCAAATCGAGGGCTCCATTTGTTTTCCTTACTCATGCATATTTTAAATTCCCTTTTAAGTTTCAACGGTTTGCATGGGTGTAATTCAGAGCAGACTGGGGCCTTACATATTTTGCATACCAACAAGTTATGCGAGTCCAATTTCTCAAAAAAAAAAAAGATCATCTGAGCATTATGATGCAGCTGAGGAGTAACTGGCTGGGGGAAAAAAAAAAAAAAAAAGAAAAAGAACATTACAACAAAATCAGCAGCATTTACTCTGACATTTTAAGCGCGTGTCCACAAATGAAAACAAGCATTGTGTCCACCAACAATGGCCAGAATGGAATCAGCCTTTCTCCAAACCTACTGAAGAACCATGGTCTTAATTTGTAGGTTTAAGTTACTGGTGCTCTTTATGTGTATATATATATATATATAAGGCATCTAGACTTTAAATGATATTGCATTTATGTAGAAATAGCATGATAAACCTTCAAAGCTGAAATAAAAAAGAACCTGTGTTTTAACTTAGTGTTGAGTATTTATACAGCCGGCACCGTTTAGTCCGGCGTGTTTGAATGAGTGCGAGTCTGTGGTTGCAGTTGTGTATAAAAATATTGTAGCCTGCTCCTGCTTTAGGAACTAAACTTCAGTTCCCAATAGCTCCCTCTGTAATTCTCTTTCCAAATAAAAGGAAGAACTATTCCTGGCTCGTAACGGTGTATTTCTGTGGCTTCTCGAGCTATAATGAAGGCAGTCTGGAATGTTAAAAATTACATACCCAATGCCAGTTCTTAACCCATGGTAATTTAGCCTTTAAATGTTTTGAAGTTTACATTTTGAGTCTGTTATTGTACAACTTTTTAATTAAAATGTTGCTGTCGTCCAGATCACTAATGCTTCTTGCTCAAAGATCCATTAACATCTATCTTAAAACCACTACTTAGGGAGTTTGATAATTGTGGTATTGAGGGCTAAGGCCATCTGCTTGGAAAATTATTTGGTTTTTATTTGGCTCCTTCTAATTGTAGAAATTCAAAGACATCTTTGATAGCCACTGGATTCCAACAACGGAAACATCAGTTCTCTTTCTGTAAATGCTTCCGCGCTTGTCTCTAGTGTAGACTAAATCTTGAGGCAGCTCAAGAAATAATCTGCCAAGAGTTTCACTGATGAATCAGGTTTGGATTTTCCCTGTGCAGTGTAGAGACAATATGTACCATTGATGCTCATCGTCAGCTCTATGTTTTCCATTGAAATGCTACTAAATAAATCAGAAAAATGTGACAAGCTCACTTGGGGCTTCTAGATGTCATCATAACCTGATAATAGCTTAGGATTAGGAGCACTGTGGACTCGTCTTGTTATGATCTGTAGCAGGGAGTCTGTGGACATTTATGCCCTGAAATGTGTCTTCACATTCACGTGCTGTGTACAAAGACAGGAGACTTTAACTTGACTTTCTCTCTGAGCTTGTTAAAATTCCTCTTGTACCATGTGTAAACAGTGGGCACTTAGTGCAGTATCAGTCAGAGCTACAAGGATGCTGAAGGGACTGGAACATCTCTTGTGAGGAAAGGCTGAGAGCCCTGGGGCTGTTTAGCCTGGAGAAGAGAAGCCTGAGAGGGGATCTGATCAATGTTTACAGTTATCCAAAGGGTGGGGGTCAAGTATGATCTCCAGAGGTCCCTTCCAACCCCTCCCATTCTATGATACAAAACCTGAAAGCTAACATCACAAGGCTGGGATTTTGGGGTGGGGTTTTTTGGTGGGATGGGGAAGGGGATGTCCCCCATAAAGCCAGTGTCAGAGCTGGTCCAGTTTTTGAAGGAGATTCCCTCAAGGATTCCACAGCAAGGCAACTTGATGCCATTTCCTCTTGTCCTATCAGTTGTGACTTGTAAGAAGAGACCAACACCCACCTCTCCACAACTTCCTTTCAGGTAGTTGTTGAGAGCCAGAAGGTCTCCCCAGAGCCTCCTTCTCTCCAGGCTGAACAAGCCCAGGTCCCTCAGCTGCCCCTCCCCACACTTGTTCTCCAGCCCCTTCCCCAGCTCCGTTGCCCTTCTCTGGCCACGCTCCAGCCCCTCGATGTCTTTCCAGTGTAGCATCCACAGGATTCTTATGGAGCTCCCTTCATGCACTGCAAATAGCCCCTAAGAGCTTAGAGAAACCTCTGGGCCACTCTAAGCAAGCAAGGAAACAAAATCCTTTCCTATCTCAAACCCCAAGCCCACAGTCGGTCAGCCAAAAGGTGCATTGAAAAACACAGCGAACCTCTGACTGTGTTGCCTGTGGAGGCCTCGGACCAGGACTTTTATCACCCTGCAGCTCGGTGTTCTGTACCGAGAAGCAAACCCCTCTGAGATGCCAGTTCAAATGAGCTCTCTCTTCACAGCCTCCACATGTTTTTACCCACAGTGCATCTCCTGACATGACACCGTATTCTGCCCCTTGCCTTATTTTTAGCTATGAATTTTGTTTTTCAGGTGTAAGCAAAATGAGGTGTTATTATTTCCACATAATCAAGGCAAAACCAGTTTCACTTTCTTTGAAGCTTTTTATCTCCCTACAACTGGATTTGAATCTCTGACTTCATCACCACAACCCCAGAGCCATAACCACAAGGCCACATGGTCCCAGAGCTGTTTTTGGAGGTGGTAGTGATGTGAGTTATTTTAGAAGCTGCTAGCTATAAATTTCAGTTATATTTGAAGGAGGGTAAGTAAGCTTTGAAAGTCCTTGGTGAGTCTGTCCTTCAGTGACTAGTGGGCAATTACTGAGGCCACTGGTAAGAGCTCGGCTGGGAGCCTGTCCTGCAGTTTCTACCATAAACCACCGAGTACAAACAAACAGCAATTGTGAACGACAGTCAGATTAATTGTCCTTGCTGGTATTACTATCCCAAGACAGGTTGTGACGCAGAAAGTCGATCTACACAAAGTCAGTTTTTCATTACAGCGAGCTCTAAATAGCATCAAAACAAGTCAATTTTAGACGGCTTGACTGCGCGTGATAAACGCAACCCAACCACCTTGATTCTTTTTTAAAAAGGCTTCACCCTGACCCCTCGGTTCACGAGGCATTTTTGCACTCTCCGTTTCCTGCCTGAAAATAAACGTGAATCTGCTGTTGCATACCACTTGTTCCATAAACTGCGCGGGCAAATGCCAAGAGCTCTGAGTGTAACTCCAAAACTTACATTTGCCAAATGAAGATCGCTTGCCAAAATGATATACCGAATTTAAAAGGCTTTGCTTGCCAAGATTCATTCAAAGGACAGTGCCCCTGGCACAGCTTAAAGCCCAATTTTGGGCTGTGATATGATATAAAAGCCTCAAACAGGCAACGAATGAAGAGCAGAATGAGTTGCTACGAGCTACAAAATGTGGGATTCAGCTCTTTCACATCTAAAAGCTGTTTACATTTTTCTTGTCTCGTAAGAGTAATTTTCAACTGCAAAAGTTAACCACATCTGTGTGAAATGTAGATAATTTTGGGAGTAAAATGATTTCAATCAGAATAAGGGTCATCTGAGAGGTGGTGGTAGTTACTCATTCAAGATCGCGCTTGATAACACCCGGCTCCCAGTTCAGTGTTTCGTTGTCACTGGTGAAGCAAAGCATGGCTGCTTGAGCAGTGTGAGCGAGACCAGTAAAACAGACCTTAATGATCTAGACGTCCTTCCCCATGGGAGATGCTCTCACACGACAGCCAAGTGCCAAGGGAAAGGCCAAGGGCAAAGATGCTGCTGCCATACAAAGCCAACAGAGCTGGTCAACCTTCAAAACAGAATGTTTCCTTTTTTCTTTCTATAAGGCAGAGCCAAGTGGTTCAGGGTGCGACTGAAGGACTGTAGAGCAAATAGAAAATAGGAGGGAATTCCACATAACTGTAGAGCTGGAATAGTACTAACAGGAATTGCCTTTAGCTGTCTAAGAACTGGCCACATCATCCCGGGTTGAGATGAATTCTCCATCACTCCCTCAGTACAAACAGAGCCTTACAATTTTTCAGCCCACATGCTCAAGCTATGGATGATTAAAACTGGGGGGGGAGAATAAACACACCTTGCCCAGCTAGCAAGGAAAGGGGCCGGTCAGGGAAATCCTCCTGCTCCAGTGCCCCTGCTCCCAGTGACCATGCTAATCCCACCAGTGTCTGAGATAAATACTGGGACTAGAGAGGCCAGGGAGATGTTACAGCTGATTCCCGTGGCAATAAATAACCCTTAAGGCAACGCTGACCCAGACAAAGCTGAGCCTACTGGAAATAGTATTAGAAAAATCAGAAAAATCAGATAAATCTAATATTGTGGAGTTATCATCTATGATTCCAAGTCATTATTACTGCCCGACCTGAGAATTCGCTTCACAGTAAGATTTGATAGGATATTGTAAAATGTCAACTCGAAAGAAAAGAGCATTCTCAGCAGCAAAGGTCACGTTTATTCCAGTACTTGAGAGCATTTTTGGAAGCAGGAATCCCTTCGGAATCGCAGTGAAAAGTCAGTAAGAGAAAATAAAACACGAAGGGCTAACGGAACGTGTCAAACACGTGGGTAAAGGCACCGGTAAAGCGCAACTGACCTCTTCTGCTGTCTCGCAGGAAATCGGGAGTCAGTTGTGCCTGTTAGAACTATTATTTAATAGCTGAGGAATGGCAGCGCTTAGAGATTTGTGCTCAACGCTGGACACAGGCCTTTTACTGAAGAACTCACAACAGGCATTTTGTCCTGGTTTCCAGGAAGGAAAAGCTGCTCCTGGAGCCTAAGAAAACTGTCACAAAAATCTCAAAGGAAAAAGAGAAAAAAAACCCACTAAAAAACAAACCAAACAACAAAAAAGAAACTCCAAACAAACAAAGAAAACATTTCACTAGACCCCATCTTTGGAAAAACATAAAAATATTTTTCCATCCAGAGAAATAACTATAAATAACATTTGAACTATTAAAAGGGTGAATGCAGAAAACGGCTATTTACATAGGAGCATTTTGTGCTGTTTCAGTCTAATTTGTCACCGATGTAGGAGCCTCATACGTTAGCTGGGGGAAATCCAGAGCTTTCAAAGGTTTTCTGTCAGGGCTTGAAAAGTTGCCAGTTTTTTTTAATGGAGCCGAGCAGTCTCAGGCCTGTTGTTCTCAGAGATTTTGTGAGCCAGGGCCGCATGTTAGCAGGAAACAGAGCCAAGTGGGCTTCCTGAGCGTCTGAGAGAGGAAACACTGTAATAAGCATGGAGGCTGTGGTTAAAAATAACTCTGGTATATAAAGGCTGCAAAGGATCCCCTCTCGCTCATACGCGCCGCTGCCTCTTGGCCGGCTGCTTCGCGCTGATTCCATGTGAATGAGTCGCTTTGCCATCTCACCCGAGCAGGTGGTTTCGAAGCAGAAGACGACAGAAAACAGGCCACGAAGGAGTCGAGCGCAAGACAGCTCTTCTTTCGGGTCTTTTCAGCCAGCAGGACCCTAGGCTTCCTCTCACCGGTGTCATCAGGCCGAGCTCAGCCGTAGCTACGGACGCGCTGTTTCGGTATCTAACTTTAGGCTGAAGTAAAAGTTGTGTTGAAAAATAACTCGGGTGTTCCGCGATCCGAAACTCGAGAAAGGGGAAGAGGGTGAATCATGCGAGCTCTTGAGCAACAGGAGAAAGGGCCCCCTCGATGGTTACCACCAGGCCCAGTGTGGCTTGTGCCACTTCTGCTACAGAAGTTTTAATCCCACCCTGCGCCCCCCCCACCTCTCCCAGCGTTGGCCAATGTGGCAACCAGCAGCCGAAGGGATTGGCCACCATCAATCCGTGTTTTGCCGTCCCCACGCACTGGTTTCTCACCAAGCAGGAGGCTGCCTGCTTCTCCTCGCTGAATTCACTTTGCATAGGATTAGACCCGTCTCTTTTCTTTCACAGGCGCTGATTTTCCTTGCAAATCTGGGATGAGAAACACGCTGGTTATTTGGCAAATTAAGGCCCCCTTTTCCCTGCTGTAACCTGACACGGCCGTCCATACTGAACTCCATTCTGAGCACTCCTTTGTAGCCCACATTAGGCTGTAATTGGCAAAACACGTTCTTCCCAGGCTTGTATTTTTATTGCAAACATTTATTTGGCACTTTATGTGGCAAATGAAAAGAAAATTTCACAACTCATTCTACAAAGTTACATTGTGTTAGGCTGTCCCTTGAAAAGCATTTTATTGCTCAAGAATAGCTGTAACCGTTCAAGAGATTTCAACAGCACTATTCCCTTAAACTAAAATTGCTGTACATACTGGAGCGCCAAATATTAATAATTTTGATCAGTGTCAACCCTGACGACTGGCACTCGATTCCACCCTAAGTTCACGGTCAGCAAGAAGTGTGACGTTCCTTGAAGTCACATCAGCTGAATTATTTGCAGTAAATTTTCAGGTGCGTGAAAAAAATAAGCTGGAGTTTTGTTTCTGAATAGAAAGCGTGTTCTACAACGCACAAAGCACTGTTCCTAAGCTCAGATGTATCCAGGAATTTAAATATATAAATATCCCAAAAGGCAGGCATTAATAGCTCAGGAAAAAAAAATACAAATGAAAAAAAAAATTGGTCACAACAATGGACATAAGCGTCTGGAAAAAAGTCTGTCCCAAAATATCCCACTGAAGTTTCAAAGCTTAATCATAATATAGCTAATTGTGATCATGGAAAAAAAATATATACCATTCTGAATACCTCAATGATCTAAGTCGGAGAAGGAGTTCACAGCCCAGGAAGACAAATGAGATCAGCTGCTCTATACATCCAGCCTATCATGCAAAGATGCCTGTCTTCCTCTCCCTGGCTAATTCACGAAGCTCTGATTCATACTTCCATGTATTCAAACAGGGAAAGTAATTCCAGGCAGCGAGCAATACCAATTAACAGTGTCACAGTTAATGAAATGCTTGCTCCAGTATTTCCCATTACTCAACTGCAGGACATATGACTAATAAATAATACAGGTGCAGTACAAAGAAGGCATTTTATAAATGAGAACTGAACCCCACATGTTCATCACGTCAAACAAGGCTTTCCACCCTACTCCCTGTATGAACTCCTACTTTGTAGGTGAATAAACCCCCACTTATCAGATAAAACTGTAACCTATAAAGTTGTTCTGCATGTCAATGAGGGAAAAAAACCCAAAGCCTTCCTCACGTCAAAGTAATTCTCTTCTTGTGGCTGGTTTTAAGCTTTGTCCAGTCTCCTCTTCCCCCCCCCCCCCCAGTTAAAACCTGTGAACTTCAAAGTGACAAATATATCTGCTAAGAAGGGCATCTGCATCTGCTGTGCTGACTCAGACTGCAACAGATCTCACAAATTAAAAAGGGAGAAAAGTGCATCTGATTAGTTCTTTGAAGTTCCCTCAAACAGAAGTTTTCTCCCTGCATTAATTAAACCCTAAACCCAGTTCTCACTTCTAAAAACCAGTTAACTTCACACATCTTACAACATTACAAATTGTCCCAAGTGGACATAAGAGATAAGATACCATTTTACTTTTTTCTCCTGTCATTTCCAACCAATTATCCTAAAATGCAGACCAGGAAAGACGTGACTAGAACGAAATCTCAGAGTGTTAACACCCGTTCTGTTCCAGAATTAAATGAGTTTCATCTTACTGGGCTCCTGACTTCGTGAAGGCTGTGACAGATTTGTTCACAGTAACAATAATTTTCTGAATGAAACTACATGGGTACTTTCTGACCTGTGCTGCTAATTATGCCACACCCTCATTGCCCATTTCTTAACTAGAGATTTGATTCTGCAATAAAAAGTATTTGGCAACAACTGGAATCTGCTCGTCATAATCTGTGACTGGTATTTTAAGCAGGTTCACCGATACAATTAAACCCACTCACAGAGGTTTTGAAACTGTGGTATCATTTCATAGTTTGGAAAGAAGAGAAGAGAAGAGAAGAGAAGAGAAGAGAAGAGAAGAGAAGAGAAGAGAAGAGAAGAGAAGAGAAGAGA
>WUAM01000034.1:1053715-1068089 GCA_024336885.1 Actenoides hombroni
GAAAGGAAAGGAAAGGAAAGGAAAGGAAAGGAAAGGAAAGGAAAGGAAAGGAAAGGAAAGGAAAGGAAAGGAAAAGATCCGTGAAATGTGTTTTTAATTGACATCTGAAAGAGACATCTGCAATAGAACATATGCGTGTTCAACACACACATTGGGAAAAGCTGGCAGAAACACAACTACGTACCTAATCAAAGCTGATAATTAAAAAACTCGCATAAACTGTTTAGGCTTGAAGAAATCATTTAGAGCTGAATGTTATCGTTTATCACACAGAAAATTCAAGTAACAATGCAGAATGACCCCCATTAAATCCATTCACTGGTTGATTTTTTGCATGATTTGCTGAGCCATGAACGTGCTTTAATGACAGGGAGAGTATTTTCTTGCACATTTCTAAGAAAAGTTTTCTTTATAAGATCTGACTTATTTATTGAGACGGAATTTAGGCTTAGTTTTCCTTCTCACTGAAGGAAGCCTGCCCAGCTAAAGTGTGCGGTGCTTGAAAGTATCACCGCTTGACTTCTGCTCGTCTTTGTGAGCTGAGCTAATAAGGCTTCCACTAAACCAAATGAAGATTGTCACTGCAATGAATAGGAGCGATGGAACTGTCAATAACCACGCTGGAAAAAAGCGGAAGTGCTACAAAATCTTTCTGTTCTCTCTTTGGGAAAGAAGCCAGATGCTGTATTCAGATCAGACAATAATGATGTTGAAATACTTTCCATTCCAGTAACTAAGGAGGATGTTAAAACAACTGCTGCTCATCTCAAACAATATTAAGTTGCCAAGTCTGGGTAACTTACAAGCGAGGCTTTCAAAAGAACCAACTAAGGACATATCCAGATGGTTAATGTTTATTATCAATCAGTTTCGGAACAGTGGGGAAGCCCCAGGTGACTTGAAGAATGTTAATATTATGTCAGTATTTTAACAGGGTAAACAGAATGACCCAGATATGCCTATCAGCATTATATAAACCTGGGTAAAAGACTGGAAAGACTTGATACCTAAAAATACTCATAAATAAAGATGGTTCAGTTACTGGCAGTGGTGTTTTAAATAAAGCAGCGGTGCTGATGTAACACGCAGAGCTCTGCAAGGAGTCGCCTTTCACAGCAGGAACGAGATCAGGACAGATCAATATGGTGCACACGCGGATCGCTCCAAGCACAGGCTGCTACATCTTGAAATCTAATTTGAATTTTAATCAAGCAGGTTTATTAGTTCTTAATCTTTTTTTTTATCATCACTTACCATTCAATGTTGTTAACAATGACCTGGAAGAAACACAGAAACTGTTACTGATAAAGTTCTAGATGACAAAGACCAAGGAAGTGCAACATAATTTGAAGAACGTGCTGTTGTTAAAGAATTATTATAATTATTATAACTGCACCACCGAGGCAGAAACAAACACCACGTGTGACCGTACAGTCAAGCTGAAGGCCGTGCCTCTAGGAACAAATAATTCAAGCAGCTCTGCTTTTTGGCATAGAACAAAAATAAGTTCCTACCCAGGCAAGTGAGTTAAAAAAAATGGGCCATCAGAATTGCTCTGCTGGAGAAGGCAAGTGTCTGGTGCCTCTTCTTGTGGTACCTTTTTGCAGCCTCCACCGCCCGTCTCTGCAGCTCTAAATAAGCTGGGTATTGTTCTAAGCGTCCCAGGATGTTCCCAGCCCTGCCCCCTGGCCCACCAGCACTCTCACCAGGGCTCTCTTCCACCTTCCAGTCTCTGTATCTCTCTCCATGCCCCACGTGTTCTGCTTTCACCACTGCCATAGACTAAATCTACTCAGAACGCCTCGAGCCAGCACTGAGTGCAGACTGTACATGGTGGGGGTGCCCTTGACCCCACCATTAATTGATTAATTAATAACTTAAGATTGTCAAAGAGATTGTTGACCTTTGTCTTTCAGTCCCTAAATGGGAACCAACTCACAGACTCATAGAATGTCTTGGGAAGGACTTTCAAGATCACGCAGTGCACCCCCCTGCTGTGGGCAGGACCCTCTCTCACTAGAGGATGCTGCTCAAAGCCCCAGCTGACCTCACCTTGAACAAGTGCAGGGATGGAGCAGCCACAGCCTCTCCAGGCAACCTGCTCCAGGGTCTCACCACCCTCACAAGCAGAAGCAGCTCCCTTGGGCTGTCCTCGTGTGTCCCAACCCCTCACTATCCTCAAGGGCTGGGCCCACACCCCACACCCCTCTGCCTTTCCTGGGCTGGGGAGACCAGGATGGGACAGAGGAGTTGCCCAAGTACCTAATAAGAGAGAGGGAAACCATTTTTATTGTTACTTTCTTGTTTTATTGGGTTTTGATATTTTGGGTTTTATTTATATTTATTTTTTTTTAATATTAGTTATTGCCCAATCTTTAAAAGAACTAAGGAAGCAGCTGGAAGGGGTGACGTGACGTGACATACAGGGGTGACTCCAGTGCCATATGGGTGCATGCTGAAGAACTTTCACTCCTATACCATGAAGCCCTGCTGCTCTCCCACCCCCAGCAAGGACCTGTTGGACACAAGAGCTTGTTATGTGTACCTCAGGTTACACTGCAGTGGGTTCAGGCAGATACTACAGAGCAATCCACAGGAGAATCTTGGCCATAGTCATAAAAATATCTGGTCAAAAAAGTTCTTTTATCAAAATAATTCATGATGTTACTTTAACCAAATGAAAGTCCTCCAGGATTAAATGACTCTCGCTCAAATAAAGAAACGCCTTGCCAAGGAAATACCTGTATATTTCATTTTATGTGGTTGTTTACATCATTTTATTAGCTTCCTTGAGAGCGGACCCTAAAAAGCAGTAACTCAGAACCTGCAGTTTAAATTAGCAAAAAACCACTATAATTGTGTCCTCAACAGAACTAGGGCAATTTGGGAGGCAGGCAGGGAAATCCCAGGGTAATGCTTTCTCCTTTCAGTCTCCTTTCAGTGTCACCTGGTTGGTCACTGTCATTTTTGACCGGTGGTGCTGAGAGGGCTCATCCTCAGCCCCTTTACCCTGCTATTACTACGTAGGGCTCTAGGTGCAGCCAGGACTTTCTGAGAACAATCCCCTGAGAAAGGAGCTTTCTGTTTGTTTGTCTGAGTGCTGTGATGACTCAGAGTGCTCGAGCAGCCAGGTGACGTGGGCATTCTCACCAAGCCATCCACCTCGGGGGCAGTTCAGCCCACAGCCCCAGCTTTGATTCTCCTGCTAGCATGTGGAACCTCGACTGCCAGCCCTTGGAAAGTTCCTCTTGATGTAAAGGCGACAGCAGAGACCAGCAGCAACACCTAGAAAAATCAACTTTGCCGTACAAAAATGGCTGAGCCTGTGTTTACTTTGGCTGGAAGACAAATCACACATCATTTAGCTCTCCCCTACCCACAGCGGATTAACAAATACTTTCTAATCTCACATTCTTCACATTTATACACCAGTGGCATCACTCCTGATCCGCGCTGCCATAAGCGAGACCAGTGCCAGGGTTTAGCTGTTTAAAATAAGCGTTGCAAGCAGCAAAGAGCCAGAAAACATCAGCACAACGATCATGGACCAAGGGGAAGGTCATGGCAAAGTTGGACTCAATTTGTGCAGAACTAGTGACTCACAACGTAAATAAATGCTCACATTCGTCTCACCAGGTTTAGTATAGCTGTAGTTTTCAGCTTCGCCCCTTCACTTGAAAACAAAAAGTAAGTAAAGGCAGTGAATTTATTATTTTGTGCTTTCACCCTCACTACCCACCGAACATTTCCTTTTTGCCGAGAAAAAAAAAACCCCAGCAAGGTGACAGAGGCAGTGCAGCGTTATGAACAAACCTCCTTCCAGTGTCCACTGGAAAACAGCATCCGACTGGAGCTTCTCAGTGCAATGTACAGCATGGCTGTATAGCCTAGAAACAAAATATTTTGTTATAGCTGTTGCTGAAATCACAAGCACATAAACTGACACAGACATTCGGGGTGTGTTATCAAGGGAACATTCACATTCATTCTGAATTCATCAGGGTATATTTCTTGGCTGACTCACAGCACCGTATATACGTATTGTACACTTACTAACATTTTATTAGAGGAAAAGAGTTTACATTGAAAGATTACACAAGTGTGACATTACAGAGCTATGAGTCATACATCTTTGTGTACTTCGTTACCATGCATTCAGTGTATTGATTCTGCTCCAGTCACAGAAGTTTGGCTGCTCCTCCTGGCCATCCTGTGAACTTTTCGAATGAAAAAGTATAGAAAGTTAAACAAGAGCTATGCATTATTTTAAAACATGTGTAGCTATTGAAAAGATCATTTACTCTCCCTAGCAACCGTGCTTTCCTGCATACAGCCACAAGCCAGGGATGGGCTCTAGTGAACATGCTGAAAATACTTCTGAGAAGCAGAGCCCATCAAGGGCCATCACTCCTTCCCCTCCTGGGGCACACAGCGCATAAAAGTGAGAGTTGTTCTCCTGCACTCTTCTGATCTCCAGCTCACTTAGAAATCCTTTTAGAAGTGATTGAGAAGGAAATATGGAGGAGGCAAATGGAAAGCGTGGCTTTTTCTCCGAACAGGCTCTCAAAGAATCGGTCTCCCCTGTGATAGATCATCATTTTTCCTCCTTTAAGAATTGCCACTTTTGCTCTTTCACTCTTGGATGACTGCCAAGCAGCCGTGATCCTCAAAAAACAGGAGTCTGGGGCATGTTATCAAAAAACTATTGGAGAATAACTCCTTCAGACTGGGCATCTGAGCTAGAGGCCAAGGTAAGGGAAGAGAACAGCCCTCCCTTCTGAAAAATCCAGCCCAGGACCATAAATTGGCTACGATCAGAGGAGATCACAGAAGCTGCTTGCATTATTTCTCTCATAATGTCATAGGGAAACGTTGATTTTGGCAATCTTGGGGCAGCAAGTGGAAACTGCTAGAGCCCCGGGCTTCCATTAAATGTGAGTCTCCAGCAGAGACCATACCAGAGTGGCATTAAACACCCTTCTGTCAGTACTGAGGTGGGTCTGGGGCCTTTAGGGTGCCCAGAGCTGAAGGGCTCCATCACCAGCTCACCAGTGCACCTACCCCCGTGGAGTGGGGCATCTGTCTCCCTTACTATGCTCATTACACCTCCCGCTCCCACCTTTGGTTTTGGGGTCTGGTCTCACCACGTGCCCCAGTGATGAGGTCAGGCCATGGGGTATCTGCTGTGAGGGGTGTGGGGATCGAACCCCTCACCCACAGTGTCCTCCTCAGCATCCCCAGGACAGGGACCCCTCAGTGCCCTCCATCCCACAGCACACTCCTATCAGTTTGTGTTGGACCCAGTAGTGCCCCCTCATGCCACGGACAGTCCCTTGGAGTTTCCAGGCTGTTTCCTCAGTGTCCCCCCCATCCCACAGCCCATCCCTCACAGTGTCTCTCAGCACACGATCCCCTCCGTGTCGTGACATTGTCCCTCGGTGTCCCCAGGGCTGCCGCCCCCTCATCCCTCAGCGTCCCCGGGGGGAGGCAGAGACCCCTCAGTGTCCCCTTTGGGTGTCCCCGGGCCAGGGACCTTTCGGTTTCCCCTTCAGCGGGGGTCGCCGCTCGGGGGGCAGGGAGGGGGGGGGGGGGAAGAGCCGGGGACCCGGGGACCCGGGGACCCACCGGCCGTGCCGGCCCCGCTCCGCTCCGCCCCGCTCGAGCTGGGACCGCCGCCGCCGCGTCCTTTTATACCGGGGCTAAATTTAGGCTGCGCCCGAGCCGCTGCCTCCCGCCCGCCCCGTCCGGGACGCGTTTCCTCCGCTCCCTGCAATTGGCTTGAGGGAACCCGCGCCCGCGTTATAAGGTGGGGAGGGCGAATTCTCCGCGCCGCGCCGTCCGACCGCCCGCCCGCCCTCGCCATGGCGCTGAGCGACACCATCCTGCCCTCCTTCGCCACCTTCGCCAGCCCCTGCCGCGAGAAAACCCTCCACGAAGTGAGTCCTTCCCCCCCCCTCCCCGCCCAGAGCCCCCCTCGGCTCCTCGCAGCGCGGACGGTGCTGCCGCGGCCCCGCCGCCGCTCCCGTGAACCCGACACCGGCCCCGCTCTGCCTCGCTAAGCGCACCTCTAACCCGCTCCCTTTTCTTTCTCCCCCAGAGGTGGAAGTGCGACCAGGAGGCCAAGACCCCCGCCGGCACCTGGGGCGGCCTCTCGCCGCGCAAAGAGGATGAAGATCTCAACAACGTGCTGGATTTTATCCTTTCCATGGGCAGCGACAGCTACGGCCAGGGCACGGCCGGGGGGGACTATCCCCCTGCCCAAGGGGACAGCAACGGCTTTTACCAGACAAACCCGTCCCCGGGATGCTACAGTGCCCTGGAGCAGGGCAGCCCCCCGCCCTACAACGCCGGCATCGTGCCGGAGATGATGCGCTCCGAGATGGACTCCAGCTACTGCCCACCTGGCAACGTCCACGGGCGGTTCTTCGTGACGCCCAACTTTGGGGGCCCGCAGTTCGTTGAGAACATTAAGCCCGAGCCCGACATGGACAATTATGGACCGGTCCTGGGTCTGGTGCCCCAGGCTTGCCCAAAGATCAAGCAGGAGGGCAACGCGACCTGCATGATGGCCTACGAGCAGCCCCGGGTAGCCAGCTCCCCCCAGATCCCTGGGGCAGAGACACCCCCCCTGAGCCCCGACGATCTGATGGTGAACGACTGCCACACGCAGATGATGTGCCCCTCGTCCGTGTCCTTCCAGCAAAGCTACCACCCGGCCTCCAGCTTCCACCACCCGCAGACGCATCTCCAGTACCAGAACACCTCCCAGTTTGGTCTTTTCGAGGACAGCCTGCCCTTACAGCCCTCTGCTCCCAGAGGCATGCTCACCCCTCCCTCCTCCCCTCTCGAGCTGCTGGACTCCAAACCAAAGAGAGGGCGGCGGTCCTGGCCGCGGAAGAGGACGGCCACTCACACGTGCACCTACGCGGGCTGTGGGAAGACCTACACCAAGAGCTCGCACCTGAAGGCACACCTCAGGACGCACACAGGTAAATGGGGCTGGTTGCCCCGTCCCGAGGGAGGAACGCTGCTTGCCTGCCGTGGTAGCCACCTGCCTAAAGCAGCCTCTGGCCTCGGCTTTACCCCTCTAGTCACTTAAACTTGACAGCTGAGCTGCGACGAGGGGTCAGGTCTATCATGTCCGAGCGTTTTCCTATGCGTACGTAGAGCAAAGCTTTCCTAAGGGCTTCTAAAGCCCTTTCTCAAAAGGCTTTTCCCTGCAGGCAGAGGTTAGTAAAGGAATCGCTAGGGCAAGCTCATGCGGCTTAGAAGCAGTGGAAGGGCTGGGTAGCAAAGGAGAGGCTACGCAGAGATGAAGTGGGAAGGCTGCCTGGCATGGGATGCTGCCCGTTGGTGGGAGTGCCGCGCTGAGTCACGCTCTCTGTCCTTCCTCCCCCAGGTGAGAAGCCCTACCACTGCAACTGGGAAGGCTGCGGCTGGAAGTTCGCTCGCTCGGACGAGCTCACCCGTCACTATCGCAAGCACACCGGGCACCGGCCCTTCCAGTGCCACCTCTGCGACAGGGCGTTCTCCAGGTCGGACCACCTGGCTTTGCACATGCAGCGGCACATGTAGCCCGGGGCGCTCTGACCGTGGACGTTACTTAACTGCTCAGGTGCAGAAGCGTTAAAAAACTTGTAGCTGGTACTACGTAGGGAGGCACCGACGCTCTAGCGATGGAAGCTGAGGAGGTTTTGACACAAGGAGACTTAGCCGGTCATCTCCTGCAGAGAACCTGACGTGACTGTCTCAGTGACCCTGCCCGGCCCGGGCGGGACAACAGGGGTTATTTATGCAGCTTCTGTGAAGGGTAAACTCCGTAGGACTCCATACAGATTGTATAGAAGCTGTAAATATCTATTTCTTTTTGTTGTTGTTGTTGTCGTTTTTTGATTCTAACTGCCCAGTCCTAAGCTTTACGAGACAATGTTTGTATGGAAACTGCCTGAAGTTGACCCTAGAAGAGATTAAATGAATGTTACTGTAGCTACCGATGTTATTTTAGATCTCCGTCGAAGGCATGGCTAAGAGAACACTCCTATCGTTAGACTGTTTGTTTCACAGGTGCAATAATATTCTTGTCTGCCATGATCTACACTAGAAGTACAGGGCTTGATGTCTTGTAAGAAAATAACCTATTTTACTGTAATTTTTTTTTTTATATATTGTAAATAATTTTATACAATGAGAAATATTGTATATGTAAATAGAAGACAAATGGGTATTTTTGCCTATTTCTGTTTTTATAAAAACGTAATTTTTCAATGTTTGAAAACATTTCATCTTTTTAATAAAATAAGTTTTTAATTGCTGTGATTTTTATTCTCCTTTGAGATCCCTCTGTCACTTTTCCCCTCCCACTCTGAAAGCTGCAGCGACAGCCACCTGGTTACGTTTTAAATCACCAACGACTGTAGGAAGACGCCCCAAAAAAAAAAAACCAAATCTGAGCTCTGGATTTTTTTTTTTTAAGCCAGATCACAGAGCACGTAATTCATTCTCAGCGGCAAACAAGACACAATACGGGGCTTTATCAAAAAAATCAAATATGAAAGCAGATCGCGTTCAAAATACACTTCCTAAAAATGGTTAAGTAAGCAACACTGTAATTTCAGTCTCATTTCTAGTTTATGCTAGACTATTTTAATAGCATCCTTAATGTTTTCCAGATGCAGTTATAGTTTTGCCAGCAGCGTGTGGGTTTTTACTATAAATTTAAACACTGCATTTTTGTAATTACGGAGGCTTATTTTAAGGCATTCTTGTACATAAATTATCCTTGCTCTCAGGAGCTCGGCGCAGAATTCCGATAGAACAGTAGTGGAATTCAAACAGAAATTCACAACACAGGTTAAAGTACCTTCATAACTCATTCCCCAAAACTTAAACTCACTTAAGAATCTGTAATCCCACCTCAATTTCAGGAGTTAAGAAAGTTAGTAACTGTTTTGGGAGGTCAATAAGTTGGCCAGGCATCCACATTCTAAAAAACTTACTTTCAAATACACTGGATGCTGCAATCGCTGGAGCAGTAAAGAGCTGTAAGAAGTCAAATGGAGCTCCCCCCACCAGCTCTTCCCCAGCTGTAAATGAGATCATAAGTCCAAGCAGTTATTTCTATGCAATCACCCTGAAACTCTACTGAGGATCCTCTGTTTATACAGCTACGGTTTAGTGGTGAGCCTTGATGCCTGTAGAACAAAAAAATCACTGCTAATTAAGTATGTGGGGTCAGCTTAATAGCGAAGTATTTCTCCTTAACATCTGGATGCTTGGAACGTGATTTTAATCAAGGTTGTGACATTTTTCTGACTTTACCAGTTAGAACACCCGAGAATGAAATCAACAGGAATACACTTCAACAGCTACAAATACAGCTATTCTTCTGTGAAAGCGAAGTCTGCAGTTGCTCATGTGGAACAGATGTATTTTGGGCTTCTAATCATTGACATGGAAGAATGAGTTCCACATTTCACTTTTATAGCTCTTTCAAAGTGAAATATAAGGGAGATTGAATGGTTCTTCATTAAAAACAAAACTAATTTATTTGCTAGAAAAAAAAAATTAAAAAATTGCACAATTTAATTCCAGAAAGTGAGGATGACTTAAAGATGTGCTAAAATTAGCACATTCATTGTTGCAACAGTTCTAGGTATTTCCTTCTCTTTTCTCATAGCTGATCATTTTCATAGTTCAGCCTGTCCTTGGGTGTTTATAACCCCAGGAACACAGCTTTTGAAATGACCCTTGCCTTCCCGTAGCCACCCAGCTTTCCCTCGCTCTTTCTGGAGAACTGACAATGGTTTTGGGCAGCCCCAGGTTCCAGCGAGACAGTGCAACCTTCAACTAGTCCCTCTTTTGTAACGTAATTCAAAAGGACACAGAGGTTTGAGCCCTGACTGCAGCGGGGATGGTCACCCTGCAGTGTGCAGCCCCACGGCTGCCTCAGGAAGGTCTCCAGACAGAGCTCTCCAGCTTTGAGGGAGAGCTTGGAAGCCTCCTGACATGATGATCTGACTCTGCTTGTGCCCAGCCATCTCTCTGGACCTCAGAAGCTGGGTCCCGGGCTAGGTGTCCCTTAGTCTCGGCACCTTTGCATCCTCCCAGGTGCCCAGGGTGGATGGCAGCTGCCAGCAGTGCGGCAGCACGAAGCGCAGGGAGCTGCACGGTGCCTGCAGGCAGGGAGAAGTGTGACTGTGCTCATGAAACCCCCCCCCCGCTGCTGTGCCTTCTCTGTAGCACCCACCACAACAGGTCCTCCTCCTCCTCCTCCTTCCTCCTCTGGTCCCACACTGCACAGGAATGCCCAAGAATCCCTCTGCTCCAGCCTGGCTCCAAGGGTTATAACCTCTGCTCCTGTTCACCAGGTCTTCAGATAAGACACTTGTTATCAGCACGATACCGTGTTACCGAACAGCGCTCAAATCCAGATGGACGGGGCAGACACGCTCTGCGGTGTCTTCTTCACGGTGTAAAGATGGGCAGGCTGTGTCCTCTGAGTTTTTAGCTGCCACTCAGCTGAAACTAGAGTAAAGCCATCCTTATCTAGAAATATAAAACACATAGACAAATTTATAAATACAGGCCTCTGGAAGTGGGGAGGGGTGGGTGGGAGAGAACACTGATAAAAGCTCACGGCCAGCTTTATTTCAGTTGTTTCAGGGAGGGAATAGATGATAATTTCTGTGTGGTCTTTACAGGAAACTGCAGGTTCTTGAATCTCGAGATAATCTTGTACCAGAAAGAAAGAGATGCTGATCTCATTCTTCTCACATTCCATTATGAGTAATGTCAACTCTCTTTTTCTTTCCTTTTTTTTTTTTAATTGCATTAAATTGGTACATCCAAAGCCTTGTTGCTGTGATTCCACTGATCTACCAAGCCTCCCCTGGCCAGCAGGAAATCACTACCGCTCTGCAACGTCTTCTAATAATAGACCATCAGGTCGTCATCTTTTAAGCAATTTTATTCTAATTAACACGAGAGACCCAGAATCCCTGCTGCCTCCCGGGGAGCACGCAGGGAAGACCTGCCCTTCCCATCTGCAGTTATCCTGGATTTGATTTTGACACACTAGGGGAGGACAAAAAAAAAAAAAAAAAAAGAAGTCGTAGTTAAAGCCGATGGGAGGAAACACAGAGTCCGTTGTAAACAAGATTTTCACACATATTCTTCTAAGATACCGCAGTGATGGGCTCACTCTACTTGCGAGATAGATCGCCAGATTAGATAGAGCACGTTCAGTGCAGAAAGTAGCAAATCCTGCACAACGTTCCTAGTGAAAGTTGTAGCAAATATTTCTGAACTCGAGACACCATCCAGAGGAGTTACTGTTCAAAGTCAGTTAAATCCACCCCGGGTTTCAGAGCGCTGTGTTTCGCTACGCTGAAAACGGCTTTTCTCTCACCTGCTGACTTCAGAAGAGTCAGTTAAACCTGTACGACATGGGAACTCGGCTTCAGACTCACACCAGAGCCTGCTGCTGCTGAACCAGCACCCAGGACCGACCCACCTGGAAGGGCCGTGGCCACCCTCCAGCTCTCGAGGGAGACGCAGCACCCTGCAAAGCAGCCCAGCACCCTGCAAAGCAAAGCAGCCCAGCACCCTGCAAAGCAAAGCAGCCCAGCACCTGCGAGCAGGGAGCTTTCAAACCCAGCTTCTTGAATCCTAAAGTGGAAGACTTGGACTAGAAACCCTCCGGCTTTTCTGGAAGTTCAGTTTAGATTTGTAGTTTTACAGAGGATGGGGGGGGGGAGGAAGAGTTGGAGCTTGAATTTTGGCAGTAGCTCACCTGGCGTGGGGAGGGGGGATTTCAGCCCCTGCGAGTCCTTGGTTACTCGCAGCCGTTTACAAACTGCCCGAAAACACGGACTCGCTCTAAACTTTGGTCCTCCGTCCACAAGAAGTGCCAAAAAAAGTCTGTCCATTCTTCAAATTATAGGATTGTGTGGTTCTGTGGTTTTCTGTGGTAGAAGCTCTGTGGTTTCTGAAGCTATTTTGTGCACCTATAACACAGAGTAGCTGTTAGGCTTTTCTTAAATGGAATTTTCGAAGCCAGAATCCCAAGCTCCAGCAATTTCTTTTGCTATATTTAAATAAAACAACTACAACAAAGTCATGTAGCCATCGCTATGGTAACCAGCAGTGTTGGGGGGAAACATAAAGAGGAAAATTCAATCCAAACCCCATGTAATTTAACAGGGAGCAAACTCTCCCCGTTGCTAACATCTGACACATGCTCGGTGGTCTCTAGAAACTTGAAGAGTCCTGCGCGTACTTGAAGCAGCCGCTCTCAGCTGGGGCTGTAACAGCTCCCACCTGCCCGGGACTCATCCTGCATGCCAAGAGCAGAGTGGCTGGAGCTCCTGAGAGCCACGGGCACTGCAGCAGCCCCTCTCTGCCATCAGTGAAGCCCCAGGCTGAGGCACACCTCTGTCCAGAAACCTGCTTCCCAGAGATTTGGAGCAGAAGGAATAAAAGCCAAACACCAGTAACCTAAAGCACATGGCCACGCACAAGTCACAGGCCCTGGAAGTAACCAGCTCAACTTATTGATTCCCAGAGACTCCTTAAAGCTCCAACTTCTTACTCAGGCTGAGCTTAGGAACAACCTCAGTCACTGAACTTGTCACTCTAAGCGTGAAGCGTGCAGAGGAGGCAGGGATTTATCCTGAACTTGTTAGGCAGAAAATATGTTTGATTTAATCTTTTGAGGTCTGACTTTTCAGCCACAATTATTTGATCTTATAATATTTTATGTAGACACACACGAAAAATGAGTCATGTGCACTGCTTTATAGAACGGAGATGCACTGACTGCACCAAAACCACCTTTCCCAGCACAAGGAGAGCAGAAGCATCAAAGTTTTCATTTCCTCTGGAACCACAGCTAGCATTAGTTACCTGCTTATTTACCTGCTTCAATTGTAATTCCTTTTAGCAAATTAAAAGCATTCTGCCCTTTGTAGTAAACATGAATTCATCAGCACAGAAATTGTAGATGAATTTACCTATGACGGATGGGTTTCTAATTGGATATGGTAGCCATTTAATGCACTTTTACTTTGGTCTCTTGCACTTCTTACAGCTCAGAGCATTCCTGGAGCTCTGACTGATCATTATGTCATCAGGAAATATCTGGAATATCACATTGGACATCTCCTGTGACATTTAATATATTCGGGTGAGAAGCAACTGAGCCTGAGGCTTAAACATAAACCAAAACATGCACCAAAAAAATCCTCAGATCCCAACAACCAACATTTTTTACAGCCCGTGCATGATGACAGCGAAAGTGGGTTTTGATACATTAATGATTTTACATGGCAAGCGCTTAGAAACCAAGGGATCTAGGATGCCTGGGAGCCTTCCCGGGGGTGCGAGGGATGGGCTGAGAGAGCAAAGGGCTTTGCTCGTTCTTCTGGGCAGTTTTCTTCTGAAAAGCTGTGATTGAGACCAACATTTACGGGAAGTTAAACAGGAGAAATAAATTCTGTTTGCAGCTGGCAAAGAGCATTAGGAGAATTTATCAATAGGGAAGGATACAGCATTTAAAAGGAATGCTGTATCAGCACCAATAAAAAGTTTTAATTGCGGTCATTACCCTAAAAAAACGCTCAGCAGACAGGAGGTGAAAAGATACTCAGCGTGACTGAATTGATAGTGACGTAGAGCAAACAGGAGAGTCAGCAAGTTCCTGGTGGCAGCACCTCCCGAGGAAGCCCAGAGCTGCGATTCCAGCGGCCGGGACGGCAGCAGGGCCCCGGGGAGCTCGGGCTTTCACAACACGAGCTGCTCTTGGCGCGTGTTTCGCTACAGTCAGCAACCGCTGCAGGTGCTTCTGAGGTTCAACAGCCAGGCTCGAGGCTGAGAGTTGCTTTATGCTCAGGTTTTCCCCTTGTCGATGTTTCTTCCCAACCAGGATGGCGATGCTCTTCTTCCCTTCTCAAGGAAGGGCCTCTTGGCCTGGGACAGGGGCTCCTTTCAGAGTAGGCACGGACAACACGGATGAGGCAAGGCGGGTAAGGAGGAGAAGGTTGTATGTGTCAGACTCCCAAAGACTTGAGTGAGAGCAAAACCACGGAGCTGTGGCTCCTGTTTTGTAAGCAAAGAGGAGTGTTACACGATGAGAGAAGTGGGGTAGGAAGTTAGAATCATAGAACAGTTTTGGCTGGGAGAGACCTGCAAGGTCAACAAGTCCAACTTTATTCCCAGCCCGATCAAACCCACTAAACCATGTCCCTAAGCATAACATATACCCGGCTCTTCAACACCTCCAGGGATGGTGACTCCACCAACTCCCTGGGCAGCCCATTCCAGTGCCTGACAACCCTTTCTGGAAAGAAATGCTTCCTGAGATCCAGCCTGAACCTCC
>WUAM01000034.1:1068189-1133716 GCA_024336885.1 Actenoides hombroni
TCTCCAGCCTGAACAACCCCAACTCTCTCAGCCTGTCCTCCCAGCAGAGGTGCTCCAGCCCTCTGACCATCCTGCTGGCCCTTCTCTGGATGATCATGTATCAGGCCTCAAAAAGCTTAAGTTAAATACTGGGAAAAATAAGAAGCAGGCAGTAGGTTCAAGTTTCCAAGCCAAACTCAATCACATTAAATTACTGCAGTGCTCCCAGTAAAGCCTCTTTCGTGCAAGCTCAGGGGACAGTGCAATGCTTCTCCAATGCATTACCTCGTTCTTTAGCCCTTTCAAAGTATAAATTTTCCTAAATCATGGTATGGTCCTGGTCTGATGGCCCTCTCCTAATCCGTCCTCTAAGAATTGCCCTTGGCAAGCTTTTCTGTCCCCTTCCAGGAGACCTCTTCCTCTCCTGCCCTGCCACCACCAGCCACACCGCTGAGCTCTGTGGTTTGTAGCAGCCCTTGAAAGCTCTTCACCCCTAGTTTCATCTCGAGTTCCTGCCTCCCTGCAGCCCAAAGCTTCACCACTGCTCCCCGCAGCCAACCCCTCCAGTGAGTCAAGCACTCAGTTATCCTCTCCCCCAAAATGGGCCCTTTCCACAAAGATGTGTTTTCTAATTCATCATCTCAACAGGTAGATGAAGCACTGAGCTTGTGAGCTGCTCATCTCGGGTCAGAACGAGAGAATCCTTGTGATAAATCCAGGAGACAGACACGTGTGACTTCTCTGCCACAGACCCAGCAAAGGCAAACCAAAGTGGAACTGGATCACCTTGAGAGCCAGCACAGATCAGAAACAAGTGCTGGACTGATCAGTCGGGAGGAATTTGTTTACGTGAAGTTGAGGGAGGCAGCTTCTGTTAGAGCCTTGCACACCTCCACCAAGCACAGCAGGACTTTTTACACAACCCTCCTTCCCTGTTCTTCTGCAGGAAACACACAGGCTTTAATTACTTTGTATGAGCTGGCTTTGAATTTCACTATCAACAGTTCCATCAGCTTCCCAGGCATTTTTTTCCCACAAAACCCCCATGTTGTTCCAAAGCTTAGAGAGAAAAAAAATAAAAAGAAAGAAAGAAAGAAACTGAATTAGTGTAAAGTTCAGAATTTTGGTAAACTCTTCCACCTCTAAAACTCGTACGTGTTTGCCTTATTTTTCATTTCAAAACACAAAACCTTATCTGAGAATAACATCTGCATTCCCAACATGACTGCAAAAGAAAAAGGCATTAGAAACATTGAGAAATAATCAGCAAGTGAAAGATTTCCTTTTCCCTGAGATTAAAAGAATTGTGACTCACTTTTCACAGCTATTACAGCTTAACGAGCACTGCAACTCCTCATATGATGGCTATTTCAAAAAAAAAAAAAAAAAAAAGAAAGAAAAATTAAATATGAATTACTCTTGATTAGCTCAGGGAACTTTTAAGTCCTGTAATATCCTGCTCTAGAGACTTTCAAGACCTGCCTGGATTTGTTCTGGCCAGTTTCTGTGGTGCCCAGTAATAGGACAAGGAATAATGGGTATAAGCCAGAACACAGAAAGTTCCACCTCAACATGAGGAGAAACTTCTCTGCTGTGAAGGTGACAGAGCCTGGTCCAGGCTGCCCAGAGAGGCTGTGGAGTCTCCTTCTCTGGAGACTTTCCAGACCCACCTGGCTCTGTTGCTGTGTGGGCTGCCCTGGGTGACCCTGCTCTGGCAGGGGGGTTGTGGACTCGATGATCTCCAGAGGTCCTTTCCCACCCCTGCCATTCTGTGAGTCTATGAATATGGAGAGCTTATAAAGCAGAATGTAAAACTCAAGTTCTTTCAACAGACACTTTCTGCGTTTCAGTGGAACAGCATCTAACACACCTAGAGAACCTGCCTCCGACTGCACTTTGCCTCTTAAACAAACAAATCATTATGGGACAGTGTATAATTTGAATATATATTCAGTGGACTATACATTGAAGGCTGCAAGCACACTGTGTTAGGCATCCAGCAGTTCTGGCATTATGGGATGGTTTCGGAAGTCGATGCACAAGGGGACCATCCTAATGAACAATCCTGCTGGAAGAGCCAGGGTGTTCATTTCCCACTGCCCGGCCTACGTGGCCCTCTGGGTCTTCTCAGGAACACCATCGCTCTCTGAGCTGCAGATTCCACCTCTTCCTTTGCTATCAAGGAGGTAATTCAAACATCCCAGTTATTCCACACTGACACAATCTCTCCACAGAATACACATTAATTGATCTTAGAATCATAGAACAGTTCCATCCGGAAGAGACCTTCAAGATCATCAAGTCCAACCTTACTCCCAGCCCTATCCAAAACCACCAAACCCTGTCCCTGAGCACAACATCCAACTGCCTCTTAAACCCCTCCAGGGCTGGTGACTCCAACACCACCCTGGGCAGCCCATTCCAGTGCCTGACAACCCCTTCTGGAAAGAAATGCTTCCTGATCTCCAGCCTGAACCTCCCCTGGGTCAACTTCAGGCCATTGCCTCTTCTTCTGTCCCTTGTCCCCAGGGAGAACAGACCCAACTCCTGCCTCACTACAACTTCTCTTCAGGCAGCTGTAGAGGGCAGAAAGGTCTCCCCTCAGCCTTCTCTTCTCCAGGCTAAACAGCCCCAGATTCCTCAGCCTTTCAAGTTGTCCCTGTCTGTGACACACCACAGTCAAATCCGGGCTTTAAAATGTCAACGTACTAAAAATATTGCTGGAGAGCAATTTCAAGAGAAACCTGCCCTGGCACTCTGTCGTTAACCGTGCCAGCGTGTGCAGGAGCAGAGCAAATAAAACAAACAGATGGGAGAATAATGAGTCAAAGTGAATAATGTCGAAAAGTATGATGGTGAGGTGTGTTTTTCCAGCAAGCAGCAAGGGTTTGTCTCTGGTGATCTCTGTAACCCCTCCCAGTATAAATTGCCTGGATGTTTAGCATTGCGGCACACAAATTGTTTTGGAAAGGGTGCGGCGTTGGAGTTTCTGTCCGGTCTGCACAGACCAAACGTGGCCGGGTCAAGGGAGAAGGGGAAGGACAGAAGAGAAAACAGTGCTCAGAGGGCACCAGCCAAATCAAAAAAGATCTCAACACAGAGAATCAAGCAGTTGTTCGAAGCAAGATTCACAAATTTGACACCAAAACTTGTGAAATCACGGGGAAAAAACAGAGGAAAGAACGATCGCCAAAGTCTCAGAGCTCCAAAAAGTAACTTTTCATTTATTATATTAAACAATAACATCTCTTATTAAACAATAAACACACGAGATGGGTTAAAATTAAAATACCTTTCAATTTGTTATGATATTTGAAAGATAAATATAACTACAACAATGTACACGTATTTGGAGATATTAGTCAAATTTAGGTCAACATTGCAGTTTCCACTTTGTGTTTCCACCTTTTTTTTATTTAAGGTCAGACTAGAGAACGTCATATTAAAAGGGACACCAGAAGAGCACTCTAGAACTGTAACAGCAGAAGGAATCACAGTCACTAGGAGTTTTCCTTTGAAAGTTAAACTAAAAGGGGAAGGCAGAAGTTGCAAAAATGAAAATTCCGCTTTATAACAAATTAGCCTTTATTTATAAAACTTTCAAGTAAAAAGAGCAGTATATCAACTGATAAAACAGGAGTGTCAATGAGTAACAGGTAACATATTTACTCTAAAAATAAATCTTCTATGACTCCACCATTCTCCAAGCAAAATTCCTTTCTAAGAAAATATGTTTGTCGAGAAGTCTAGGGGGAGATGCAGCGGTTGACACGCAACAAAACCCGAGCCGTTCCTCCCCTGGGGGAAGGTACTTGAACTAGAGTGTTACTAGCACAGATCAATTCACTTTTAACAGAGTTCCAACTCTAAGTGAGGATTAAAGAGAAATGAAATTCCTGAGAGGGAGGAATAAAACACAGGAGGAGGGAGAAATCAAACTCTTACATGAGGGGAAGCAACAATTCTACTTGGACCAATATTCCTTGGGCCTCGGTTCTACAGAATAAATACTCTTCTCAATGGAGAAACACTAAAGAAGAAATAGTAACCCCAAAAGGATTATAAGAAGAATTCAAGAAAAGTGCATTATCTTCGAGCGTAAGATGATTAAATAATTTCTACAAAAATTTGGACAACAGATTTCACAGACAGGAATTAAAAAGAAAAAAAAAAAGGTTACACAGTCAGACACAGCTTGGAATTTCCTACACTTTGAGAGCACGTTACAGGAAACAAAACACAGTGAAGGACCGACGATGATCCTTGTAGGGCAGAAATTTCATAAGGAAAAATTTGCCAATATAAAAATATTTCATCCAGCACTGCTGTAGAACAAGTATTTATGAGCATCTGTTTTTATTGCAGAACGACCGGTGTGTTTTACAACAGGACTATTTGAATGAGCTCCGGGAAAGCACTCGAGGCAAACACGAACACGCTGCTCTATAAAGGATCATGTGGGTAATTCAATACCTGTGTCCTACATGCAAAGCTGGCGTGCGTAGGTTCAACGTGAATAATTGTCTGCCTTTCCTGTTTCAACTGTCGGGCCCCGGAGCTGTGCGCACCTCCTGGTTTTCCATGAGTCATTCCAGCAGTGACGATGCTCTGTGTAAAACACACATGTGCCACTATAAAAGGCGACTCGACTCTTGGCGATTGCTCAACGTACCACAGAGTCTAATGGTTATCTGGGTAGAAAGTAGAATCACCTCCATTCCTTCCTCAAAGCCAAGAATGCACTGGGTGCTTGTTCCTGCTGAAGGAAAAGCTTAGGTGGAAATGGAGGAAAAACAGAGCTGAAATCCAGATGACAATTATGGGCAACCTCTGTAGCTGGAATGAAGCAAGAAAAACATGTTTTTCACCTTAGTGTGTGACTGTTCGAGGTGTAAGTGTGTGTGGGAATAGCTCCTTAAAAAGAATTTTTAAAAAAAGGGGGGGTGGGGGAACCAACCCAAAAAACCAAAACAAGACAGAAAGAAAACTATAAGCAAATGTAGGAGAAAAATCAGTCTCAACCTAGAGAAAAAAGCAGATGACACCACCTGACCATCACATACCAGAAGATCAGAGAGTGAGCCTACAGTTCAAAAAGACACTTTAAAAACTCGAAAGAACACAAAATCACATCCAGAACAGGTGATACCTCCTATCTGCCAGACTTCTCTCTCACACTGGGCACTGCTACTGAACACAGGTTTTCATGCCAAGGACAGTAATCTGGAAACAAATTTATCAGAAGTAGTTGTTTCTCCTTTGTTTTCCTTCCTTTTTTCTTTCACCAGAACTTTGAAATCCTAAGAGCCACAACCAAATCTGCATTTCTGTGAAAATTCCATGTCTCTACCCCTCTCTGTCCAGAGAATACATACATACATACGCACAAGCTTTCATATATAGAATATATAGGCATATTCTACATAGTCATTGTATATACATGTTTTATATACAGCACGAGTAACTATATACTAGCCATAGTATGTGGACATATGTAGTATATACACACACTATTATTACATTATACAATACACTATATATATATATATACACATACATAGACACGAATAATATGGATCTCATAATGTACACTGTATATGCACTGTGTATACTCACATTTTATATACCTTGCATTGTACAGATTTTCTCTGCCCAAATAGTGACAGGCCTATTTGTGCTTGAAATTTCACCGTTCTGGAGGAAGAAGATGATCAACGTCTCACAATAAAAGGTTTGGCTTAGAAGGACAAGTGCAGGTATTGTACAAACTGAGAGTTAGGAGGGAGGAACGTGAGTAATCCTCCTTTTTATTTGGAAAACTGTATTAAATATGACGGGGAGAAATCACAGCTAAGTTTTCTTCTACTGCAGCATCTAAAATTTTGACTCAAGAGTGCTTCAGCAAACCTAAGGTTACTACATCTAGTACACTGTGCACAGAGGACAGGTTCTGTCCTCCTTCATTGTTACTGTCCAGCAAATAGGAAGAATGAGTCAATGAGGAAGTGGGAAAATGAGCAGTTAGTTCTAACGCTATATGGAATGCTAGATTAATTCACATTTCTGGCTTCCTGCTGAACAGCTTGAAAACACCGACTCATTGCCTTGGAAGCATTATAAATTACAGTATTTCAGAGAGCTGACAAAGTAGCAGAAAGTCTTGTTATGGTGCATAACTCAGAGAATGAATCAAGCTATTGAGCTCATCCACCCCGTCCCACTGGAGTGACATCATTCAAGGAGTAGTCCACAAGTGGTTTTCCTTTCTAAAATGGCACTACACATGAATGGGGGTTTATTGTAGCAGAAGAGACATCACAAAGACTCCATCCCAAATGAAAATGAAAAGGAGAATCTTACACATGGAGACAGTTTGTTTAACTTCACTGAGAATCCTGCAACTGTTCAACTTTGAAAACCCCTCTTTCACAGCAAAAGCTTCGTCTCATGTTAGCTACAGACAGAACCAACTCTGCTCTCGGACACTTCAAGCCCTGTACACCAGCAGAATTTGTTGCCATTTTAGTACATTTGATCACTTAATCTAGCATAGTTTAGAGAAAAAAATACCGCAATGGGAAGAGATTTCAAATCAGGTTCTGTAAAATTAGAAATATCTCCTACTGCATTTCTCAGGGGTCTTTAAAAGACAGTATTAAAGATCATTATATGGTTGGTTCTGATACTAGAATGCACCTTCTCCTTTTCTGAGGGGAGTAAGAGATTCACATTACCTGCAGTACCGTAAGCACTGGAGACACAGAGCAAACAGGGAATTGTGACACCTAACCCTGTGCTTTGAGACCCAGGGTTTCAGTCTGTCCAGGTACTGCTGCCTGTGTACGTGGACGGGGGTGCGCGTGTGCACACACAGACACGCACTCGCCCATACACCTCCTCTCAAAAGCCTGAGACAACAAATGCCACATCTTAGCTGCATTTCAGAGCTGAAAACTACTAAAAAGATGAAAATGATCCAATCTGATTCTTCTCTCTGTGTAAGAAAAGCATCCGGAATAAGGCAATTGCAACAGAACAGGGAGAGAACAGGCACTATCATTGTGTTATGAGAAATAAACATAAAGAAACAAGGACATTAAAAACCAGAAATGCATTAAAGATGATGAAGGAATACCACGTTTTCAAATAAAATAGAGAAAATGTTCTAAGGTAAGGGCTGCCTCAGTAAAAACATGGACTGTTAAGCTTTGCATTCCTATAGAGCCAAGGACAGGAAAGTAGATACATGTTAAAAACTTTTAAAACTCTTGTGCTAGATGCCTACTCTACTTAGACATAGAAAGTCCCAAGGCAAAGACAACTGAAGTTTTACAATTCCTGTAATTGGAAAAAAAAGGCATTTTTAATAAGTAAATAATTCACAGACTTATCATAAGGACTTATTTTATATATGACATGTAAAACACATCCCGTGTTATCCTTGTCAGGAGGAAGCAGCAAGTTCTACACGTGTATAGAAAAACTGTTCCTACTTGGACCTACTACAGCAAGCTGTGCTTTAAAGCCAATCCAGTCTACCAGGACTTCTAGAACTGACTCACAAACATGTATTTGGCAAATAAAAATCTGTTTCAACTTAGCCTGATTTCAGCAAAATGCCTTTGATCCGTACCCCTGTAATACAAGAGGTGGAATTAAAGCAAGAGAGGTAGGGACTGTCTCGCACAGCCCGTCGGGTAACACAGATAACAGGGGTTGTGTTCTGGTAGTTGGAGCAAAAGAGGGTAAAATGAGATGTAGGGATGAATGCTGCTCAAGCTCACTAAGTTTTCTACTGCTTGACTGGAGACTGAAAGCAGCACTCCCACTCGCAGCACGGTCCTGCAATCCTATTTGCTAATGAGCTAAAGCAGAATATTACCTAAGGATTGATCGCCAAATCGTTTGCCCGATTTACTACAACTGAGTAAACTCCCTCTTTGACATCACACACCATTATTAAAACTCGATGCAAACAGATGTTTCAATTAGAACTACTCAACCGTAGACACTTCGAATTCATAATATTTTATACAGTTCACTATGTTTGTACTTAGCACATATAAACTGTCAGATTCTTTTGTAAAAGCCACATCTCTTGGGTAAAAAGGGACCATCTGACAACGACTTTCTGCCAAAGACTTTGACATAGATGACGCAGATGACGTACTGATTAGCCTACCATGAATCATTAAATAAACGTAATGAGTGAAAGCTAATTCTAGCTTATCTGTTTTATGATGTTTTCTTTGAAATTCATACTGCAGCCTCAAAAAGATCAATGGAATTCAGGTAATAAAAAGCCAGATTCACAAGTTGCAGTTTACTATATGCAACATTGTCTTCCAGATAAAGAAACTTTGCTTTCAGTATCTTAGGATGATACGTTAAATCTCTTATAAGCAGTAAATTTTATCTAGAACATATAATACAGCTTACACAGTGTTTCCTGCACGTTATGAGCCTGAAAAGCCACACAGAGCCCAGTTTGACGTAACCAGCCAGTCTCGTTTAGAGTTGAAGGTGACTTAAAATTATTTTCACAACATAACCCAAGGATTTAGTATTTTTATAAAAGCCGTGTTTAAAGGTTTCACTTGGACAGGGTGGAGCCAAAGAACCTCTGTTTAAGAGTTTGGCATGTCAGCCTTACTGAGCGCAATTGCCAACTCAAGGTCTTCTTGTTCTTGCCTCCGCAACCGAGCTAGTCTTTCTTGCTCTGCTTTTTCACTCTCACGCTTTGCCCATGCCAGCTGCTGTTCTTCATTTCCAAACTAAAAAACGAAAATGGAAAATAAATTAATACATTTACCAAAAAGCCAGAAGAAATTCTGTGAAAAATACAGTGAATCAGACTTATTAAATATGTGAATCAAGTATACCAAGCTGTCTTAGGGGAGGTCTTTTGGATTAAGATAAAAATTCACTCACTGATGTCCTGACTTCATCCTTTAATTTATTTCCTTAATTTCTTCCTCCTCCCACCAGGAAACTAACCCATCTGGGCTGCACGTCCCTGCATCCATGTCTCAGTTTTGTATGAAAATGGCCAGGGGACTGGAGCCAAACAAAAACTCCGCAAATACAAAAAAAGCAAGTTAGTGGTTTGGGAGCGTAGCAACCTACATCCATTTTTAAGAATAGTAAATAGCTGGTAAAAAACAAGAGTTATTTACTCTTGTGCAACCCCGTTGCAGAGAATTCTGTTGCAGTATTTCATAAGGGTGAGGGGGTTTAAATAATGACTCGAGACTGCGGATTTGTGGGAAGTTTCATCACCAAATCAAAAGTTACAAAAAGTGCTTCTGTCACTGTTCAGAAAAATACGTGCCGAGTTTTTCCAGTAAGAAATAACGTAAGAGAATCCAAATTACTTCGGCAGAAAACACTAAGGAAATATAACATGTTATAACATTAGCCTTCTAACTTCTTTGAGCTCCCCGCAACACACTTTAGTAGGCTACAGCAAAACTATCCCCAAATGATATTCCAGTATTTACCACCGCAGCATGCAGCGCTTGGCGTGTTTGAGCTTTCTGGACAGAATATTAAAATAGTTTATTGGAATCGTAACAATTTAAACCTAAAATACAGTCCGTTAGTGTCCAATTTTAGCATCTGCTGAAGAGGACGATGTGAGCAGAAGCGTCCGCACAGCTGCACGCAAATGTTTGCATTAGATCCCACTTCTAAAATCTGCTTTGTACTAGCTTTTTTTTTTTTTTTTTTTAAAAAACACTCAGGAAAACATATTATTTGGGGTTTTTTTGGAAGAGAAAACGATGTGGAATTTGCAGTTTCAATTTCAGCTGAACGTATACTGCAAAAATTGCCCTGTGGTGCACAACGGAGCGCCCTGGAAGCGAGCAGAGCACGCCGCTGCGCTGGCCGATAGGGCTGCACCTTCCCAGATGAGCCCACGTTCTGAACGGAGTGCTAAAGGCAGCTTTAAGTGCTCGACCCCAGCCTTTTCCACCTTTTCCACTCTGCATTGTATCTGTAATTTTTTTTTTTATTTATTTTTAAATTAATGCATCTATTTGAATTTCATTCAACCCCGGTCCAATTCCCACTTACTCATAATTTAATTAAATTACGTGCTTCTGGGTGCCCACAATTCCTCATTTCACCTCAAAATGATTTTTCAGATGATTTGATACAAAAAAGAGGACTATTAAAAAATTTCTTTTCTTCAAATAATACCTCTGCTTTCATTGCTATCAAAATTTAGATGAGGACTTTTTCATTCAATGTTATTGAAACACAATGGAAGTGCCACACATTTTACAATACTTTACTTTTTGAAATGAAGAAAACCTACTATTATTGCTCATTTAAATCGTGTCAGCTGACAGATAAGATTTAAAAGGATTTAAATGCTCACTAAGATTTTAAATAGATGATTTTTTTCACAAGACAGTAAAGACAGACTCAAGTGGAAGGCAAACTTCTCCACTTTTTCCAAGAAATCACAAAGATCATATAGCTGGGATGGAGAATAACAGTCACTATTTTCAGAAATAAAATAAGCTTTGGTCAAACCCTCTGGGGTGTCTTTTTTTTTTTTCCTTTTAACATTGAGAAAACAGTTTTACTTATGTAGTTTAGATCTTGGCATAAGTCTTCCAAAGCTTATGAGAGTCCCAATTATGACTTGTTTATGGTAGACAAGTTATATTTTTGTGGTTAAAAGTGCCGAGTAAAAACAAAACAAAACAAAAAAAGGAAAAATAAGCAAGTGATTCATTGGAAACAAATCTGGATGTGTCATGAAGGAAAATTTTCAGGAGCATAACTCTGACCATTAGATAGTGAAATACACAACAGTTCCTTAACACCACTGATTCTTGCACAGATTGCCTGTAACAAGGTAACATAACTGAATTACAACTCATTTCATACAGTAACAATTTGCTTCCCTATGTCCAGGTTTCAAGAAGTCTATAAATATATATCACATGTCTGTTATTTCATTAAAAAACTCTTTTTTTTCCCCTTACAGTCAGACCCAAGGCATAAATGAGAACAAGAGACTGCAGCGAAACTAATCAAATGCACAAGCAGCTCCACTGACTTGTGTTTACTAAATTACCAGCTTATATTAGAACTAAATTAAATTTTTTATCTTAAGTGCTCTGTTTCTTGGAAATTTAAAACTTTCTGTTGGTGGAAAGGTTGCTTTTCTTCCTGTTCTGTAAACTGCAGCTGGAACCTAGAAATCCCTGAAATATGAGCTACCAAAAGACTTTGCTTTGTTCCGGAGAGTCGTATTTAATGCCAGCGGACGAGTTAAGAATGCAAGGAGAATATACTTCAGCTGGGTGCATCAATTTGCCAGAGACTCAAAAAAACCCCAAAAAACAAGCCAATTTTTCTAGAGTGCTGCTACAGTCTAGTGAAGGTCCTCAGGTTGCTTCTGTGCAACAGTAAAGAATTCCAGTTAAAAATCAGGTTATTCAATTACTCAAACCTACACAGTTCTGTTTTCAGATTCCACTGACTCAAGCTATACATCAAAAAACCTTTTAATTTCGTTATGAACAAAGTTTCCCAAACACCAGGCAAAGAGAAGCACAATGTTCTGGCTGATCACAAGATAACTAGTGCACATTGGACTTCATACAGAAGGATTAGGAATTATCAAGTGTAGCAACATAACTGTGTTATAGGCAAGCAAAAAAACCAAAGCCAAACGAAAACGACCAACAAACTGAAAAGAACAGGGATCAAGTCTCTTTTCAATCAGATTCAGTTAACCTTTTTTTTTTTCCTTTTTCTCATAGCAGTAGAAAACAATCACAAAAATGATTAAAAAATAATTTCATTTGATTAAATGCCACTTAATAGCAATTTTATGTGGCTACTGCTCAAAATCTCATTTTTCCTACTTTTTTCCTCATCTTCTAAAGTAAATCTCATCTGAAAATCTGATGGCACAGCAAATTTAGCACTAGAGCACCCGCTTGGGATAGGGATCAGAGATTTTGGTTATTCATTTGATACAATCACTTGGTGTAAGCCACACTTTTAAGTTAAGAAATGCAGTCTGTAAAGTAAGATGTCAATAGCTGGGTAACAGTCACTCCATTCCATTATTTGTCTTTCAATGAAGGAAGAAATTATATGTGGTTCAAGAAATTGCAGATAAAGCAAGTTTTGCGTCTTATTTTTATTAAGAATGTCACCATCTTGTATACAATCACAGAATTTAACTGTGCAAATTCAACAGGCTAGTACTAACTGTGGTAAAGCATACATCATATCTGGAGCTTGGACGGCTTCGCTATCATAGATAAATTAAAGCACTGAGGCCAGCTAAGAGTATGCACAGATGACCTCAACTAACAACGTCAAATAGGAGAGTGATACACATTTGCTATGAATTAATAACTGGGGGGGGGGGGGATAAAATAAAAAAACAACATTAAAAATAAGCAACCTGAAAGACTCAGCTTAAAGATCTCCGCTTGTTGAACGCTGAACTCTGTCCATCAGAGTTAAGTAACAGATTAGAGTTGGCAATCTCACTGCATGGCAACGTGACAGAACAAAAACACATGAAAGGAGGAAGGAGCCTGAGGCTGTGGATTGAACAGATTTCTATCTACTCATGGCAGCAGTAAGAGCCACACTGCTACCATACTGACAACTATTTCCAATCCAATAACGTACCTGCCAGCACTAAAAACAAGGCCAGGCTTTTAGAAACCCTGCTATGTTTTTAATGAATGGGTGCTTGGCTTTGCTTTCAAACCTCCTGATACTGCCTTTTGCAGTGCAGAATGGACACTTCTCGGTTGGTTCTATGAAACAATTTTGTTTTCTTTGTCTAACGAGGGCTTTTTGGCAATATCAGGAATCGGAACCAAATTCAACAGCTAAACTTTCACCCTCTGTCTCGTGTATGCATCTTTACGACCACGTTCCATCACGTACAGCAAACGTTGCGACAGGATTGTCAGAAGGTTTTTTCCACAAACAGTTACAAATACTTTATGGAATCTTTCCCTTTAAGGTCTTGCTTCTCAGGATATGGTAAAATGGCTATATAAATGCTTTCAACAATTGCTTCTGAATCTTTACAGCATCGGCTTCCAAAAATCCGTTTACAAAATAGCCTCCATGCAACAAAAACAATACACAGATTCTGCTACAAAGAATTGGTGAGTAAAGGCACACTGTACTAAAATAATTTAAATGCAAGTAAACCCTTTAAAATTTAGTATGAAACTTCTTTTTTTTTTATTGAAATAATACCTTTTTATTACAGAAATATAAATACAAAAACAACGAGGACAGCATGAAGGTACTAAGAGACAGAAGCCAGTGAACAGTAGGTTTGCAGTTAAAACAAAACCCCAATAGATTGCTGCAAGCAGAGCAGAAAGTGGTTTGCTCAGAGACAATGAACTTAACTTACAGAGCTGAAGTCTGCAAACCCCAAGGAAGAGTCTTTAGAAGTTTTACTTGAAGAGGAGGGAGCAAATGGATCTTTTCCACTAAATGGATCCCCAAACCCCTTTTTACTTTGAAACGGGTCACTGCTGTCAGCCCCAAATGGCTGGAATGGATCATGGGGCTTGGGAAAATCTGAAGACCCAAGGTGGCTTACAGGAGTACTTTTACCTGGAAAGTTTAGGAAAACAAAAGGAGAAAAAGAGAAGTTACTTACCATGGACAATGCAAACCCCTTACATCGGAAACTGTGCTGATACACTTTAGCATCATCCATTCTTCCTGGGGTGGATCAAAATTTAACCAAATATAACGGTACTTATTTCTGAATGCAAATCATCTCAAACAGTTGTTTTAATTAAATGGATTTATCATCTTGCTTGGATAAACTGTAATATAACACCATCAAGATTTTACATGATAAAGACATTTGGTCAGAAGAATTTGACAAGTATGACTCAAGTTCATTTCCCCAGGTCAGAGATATTTCAAGTTTAAATTTGGAATTATATAAAAGACAAAAGACTTAAAAATACGTAGTACTAAAGATGATAATAATTAATCATGTCACATAACTAATCCTGTTAAAGAGAATTAAACAGTAAGTTATCTGTGACTTCAAAGAATGCAGGCACTGGGGTTTTTTTCTTTTGTTTTTTTCTTTCTTTCCTGGCACTGGTTTATCCTTCTACCACCATATGCACAAGGGAAAAAGAGACTGAATAAGAAATCTAGTTCTGGGGTGATTGTTGTCAACCCACCTTTTGTAGGTGGCTCCTTGTCCTTACAATCCACCCCAATAACAAATGAAATCACAGCAGCTATGGTGTATGCTCATAAATAACAACTACATTTTTTATTTGTTGCAATTAGAACCTCAATGGTTAATTTTTAATTCCCTTTGCAAAAAGTACTATTTGTTACATCAAGTAACTGAACAAATAAGAGCAATTTATTACTTTTTTTTCCCCTCTGAAAAAAAAGAGATTGCTCCTGACAGGTACACAATCTAATCTACAGGGATAAACAACCTCCTTGGATGAACAATATGTACTTATAAAGTGTAGTTGACAAACAATAAAGAAAAATCTAGAAATGTGTTTTAAAGAAACAAGTATTTCCAGCTTCCTGAGTAATAACCTGAATTACATACACTGTTTGCATTAATAAAGCTATTTTATTTTTGAAATGTCCAATTCATCGCGCTGTAATTAGATAGGAATCTTACAATTCATTCACACCGGGATACACAGACGCTAGGAAAGCACAGAGAAAAGGACTCAAAACACCAAGTTTCAGAGTATGCACTTGGCACGTTGAAGACGTTTGAAGAAGGTACTTTGGTAGTTGCTCATGAACTTTATAATATTCGCTGAAATCTGTGGAAATCCTCCCTTATCAAAGAGAAATAAAGATCAGCAAATCTGCACTAAACAAACAACCGAGCCAGCAGCCTGCCTTGGCCTGCCGGGAAATCACAGCTCGGCCTCTCCTAGCCCAGGGGCCAGCCAAGCGTCCCCCTTCCCTCGCCTTCAGCTGGCCTCGGGCCATCAGCAGGATCTGCATCTCCTTCATCACCGCGTGAGCTCAGAGTCCTCACACTGAGCCAGGGACCAAAGGAATCACGCAGACCCCTATCTCATCAGCGCAGAGCCAGTCCCAGATTCAGGCCTCGGATGCTATACAGTGGCCACTGCAAATGTGAAGCAGGAGAGCACACAGCTGCACAAGCAGACAGAGAGAGGAGGAGAAAACAAGACACACGCGGCAGGAGATGGAACGATTTGTTCAGTCTCAAGAGTATTCAAGGGGAACCTGCTCACAGGCCTGTAGGCAAGTCTTGCCTCAAGGCAAAGGCAAATGGATTTGGATTTTACCAAGCGAGATCTACGTCACACGGCCCGGGGCGTTTCTAGAACTTGAGAATGCTCCAGCCTGCCCAGGGAGCCTGCTGCATTCCATCACCATTTCCATCAGGGTAGAGAAACAGTTCCCAGGAATCACACTGGTTGAGCTGCCCCGAAGCTGGAGGATAAACGAGACCTTTTCAAGTCCCCTCCAGTACCACTGTTGATGGTTCAGAACGTGCTCCATCCCAAGGATACGGGACACCCATATTAGCAGCCACATGTGGGACTTCTAAGGACAGGCAGATCCGACCAGGGATTTGTCCTTCATGGAAGGAAGTGACAAAATATACAGGAAATACCAGCAGCATTTGCTCTCCCCACAAACATGGACCCTCCTTCGCTAGGGTTTCAAACTGCCTTTCCTATCAACACAGGCACGTTTTGTTCTCTGGAGTGAGGTCTTTACATCCTGCTCATCACCACGGCCTTCAGGAGATCACCCTTCAGCCACAGCTCTGCAGCAGTAGGGAACCAAGCAAATCTTGGAGTAATTCAGCATTTTGTATAGAATTCTCCAGATAAAAGAGCAACTTATAGAACCACAGAATGCTTTAGGTTGGAAGGGACCTTTAAAGGTCATCTAGTCCAGCTTCCCTGCAGTGAGCAGGGACATCTTCAACTAGATCATGTTGCTCAGAGCCCTGTCCAACCTGACCATGAATGTTTCCAGGGATGGGGAACGTATGTTAACTTATTTTAAATGACAAAGAGAATTCAAGTATCTGCATTTCTAATTTAAAGTCAAAGCAAAACAAGAGCCTTCTACATTTTTTCCCTCCTCCTCTCTTCCTCCATTCCCAGTTACTATCAAGCAAACCTCCCCCAAGTATCCTTCCCCAAACCAATTTTGATTGATAGAGGCCAAAATGACCCATTTTGAGCTGCCTTTTTCTCAGGTTAAGCCCGCAGCTGCCAAAACCACTTTGTGGAACTGGTGACTGTTAATAAAAATGCAGGGTTTGCAACATATTTGCTCAGCAAACCTGTCTTTTCTAGGTGGCCCGTTTAACGTTTTCGCACAAAGCCCCCAGTGGTTTCAGAACCATCTACAAAGAGCACTGGGGTTTCTTGTGCTTCACCTTCGTGAGAGATCACAACAAATAACTTTGCTGTAGAGGAAATGTCACCCCGAATGCTGGAGTTATTGCTAATAATACTGAAAACATTCATTTTATGTCCCGAGTGCCATTTTCTTCAGGTTTTTTTAATATGTTAAAGAATAGAAGAGGGCTAGAATTTTGTTATTTTGAAGAAAAGGTGAAAGAGAGAAACCTTTATAAAATCAGTTCTAGCTTTTGCAGAGGAACGTTAAGGGCAGCAGTGCCCCTGCTGAACACACTACTCCTGGCATTCACAACAGAGTCCTCAATGAACCCTCTTTTCACTGCACTTTGTACTTCGTGTGTAGTAGTTGTTTTTTTTACCCTGCCATACTCAGCAACCGTGGTTTTGAGGCCTGGCAGAAGCCTGTTTGGTTCAGTTAGATGTTCAAATTTACTCATTTATTAGCCACAAATGAGTAATAACAAGAACAACCAGAATTATCTTTCTGACACCCTCTCTGGCTTATGCCAGGTGTCAGTCTCCCAGGGCAGTTAAGTGTGTAATACTTAAGCACACAAAGATTTTTGTATTCCCATGTCAAGAATGTGGGTACAGCACTTCTGTAATGTACAGCAAAAATACCCAAACCACATGAAAAACTCACCAACTGAACTGAAGGACACTGGTAAAATCGTAATATTGCACAACGTACTCTTAGTAGTAACTGAGATTGCACTAATCTTACATTCACTGCAAAAATGTTCCCTTTTCTCAGGCTCACTATTTTTGAGGTAGAGCAGCACGAAAGTGCAGGCAAACAGTTGTAACCCTTGCTTGATTTTCCTGCTAATAGTTTCAGGGGAAAAAAAATTCAGAAAAAAGCAAAACAGGTCCTATTCTGAAACCACAGCAGTTTCAGCAGTTACCCAAGTGGTGCACCCAAACCACACCGAGGACTCACTTCAGCAAAAAGAGATGATGAACAAAATGGTTTACCACAGCAAATGCTGTTAACTTATAGTGAACTCCACCCAGACCGAGGGTTTATCTAATTTCATACCCCACAGCAAACTTCAGGGTCGAGATCCATAGCTGAAGGCAAATAAAATCTCCCTGGTAGGATGCAATTACAGAATCTGGCTCTCTGAATCACGAGATACTGCAAATGAAACAATGAAGTGAAACATTTCTAGTTTTCTCTACATTCTAACAATGGTCCTGTCTGCTGAGGAGAGTTTCTTGCCAAGTTACGAGAAGCAGCACGTTTCTGTGCCTTTGCTCACAAGCAGAAAGGGCAGAGTGGAGATGACACGACCTTAAACTTTCACTAAACAAATCCTCCTTTCCAGGAAACTTTCTAAAGTGAAAAATAGGCTTTAAGAAGACAGAGTTGTGCTACAGAAGACAAGCAGTGCTAGGGTGAGTTAAGTCCATACTTGAAATTATACTTGAACTTCTAACACCAGGGTTCCTGCCTCTCATCTTTGCTATGGCAGAGGAAGTGTCACAACAGAAAACTCTGGAGCCTGAGCAGTATGTGAAGTGCCTCCCAGCACATCTTCCTCTTGGCACGTTACCAAATTCATGCATTCCTACCTTACTCAGCATGTTTTTCACAACCCTGTTAAAATATCCAGCTCTGCCACTGATGTGGAATAAAACTCCCATAAACTGTGAGCTTTAGGACCTTACAGAAGAGTTGTTCCTAGTTCTGAAAATGTGCTTGAAGGTTAGTAGCATCAAAACAACTCTTCTACAGGATACTCGGAGGTCTTGGTCTTCAGCAGGGGCCATTTCTACACTCCGCTTCAAACTCAAGAGTTTGGTTCTAACACTCTGCACACAAAATCACAACATATATTTTTAGTAGCAACAGAAGGAAGAATTTTTCCTATGCAAAAAACCCTCGAAACTGTTTTTGCTTAATATTTGCAAAATTAGCACCTTGAGCTAGCCTGTAACTCTGACAACCTTCGCTGAAGGGCAATATTCTGAAAAGTACAACCTTCTTGAAAGGCGAGAGATCGTTACACGTTCAGCCTAACGATCTGTTCTGAAACAGATTCTGAAAACCCTCTCTCAACAATCAGTACTGAAATATCTTCACTGCGAGAGATCAGGGTAAACAACAGAATCAAAGCGTGAATGGAATTTTTAGTTTGTGGCTGGGCAGGTGCTCCACCCATGAGTCATTTATCCTACACAACAAGGGATGCCGGTGTTCGAATGCAACTGTCAGGGCTTCTAGAAAGTATGAAAAATAAAAATAATTTAAAAAAATACTTTTCCTGTCAAACTTTGAGGCTGAATTTTTCACTCTCGGCTGCACACGAGGGAAAAAAAACTCAAGGTACACAGGCACTGTGCTACTTGTGAATAACCCCGAGTACAAGAAGCTGTGAGGAAACAGGTGTGTGGTACCACTCAGAAATAAACACACCGCTCCTCTCATCACACAGCAAATAAAGAACAGAACTCTATACTGTGATTAATCCCCTCAACTTGAGTATACCCATGCAAACAAATGCAAGGGAATTACATATTTTTTTTTTTAGTATTAAGACAATTCTTTCTTTTGTTCATAACTCCTGATTATACCTAACATGACTTTTTTATTCTTAAAATTATTTCACTAAATACACAGAGCAAATGCACATGCTGGGGACATTATACACGGTGAGGGTCAGAAAGAATGGCCCCAAAACTCTGATATGTTTAAACACTCAGTATTCATAAGATACCATTTTCTTTCAAGAAATGAAATGAGTAAATGCACACAACAAAGCATTCAGGCTTTGGTTTGCATGGGGATAAATGTTAAGCAAGACACTTAATTTTTCTTAATTTTCCTCAAATGGAGACACTGAAGACACAGAACAGGCAAAGAAAAAAACCCTATTAAAAAATGTTTCTGTGTCCAACTCAAAGAGCAGCAAAATGCTCTTTTTTCCTCACTGAAAACTGTCACTATGAGGTCAATGTAAAATGTCAGTGCTCTTGTACTGCTTTAGAGATGAAAACTGTCTAAAGTGGTAAAAATAAATCAAATTAAATTTAGAGAAGTGACACAAAAGAAAAAGAACTGTGATTGTCGCTGACATAAAAGAGGAGGAAGCATCAAATACAAAGGAAGACAGCAGCAGAACAGGGCTGTACAAACATCGCTGCCTGCGAGCTGCCTGCTCTGCCCCTCTGGCTCCTGCTGCCAGCACCGAGCCTCTGATGCTGTACAGCAGTAGTGAGAGGCACCCAAAATGGTTCAGAGGGTGCAGAAGCCATCCCACAGAGGGAATCTAGCTCCTAGTTAAGGGAGTCCTGCTCCAGGTAAGCCCAGAATATGTGCACACCCCATCTGGGCATCCACTCCAGTGCTAAAGCTCTGAAGGCAAACTGCCTGCAGAACATTTTCTTTCGGTGTACTTCAGCACAAGCACCAAGCAGACAAATCTATCTTCAATTTACCTTCCACAGCCCATGCACCACACAAACAATACAGAAAACTGCTCTGTGAGTTGGCTGTTGTTTCTTCTTGCATTTCCAGCTCCTTCCTGACAGCAATCTTATCCTGCAACCACACCTCTGAAGACAGGGCTAAAAACCTAGGGAATGATTCTTTCTGTAGATGGATTACAACATGCACCACAGCTTAGAGAGCTTTCGGATTAGTTCAATAAAATATTAAGATCCTGAAGATCTAAAAGCATCCTGAATAGATCTTAAAGCCCTGACCCCTTTTTTTTTTAAGTCATCAACAGGTTCACTTATCGTTTCTCTCTATCTGCCAACTGGCAAGATGAAAAAACTAAGACTTATCAGTCAGATTCTGCTGAACTCAGTGAGGGCCTTTTCTGACTTTGTTGGTGGGACAGCAAAACACATCTAACAGAGTGTGATTTGGTAAAAAAAACAACCAACACCTTGGGTGGCTAAATTTATTATCAGTAACAAAATTACTATTGTTTTGTAATCAATGCTAGCCAAGCATATAAAACACTGTGCAAATCTCTGCGCTTTTACTGAGCTCTTCTGGGGCTCCATGCAAGCCAGGCATCTCTGAGGGACCAGAATCATACTTGCTAACTCAAGGCAGGCTGGTCAGTCCCCTGTTCTGTCTTCTCACGATTTTCTCCAATATTTTGACATTTCAAAACCACTACCAAAGACAACATCAGAACAGAACCGAAGTCCTTAACTCAAACACAGAGGTGCTAACCACTAACCTCTGAAATGTCAATTTATCAGTTCAGATGCCATCATACCTCAGAGCTACGAAGAGTAAATCAAAAAACAAAGCCAATGTTCTCTGACAAACTCACTGTGTGCAGTCTGGGGTAATAATTTCTCAATATAATTCATTTTAATACCTGTATTTCAAATAGCAGCTACATAAATCCACTTATTTCTTCCTTACATGGGATGTATTCAGTATGTAGTCCTTTGAAATTCAAGTTACGTGATGGTTTTTTGCTACTTATGCCTTGGCATCCCAAAGAAAAACTGAATTTTAAAGAGTACGTTAGCACTGAAGAAGTTCAGTATTAATACAACACCCACCACCTCTATTAGTCACTAATACAAATGATAATATTTACACAGGCTAAAAAAAAAAAGCTAGAGTGATCAAAATAATCAGTTTTATTTAATAATCACAGCCAGAAGAAAGCACACTGGAATTGGAGAGTACATTTGCTTTCTGCCTTTTTAGGATCTTTATATTCTTTCAAGGTTAAAAAGGTCAAAACCACTATGAGCGAGCAATAAAAATTTAGAAGAGGTTGAAGGTTACACACTGGTTAGTGGTGAAGGTTCTTCCACTAATATCACTGGTTAACAGTACTGGTATAACCGCAATGTGGAATGCATGGGGCTGCATTTAAAGGAAGTGGTAAGGGTGGGGCAAAAGCAGTAGGTCCCACGATCAAAGCACTAGAGCATTGAATTTTGCTTATAACCCAATCACTGACACCCACACAGCAGCTTCCTGTACTTTAAAAAAAAAAAAAAAGAAAAAAAGCAAAAAGCAAGAACGAAAAAAAAAATCTGTTTCTCTCTTTTTGTAATCAACAACTTTTACCTAGAAACTAGTTAGCGGTGAACTCTACCCGATTTCCATCTGCAGCTCATGGCAGAAGAAAATAGTTGTTAACCTGTGAGAACCTACCCAAACCATTTTAACTGACAGGTTTCAGTGTATCGGCTCTTTCAGACTTTTTTCTTCTTGATTACACAAAAGTCCTGCAAAGCCCAAGAACTAGAAATACAAGGTGACCAGGAGCTCAGTCGTGATAAACACTACACGTAACCTTGTGACAGAAAATAAATTGTACTTAGAAATCTACAAAACTTAGCTATGTTTTAGGACGGCTTGAGAAAATAACTTGTATTGGAATTTAGGTCCCTGTCACAGGGCATCTTTGCTTAAGTACATCAATATACACTACTATTATTTTTGTTGATATAAGGAATTAATATTGTCTTCCATTTATCACTGCCCATTATGCAAAGCACAGGCCTGTTTATATCTGGATAATTTTTTGGTGTTTTTTGAGCATTATTCAAGATACTTCATCAATAAATATATAGGAAACTTCCCACTTCCCTCCAAAGAAACCTTCAAGTTCTCCAGTACCACCTGGTGAACAGCAGCTTCCTTCAGCCAAGCTCCAGGGGAGCTGTACAAAGCCTCATGTCCATCAGGAACTTCATGGACTAGGACCTAACCCATTCCTGAAGAGAAAGAACGTGCACTTACACTCTTGGGGATTTTTGTTATAACAGCCGAGTCAGAAGAGCTAAAGAGCTGTTTCTTAGCTGATCTTCCTCTACCTAAAACGAGAATCTTAAAGCAGGTAAGTGACAGAGATACTGACTTTTTCAAATCTTTGAACATAACAGGTATGTCGGGGTTTTGATGCACACTGGGATCCAGGCTTGCTGCTTCTTAAACATCTTCTCGTCATTCTCTGCTTTCATTCACTGATTTATTAGCCTTTGGCCAATTCCCTTTAATGATTCTGCACTTTAAATAGTTACATTGAAAAAACAGAATATAGCGTTTAATCAGAAAAACAAACACATGAAAGTTCTCTTTGACCAAGCAAGGATCAGTTTAAAGACTCTGTAACATCTAAAAGATCTTGAAAGACTGCAGTTCAAAAAGGAGTGAGAAAGAAGGAAAATTACTTATGAAGAACAGAACAAGCTCGAGATTCAGCCTAAGATACAACTTTAAGGAAATAATCTCATGATTGTCATCCCCTCTCTTAATCTTCGTTTGCAAGAAGGGGAAGATACGGATCTCAAGGGTGTCTAATCCATGCCACAGTCAAGTGTTTGCCTATCCCAGATAGTGACAACCACAGACAGCTGCTAATACAGTCAGCAGATCCCTGCTGCCTCTTGATGTCCTTTGAAACAAACCCAAAGCAAACACCAAGTAAAACCAACCAAACCAAAGCAAGCAACCAAAACAACCAATCAAACAAATCAAAGCAATCAACCGATCTTCCCTTCACAAGCAGCCAGCAAACAGGTCAGGATTGAGAAGGCCAGACAATGATCACCCACTGCAACCCTACTGCTGACAAAGCATGGGATGAAGACTGTCTCCAGAGCCTTTCTAGGAGAGCAGCTAATCTGAGCTACAGATTCCTTCTACAGGTTTTCCAGGTATATCTGAAGGCCTTCTGATCTGATATTCACTGAACAGTGGCTATGTCTGAAGTATTTCTCTGTCCCCACGTCCAGTTGCAAAGATTTCCTCTGCCTTTGTGGGGAAGCAAGACGTGACACACAGCTCCTCGCTCTGCCGGACGAAACACAGACCTGTGGGCAAGGTGGGAACTGAGGCACAGACCCTGATGGTCCAGGAAACCCTGCGATACCTCAGTGGATTGATTGGACTATGCCTGCGTATCATGCAACTCCTAAAAACTTTGCATATAGAAAAACACTAAATTAAGAACAATCCCTGGAGGATTTTGCCAGTTTCCCCTATCAACAACTCCCTGGGAAATCAGACAGCTTGCAACGCTCTGCAAAAGCACTCATTAGAATTTTCTGCTTGATTGTAGAGTGTTGAGGAGAAGTAAAGCTTTGCATTAGATCTTCACTGCACCTGGCCAACAAACTGCAAGCAAACCCCACAAGTGCTTTGCAATATGAAAAATCCCCCCCCAACAGAAAGAACAGTTTTACTGAAAAAAGTACAAACTGGGAACAGAAAAGCAAAAAAATGTCTGGTAATAACTAGCATTTATCCATCCTTCAGCAAGATCTTTATCACCTACTTGTTTTTTAATTAGACAGACCAATGAGAAAGGTAAGAAACAACGGAAGTTTCTTGTCTGTTGTTTGTTTTCTGAGCAGCGTTCCCATTTCTAACAGACACTCGTACGCCTGTATCTCTCGCTACCATCGCACTATATTACTATATAATTTCTCATGCTTCAAGTAACCACTGAAGATTGCCTTAGTTGTGGAAGGAAGGGAGGAGTGTAACTGCATAAGCACATGAGGCCCATTTGCTTTAAAAAAAACCCCTGCTTTGTTTCCTCCTCAGTCTATTTTATCATAACAACATTTGCTCTTGGTAGAGCAGTGGAACCTCACAAATATTGTCTCCCAAGAAGAGGGGAAGGTACATGTTTAAACACATTTTTTAAAGGGCTCATTAAAGGCTGAGTGCACATGTTCAAACTCAAAACAAGTTATTACAGCTAAATGATCTCCAAAATTCCTCAGTATGTACAAAAGAGAGAATGAAGAGACATAAATCCAGAAACCACCCCCGTGGGTGAGCCAATCCTATGGGACGGATCCTCATCTTTGCTGCTGCTATCACACTCTATTTCCTAGGAATAATCATGTTTTGAACAAAAAAACCACATGAAAGAGATAATATAGATACATTTAGTATTTGTTTGACTCATTCAACTTTATATGGGCCCTTTAAACACTGAATTATTTTATGTAGACATTTCTTAACAAGAAAAGATGGCCACTCACATACTTGCCTTGAAAATCAAACAGAAAGAAAAACAGCATCATTCACAATGGCAAACCTGCAGCTTTTATATTCCTGCTTTTATTCATTTGTGTCCTATTAGTTGATATGTGTCAACATTATATAGTATGTTGGGTTTTTTTAATTACTAAAGGCTCTCTAGTACCTCAAGAGTAGAAGATATTTACACAAAGCAAGTGTGGAACAGACTGCTGCAAGAACTCTTCCACAGTCCTAGAGCATTTCCTGACAAATCTTCACCCATACTCACCCACACAGCACCTCAGCATTTGATTTCAGGGTTTTACTGTGCATCATCACCTCTTGAGCAGTAAAATCTTAGTATCAGGAAAACTAATTCTGCTGGAATGGCTGCTTTTAAGTTTACTGTATTATTTTCCAAACCTTGGATCAATCTATGGGATAGTTAATGGCATCTTTGGGATACCCCAGTAATACAAAACACTTTTTACATTATCCTAGGAGCAAGTTCTAGCACAACTGGTTTCTAAAACCAGCCAGATCAACAAGTTATAACCAGGAAGGGTGCAGGGTGCCTGCTTTGCTCTAACACGCAACAGCAAAAGGTAGACAATCCACATAGATACAGAGGCATTAATAATGGAACTGTTTTCTCTGTATTATGCTTCCTAACAGCATCAGTGGATACATGAGAATAGTAGATGCTGACCCATGTGTCTGGTGCAAAACTATGTGCCTGTTCATAAACAGAACCAAGCTTTTTTTTTTTTTTTGAGCCAACTAGATGATACTATTAACTGAATTATACCACTGTTGGTAAAAGGAAACTTGAAACTAACAGCTCTAAGTGGCTTCAGTTCTTAAAACAGTTTCACTGGTATCTGAATATTTTGAAAATCAAATCTAGGGAGGGCAAACATGTAGAAGTTGAATCCCCATTAAAAGAGATCTTATTTTAAATTCAGGAGATCCAAACATCTCTAAGAATCTCCATACATAATGGACTGAAAGCAGGAATAAGCCATCTGTTCATGAAGTGTCTTCTAGTTAATGCAGCAATATGTGAATGCAAGAATGATTGTACCTGGACAGATCAGGACAGGCCTATCTAGTCCTGTTCCCTGGTCTTGTTAGTATTTAGTGGCAGACACCCCAGGAAGAACATCAAAATGAGGCAGAGATACATCCATGCTTCAGACTACCCTGCAGGCTTCCAGCAACACAGGAGCCAGAGAGAGAACTTTGGCTTTTGGTAGACCTTGTTGCCCCTGTTGGATTAGTCTTCTTTTATCTAGTTCTTTTTTACGCCCATTTAAACTTTTTTTGCATTCACCATATTCTTTGGGGGGGGGCAGATATCCTAAATTTAGAGTATTGTATTGAAACAAACCTCTCTGTTTATTTTGAAGGTGCCATTTACTAATCTCATTTGTTGCCTACTTGGAAAAGATACCATTTTTTTTTTCCTCCCATTTTTCCCTGCCACAAGTTTTCTTACAGACCTGTCACACCACTCCCTAATCATGTTTTCCAGTGTGGTTTACTGACATTTTCTACTAGTTTACTGATAATGTCATACCTTCCTCCATGATTGAAATGAAAGATAATTAGATAAAAGACTGTCAACTTGTCCTTATTTCCAAAAGTATACAAAAACTGGGGCAACTGGCTGTTAAAAAAAGAAAACCTCCTTACCACTGGGTGGCTTGGGGCGTGGAGGGACATTTTTCTTCGGTGGTAATGCTGGTGTGTCCAATTTGCTTTTGAAAGGGTCATCTGAGAATCCCACCCCTCCAAAAGAGGAGGCGAAGGGGTCTGAAGCTACTGACTACATGAGACAAAAGAAAAGAAGAATGTAAGCACATCATAGAATACCTGTTGTTTCATGAAAGCTGCAAGTTAAAGCATTAACTTAAAAACATGAGGACAGATTTATAGAACTGGGTCAATGGTGTAAGAGGCTAACATTTGCTGACAGAGGTACTAGGATTTCATTAACATTCAGAAGCTCTGATGCTCTTAAGCACTGAAATGCTTCTGGAACTTTTAGTCGTAGCAAAAAGCTGATAAGAAAAAATAAAAGGAAGTAAAACTCTACTTTTTACTATTTGGCAATGAACAGTCATACTACATTCTGACTGTCACTCTGATAAACAGAACCATGACAGAAACTGGAAAAAATATGGCAGATTGCAGAATGGATAGGTTTATTTCCAAGTTTTTCTTAAGTTACACACAGCTATTTGTCTTCTCTGTAAAATCTCAGGGAAAAGTCCAAAAACATATGTTTAATGTTTCCTATATACATCTGGCTCTTGTTGAAGGCCTCTCCTATTGAGGACAAAAGGCACAAAAAATTATACCATTCAGAGAAATTTATCATTGTGAAACGAAGAAAGAGGAATTTTGTAGGCAAAGCTAAAGCTCACAGCCTGACCTTCACTAGAACTTCTAACTCAAGGCAAATACATCAATATTTGTAAAGACCGTTGCCACCTAGTGGAGAGTTAAAGCTGCACAAAAAACAGCAAGAAAACTTAGGAAAAAAACAAACCCAAGAAGTTTATTTAGTCAAAGTGATACACCAATCTATTTTCTAGTTAACACTCTACAATGTTCAAAGTGTTATTGTGGAAATAAATGTAAAAAGTTGTGCAACTGATGTCAACATGAGTAAATTCCAAACATCATCATCTCAAAAAGCTAAGAGCAGACTGCAACTGATTCAGACCCTGATCCAGGGGGTAAGGACCTGGTTCTATCTGAAATACTCCATATGCCCACTGTATACTAAGAAACCAAGGAAACAGCAATTCTGTTTAGAGCTATGAAACATCAGCACACCACAGTTTCCACCTTCCTCTGATTCCCAGTAGTCATGGAGAAGTTTAAGAACAGGTGAGGATACTGTGAGAGATGAAGCATCCCAGAGGCAGACTTCAGGACGTAGAAGGCTGGACGCTAAAATATATTAATATCTGGACCAACTACTTTTTCTTACAAGTTAAATCTAGAAGTTATTTCTTTGTCTCCTCTGGTACTTGTGAAAAGTTAATTTATCCCTGCTGAGTCTACCAGCCTTGGTAAGACTGACTTATCTGAGAAGGATGGAAAATGCTTTGCTAAGTAACTGGTGAGAATGATGGGGAAAAAAAAAAAAAAGAATAAAAGTGGATTGTCAGCTGAAAAGTTACAATCATACCACACCCTTAAAAAAAGCCAGTATCTGTACCAAGGTTTTTAAAAGGACAGTTGCTTTCCTTGTAACCTTTACCTTTGACATCTGACTGAAATCTGCAAATCCCTCTCCACTACTGAAAGCACCACTTCCAAATGGGTCCAGTGTTCCAAATGGATCTGAAACAGATACAGCAAAAACCCCTCACGTTATTTAAGGTAATATTTAAGATTTAATGAAGAATGTTTGGTACCAATTAAGTACAAAACTAAGCAGGTGATTAAAAAACACTTGCATTTTGACCTGGCATGAGATGTTACAAGAGAATTCCGTGAAACAATAGGATCTCTATCAGTTGTTTGGAGGAAAAAAAAAAGAAAGAACGAACAGAAAAAAGTGAAGTATATAGTGTACACAATGATTTCATCTTCATAACCTGCAATACAATCACAACAATATTTGCCAACAGTTCACAATACACTTCACTCTCAGCTTTTACATTTGTTTTTTCTTTCATAAAAAGATCCCTCTTTATTCATTGTCACGAGAAATTTTTTTTCTTCTTACCTGGACCTTTTGATGGGATACTGGAAGACGTAAAAGGATCACTGCTTTCAAAAGGGTCAGGCTAAATAAAAACAGATATACACAATTATTGTTCTGCTGTACTGTGCATTTGTCTTTTTATGCATATTGAAATCTCTTTCTTTAAGACAAACTATTTCCAATTTCAGACAACACTGCTTAGCGGACACAGAGTAGGATAAAATCAACTGACTGTATGAAATTGGTGTTACTTATGCATTTGGCTATTGATGAAATCCATACCCACCCCAAAACAACCGCACACATACACTTAAGGACAGCTTAAGAACTGTCAGTCTACATCTGACAAACGTGTTCTGAGCAGTCCTTCCATTGTGTTGGCTCAGTAATGCTTTAGCCAGACCAGTTCCTCCAGCCGATTCCCTCTGTGACAGCACAAACAAACATCCATGGAATGGAGGGGATGGTGGGAGTGGCTGGGTGCTGGCTGCTTGGAATTTCCAACAGAGGAAAAAAAACCCAATATCCACCTAACTGCCTCTTCACGGTGAATACACATCAATGTCATGGAACTGGAAAGAACAAACTGCTGATTGTCTTAACAATCCAGACTTAAATTTTAAGAATAAAATTAATGATATTTCATCAGTTAGGAGAAGAGTATTTAGTGATATTCCATTCCTTTGAGCTTTCAGAAAGCAAGTTTGTCAATAGTAAATAAATCTATTACACGTAGATTTAAGAATTACTGACCTTTGAGGGTAAAGCTGGGGGTTTTGTGAATGGATCTGAGGTAAATGGGTCACTCTTCACCTGTTTCTTGAAGAAATCCTCAGGGGCAGAACTACGAAATGGGTCACTTTCCTTAAATGGATCACCTCCAAATGGATCTGGAAGGAGTAGGAAAAGGTAAACAGAATGTAGCACCTACTGTGTCCATAATGGACCATTCTGTATTTGACCTCATACTCACAGATGTTAATTTTTGGTAAATCTGATATACTACCAGATAACTCTCTAAACAGGGTATTAACTAAGTTTGAACAGGCAAATGTTTGTATTAAGGTTATGTACTTAATAAAGAGTTACAGGCATGTTATTAGCACATCGATCCTGAATGCACACCCCATCAGGTTTCTATGTTCCCACATGCAAAGTAAAAGTCTGAAGCCAGGGAAACCTTGGAAATCTTTGTGTTTGACTACAAATTGTTTATCTCGCATCTGTCCTGTCATCGAAAGAGCTATTACCTGCTGGAGCAGGTGGTTGTTCTGCAAAAGGATCATGCTGGAATGGGTCACCTATGCAGAATAGAAAAATCATTTGTTTTATCCACTAATTAGCAAGAAGAGAAAAGTTTGTGAAAATAGCATTAACTCAACAACTGGTCTTCAACGTCTCGGGTAAGCTGCTGGTCACTTACTGCCTTTGAAAGGGTCTGCTCCCTTAAATGGATCCGATTTGAAAGGATCTTCTGACTGGAATGGGTCTGTATGCAACTCTTGTGTATTATTGGTAAACATCAAGGCTTTATTCTTAAATGGATCATCCTAAAATTTAAGAGGAGAAACATTACAACAACTTAACCATCATTAAAATGCTCAGTTACCCATTTAGCAGAAATTCTACTGTATCTTGATTCCTGCTTAATGATCTTAAAAATTACTTCCTGAAGAACTTTCTGAATAAGTGGCTTCTAAGCAGAAGTAATTACATAGTAGAAAGAAATACATAGCCCGAGGCTACACAGAACATCAAAAGATAGCAATACATATGCCAATAAAAGGTTAAACTGTTGAAGTGAAGAAGTCCTAATACTTCTCAGAACAGCAGGGAGAGAGGTGAGGAAGAAGTGGAAGGAAGAATTAAGAAACAGGAAAGGGGCAGAACGGCTTAAAAATTTACTATGAACATATACCAGAGTTTTCTTCTGGTAAGTGATTCTTTAGTTTTGCAAGTAAGAGAAACATCTGGAAGTTTCCAGTGGAAACTGAACAGAATGTTTACACCAGCAAAGAAACTACACATTGAAGTGTTTTAAGATCACATCTCTCGATGTATGGTTGGTTTTTAACTACACTTCTCTTCTTCTGAGCATTTTGTTTTTACAGAGAAAGTGTAAAGCAGGGCATAAAGGTACCATGCTCATGTATACCTATATATACCATATATACATAGTAAGTACTCTGCTTACAAGGACTGTGGAAAACATGTTTCCCTAGTGAGGAATACACACTAAATAACAGTAATTTTTTTTTTTTTTACCATAGCTCCATAACTGCTTCTTTCCGTCTGCCCGAGGCCTTCACTTATATCTGCTAAATTGGTCAGGCTACCACCATGAATCCCGTTGAGAGCTTCGTTATATTCTTCTATACTCTTATTGACTTCTTGATGACTCTCTTGCAGTTGGGAAAGTTTACTTCTTGCCTAAGCAGTGAAAAATGCTTTAGTATGTTACACATTGAATAGCACCCTCCTTCGTGTTAAACACAGTTGCCAGACAGTTGCATTGTCCTCCCACCAGAGCCAAACTTTTCCTGACCCAAACTGGAAATTAACCTACTGAGCACCAGTCAGAAAGGTTCATTTCATGAACCAGTGCTTATTTTTTTTTCAATTCTGAAAAAAAATAATCTTTCTAGTTTTAACTTTTACCCATTCAAGAAGCAAAAAAGTTGTATGAACTACACTGAATACCTGGTTTATTTCTTCTTGTGTGGATTTTAAAGATTTTATTATTGTTTCAAGCTGCACTTTTCCAGCCTGGATACTCTGCTCTAGCTGAGTCTCTTCTTGCTGGAGGCGATTCAGCTCTGCTTTTGCTCTATTAAGGTCATCTTCCTGTGATTTTAAATCTGATTCCTGAGATTGAATCTGCATTTTTAGTGATGAAATCTGAAACAAAATGTTACAAAAATCCGAGTGAAAATTGAAAGAAATCTAACAATAAATGACTTTATTATAAATAATGGAAAGTTGTAAAGCAACTTACTAACTGCTAAGGAAGGTAAGAACAACTTAATATGAAGAACTACATGCTTAATATTATGTTTGACAAAATCCTTGATAAAAGCACGTAGGACATTAAATAAAACCAAAGAAATAATAGTATTTTAAATGAAAGAAATACCACACTAATTATAATGGTAATTAAAAGATATTTCTTAGATCGTTACCTTGCAGTTTTCAGAACTTGGGTCCTTTTCCATTCAAACATTTATCAAGTATTATAAAGTTGATTTTTAACTCTGGTAAGAGTTAAAATGACACAGTTGCATGTCTCCCCTTATACACTTTCTTACATGACCCGACACACTACATTTCTACACTAAAATCACACACCAGCTATCTTGGCAACTGAACCCCCCGAAAACCCACTTTTAACTCAGAATGCTGATGAGATTCACAGTGATTAAAGTATGTACCACTGCCTGTGGACTGTCTAATGGGTGAGGAATAATGCTTCTCAACTACTCTATTACATATATTCACAGAACAGTAACAGTTTATGTAGAAGGAGCCCCCAGGAGATCATCTGGTTCAACCTCTCATTTACAGACATTATGAAAGGCATTTAGGTGAGCAAAACCCCTTCTGGGACCTGTGTATTTGTGGGGAAATTGCTATTTATGGTAAAAAATAATAAATGAAGCAAGCTTATTCATTAAATAAATAGAATTTGATTAAAAAAAAACCCCACAACCAACCAACACACTACTCTTAAGCATGTCCAGAACTAACGTACACTCACCACCTGTGTTTCTTCCTGGCACTTCTGCCTCACATCATTCAGCATATCTTTCAGTTTGGCTTTCTGCTGGTCCATTTCATCCAGGCGGTCTTGAGCATCTTGTTTCTGAGCCTCTAGCTCTTGCAAGTTACTTGTCTCCCTATCTAAATCATTTTGCAGTTCCTGAGGAAAAACCCACAGTTTGTAACATACATTTAGCTGTTGTCTTACAGGAATGACCGACCTCAGACAAACAGGGTACCAAAATCCCAAAGATTTCCTCTGTCTATAAAGCCATCCCCTCAACGCGTATGTTTTGTTTCTGCAGGAACTTGTATGAGGCATCAGGAAACAAATCCATGCCCACAAGATGGAAAGAGACTGTGACACAGAGCACATGTAATTGAGCCGTTCTAATTATCAAAACTAATATTGTTTGAACAATAATTTCCCAAATTACAGTGTCAGTCAAGCACTACCAAAAAACACATTTCAAACTGATCATGTATCATATATTTATATTAACCAGCATCAGAAGAAAACATATCCGATGGAGAACAGGAAAATAAGGATCTTTCTGTAAGTTAGAGGAAAATCCCATGAAAGGAGGATTTGCCCAGAAGCAACATAAGGAAAGGCAGAAGAAAGAATGCTTATGTCCCCTTCTATTTAGATTAAAATGAAAACTAATAAACGAGTTCTTACCTGAACTTCATTGGTTTTCTGTCTGATTGATTCTTCCTTTTCCCTAATGTCCTGCTCTAGTGAATACTTTTCTCTGCAAGATAAACAAGCACACATATTCATGATTAGTTAAACAATACAACACGCATAGGAGCACACAAACAAATCAATTCGATTTTATTCTGGAAACACCACACGGCCAAAAATGTCAGTCCATATTCTGATACATCCTTGAAAAGGAGTAAAGGTGTATACATGGTATTTTTCCAAGAATAATTGCTATCTGTTCCATAATCAATCTCCTGGAGCCAGCTGGTAGAACCCAGGCTGGCTTTAGGTAACTGGCGAACTGTAGGGCGTCAGTGGGAGATTTGCCACCGACTTCAGTAACCAGTTAGGAGAAACTGGCTAAAAGAAAACACAAGGAATGGACACATCAGCCCCACAGACTTCATTGGTTCTCCTACCCCCAGATTTTGTTAGTAGGCCACAACTATTACCTCTGCAGCTGTGCAATTTCTTGACTAATATCATCCAGTTCCTTCACCCCTGTAAATTCTCCTGATCCAACAGAACTTGAACTATCCTGTTAAGAAGGAAATAGGTCTCTTAAAATGCCAAGTCACAACAGAAGATCTTCCTTTACAAAGGCGGGACACAATCCTCGTGACACGCGTCTGCAAAATTCTATGGGAGCCATCAGATTATTGTGCAACGACCACTGAGCATGCCACACAATTCTACCTGGGGACAGGAGAATTTTCTCTGTGCCCACTGAGCAGCCGGGCAAGTCGAAACACGCAGCAGTTGAAGGACATGCACCTTGTCAACAAATAAACTGCAGGCAATGGTAATTAAAATTCAAAAGCTAAAAACCCAGCTCTGCTATACCCAGTAGCAAAGCTTCCAGAGAACCTGATGAAACCAGAGTGTAATTTCAGGTTTTTTGAGCCCTGTCAAAAATTAATGCAAATTTATGCAATTATACCCAGTTTCCTGCAGGTCATTTCTACAGCCATTCAGGTATAGATCGGGAGGATGCAGAGGGTAGGTCTTGCCTTTTAGACAAGAAAATTGGCATTAGAAGTTAGTAAGAAAGGATCTCAGCATTTGGTACAAAATTTGTAATTATTATAAAAAGAATTGCTAGTTCTTCAAGAAAAAAAATCACTGCAACTGAGCAAAAGCTGCACCAGTGAGCTCACTGCTGGGATGACAAATCAGAAGACCTACCATTTTAAAATCATGTTTTAAAAAGAAGAAAAATGCAGTTTGCTTGCTTTGCTTACTTTGACATTGTTGTGATAACCACAGAAAGTTTGGCTTTGTTCGATACACAATAAAAACCAAACAAGAACCAAGTAACGAACCACAAACAGACAGAGCAGTAAAATGAGACTTTTTGCTGATACAATAGGTGAATATACAGTTTAAATAAGTTAATTAAGTCCCCACTCTTTGGTGAGCATTTCTTTCGTTAATATGCCATTAAGTAATCATAAATAGCAGCAACAATCCAGACTAATTCTTTAAGCTAGCAAATCAAAAGCTACTAATATCACTTTTATCTTTTCAGAGCAGGTATGGATTTGCTGACAGTATTTATTACGGTATTATCAATATGATTATGAAGTAAGTTAAAACGAGCTGCTGCATTGGTTAGGATAGCACAGGTCATTGTTCCATGCAAACAGAAAGCTAATCTGCTACGTTAACAGTAGCATACAGCCTATTTCATGTTATAATCAGCAAAAATGACAGCAGATAAAAAAATAAAGCCAAAAAACAAACAAACAAAAGGCACAACAAACTGAAAATAATGGGAAACTTAAAGCTCTTGCAGTGTATTTACTGCCCACAGCTTCAGAGAACTAGCACTCAAGTGACTTGAACATGCCAACACTGAACTGTCTCTCAAAAAGCTTCCCGACAGCCCAAGGCAGCTCAAACTGCTGCAGGAAGCAATACCACCGAGCAGGTCAGTCGCCAACACTCGTAACTTCACACTGTTGTGACATTATCTCATCGTGCCAGGAGCAAGGGTCACAGCCCACAAGAGCAAAGAGACAGGAGAAGGTGCAGAAATAAAGCCTTTTTCTGAAGTTGCAAGCAGCGTACACAAGCAATCGTGCGGTCTTTGGGGCGTTGGAATTACTCACGCGGCGCATTTCTGTTAGTGCTGAGATCTCAGTTCCTACAGGGGGCAAGTAACCTGACAGAGTCTATAGAAAAAGGATACAGGGAAAACCTTAAAAGGACTAGAGCAACAGCAATGATTAAAAAGGATTTAGAGGCTCAAAAGCTTTCTGGTTAGGGAAAGTAAAAAAAAAAAAAAAAAAAAAAGGAAAAAAAAAGGAAAAAACTAAATAATTTATAGAAAAGATTAATGTATTGCCATGACAGAGAGATTTCTTTGTTAAGTTTCAAGTTTCAGAAATACACTAACACACTGCTGAAGAAAAGAACACAGCAGGGTTCAGTAAAAGATCTGATGCTCCACTGAAATGGACCGTGGCCTGTCGTGCTACGAGGGATCAATCAATCACCAATTCCCAGAAACTAGGAAGTCAACACTCTTCATTTAGTCATGAAAAAAAATTTACATTTTCATGGGAAGAATTTGGTACTGATCACAGGCTACTAAACCAGCTTTTAGCAGTTGCTTTTAACTTAAAAGTTAAAAAAACCCAAGCAAACACCTTATCTAAGACAAGAGAGTATTTTTCATCCTAGACTTTTCTCAGCATTATTATTCCTTTATTTATGGAATCTTCTATTGCATCTTTACTTACTGTCCTGTGTTGCTAAAAATTTATGAATAATTTCAAACATTAAAGAAAGTTGTAAGAGGAGATAAGAAAACAAAACAAAAAAAAGGCAATTTTTTACCATAATATTACAACAAAAAAAGAAACTGTACAAACTTAATACTTAAACCCCACTACTTACAAAGCACGTGAGCTCAGTATTATCTACAATCAATCAATGACTTACCTGTATGGGAGTGTTTCTCTCTGTGGGTGGGATCATATCTGGGGACAACACTTGTGGAGGATCAATCCCTTTAGTGACCTTCTGTTGAATGAGATACATTGCTAGTGCAAACTGATCTTTGCTTAGCTTTCCCATCTGCCTCGTGTCTGCCAGAGCCCTAGTAAAAAATAGATCAGACTTATAAACAAGAAAAGTTTATTTTTCCTCTACCGAGAAGCCTGAAATAAACATATACGTGTCACTCAGCCTCATCAGAGCTTGCTTATTCCAGTCAAAGAGTTCCATAAACAGAGCAGGAATTTATTAGACACAGTTAACTAACTAGAACAGTGTTACTCTGAGAAAATAGTTAGAGCACTAGAATTTAAAAATAAAAATCACAATTTACAGGCTGAAAAAGCAAAGTGAGTTGTTCTCCTTTGTTTTTCCACACAGCCCATGTATTGTAGCATGGCAACAGGACAAGTAAAAGAGGTTGGGTTGTTTGGTTTGTTTTAATGTTACAGTCACAATTCTGGCTGGATAATCTGACTTCCCAGATCAGTAAGTTACAAAAATACGGCTACTGTCAAATTCTTACCATATATGTGCCAGGAGATTCTGAGACAGACCTGAGTGCATAAAAATGTCCTTTACTTCTTGGCCACTCACAAAGCCATCCATGTCTGTGTCTGTTTTTAAGAAAATTTCATCGTATCGCACTTTTTCAGACATCGGGACGACCCAATTCACAGATGGCTGTAAAACAAAAGTTTGCATTTCAAAAGAAGATAAACAGTCTTTATCAAGACACTGGGTATATGTGACAAGCATCTTGCACAATCAGATCTGATTGATAAATGGGTATTTCCCCTTTTCCCACAAGCGTTTTAGGTTAATACTTTGTACCTGGATTATAAATACTGATAACCATCTAATCATCAGTTGAAACACATTAACCCTTTTGAAATATGGGCCCAACTACTCATACTAAGTCCTCATGCTAATAACGCAGGAGCTTTGGAAGGCAGATTAATGATTTCTTTGGTAATAAAGCAGATCCATGAGTAAAACTTTTCTATGGTTTAATTTGCTACGAAAAGTGAAAATTCCCCGTAAAATTTGCTACCTCTGACTAAAATTCACCTGCTCTGCTGTCATTCTTCCAAGCCTTACCATTCTCACTTCATTCCTTCCACACAACCACCCAACAACAAACACATGTTCAGAAAAGTTCTCACATGAGGCAGAAATCAAAAAGCTGGCTTATTTTTTCCTACAGTTTACTGATATAAAAATGCAAGAAAAACAACAAGGGGGGGAACGAATAACAGCTATGTACCTGCGCTTGTTTGATGCTGTGCTTGGGAGACAGACTCCCTGTGCTGTTCAGGCTGTTGACACTACCATGCGATGGGGTTGAGCGGAGGCTGTCTTTTGGTGGGGGACTTGCAGGGAGAACAGGAACTGCGCCAGGAAAGACAGGAGTCTTCTTTCTTTTAGAGGGTGGTATGAGAGAAGGGGGTAATAGTGAAGGAACTGGCTCTTTCTCAAGAGCTCTATAAACCAAATGCATGGCCTGTGAAGGCAAAAAGGTCAGATAACATTAACAATTAGAAGGAAAAGCGACAAGATTTTCCAGTATCAATCACACATTAGTAAAACAAAAGCAGTAAGATTAGAGATGTAAGCCAGAGCAGATCATTTTGAATGTAATTCCAAAAAGTTTAATCTTGAGGGCACAGACAAGAGTCAGTAGATGGATTTAAGACCATTTAATAGCTCCTTGTGAACGATTTTAGATTAGAACAGTCGACTGTAGCAGAGAAAGCTATAAAGCTCTTGCGAAAAAACTGAGCGATTTGCTCTGGCAGACACACTGTGAACTGAGAATTTCAAGCAACCTACCACAGCAAATTCATCCTTGTCCAGATGACCATCTTTATCAATATCACTGAGATCCCAGACCTGCAGCAGTTATGATAAAGACAGTGATTTAGAGGACAGGTTACATTTTGATGTCATCACAGTAAGTGTGCTCTGTAAAGACTCCCGACAGATTCCTGCAAAGATCACGCTGGTTCTATTAGACCCAGCTAAACAGCCTCTGGTGAAAGAGACTGGCTTAGAGTTTTCTGGCAACATGACTCAACACTGGCTCTAACCAGCGCTGGATGCAACACAGGCAAGCCTTTCATCTTTCTGTGTTGCAATCAAGGAGTCATCAAGCTGACTAAAACCATCCAAAGGTGGCTTTTGAATTGTCCAGAGGATGTGGGCCAGCAGATTGTCCAAATTTGTCTTATAAGAGTTACAATATTTTAGATTTTAAGAGGACACACAACTTGGTGTACTCTAACACTCAGCCATCAGCTAGCACTGTTTAATTATCAGTATAATCTGGAGACAGTACAGTAGAGCAGACAGAAAGCTAAGACTGAGGCTCAACCACCTGAACTTTATTTCCAGTTTTATCACTGTACAAATTTAAGCTCTTTGATTAGTCCTTGGCCCATTTCCTCAGTCCCTTATCTTGTTCTTGAAACTTTTCTGGAAGAGGAAAAAAGATTCCTGAACTGCTATCATGACTGTAATGAGATAAAGTACAAAGCCTTTCAAGACTGAGTACTTCTCAACATTCACGTACAGAATTAAAACAAGTCATACTTAGATTTTGTAGATAATACAGAGAAAGAGGCAGTTCTTCCTGAAGAGATGAAAGCATATCATGCAGATACAGCTGTTACCTAAAATATCTTCATTCTCAGTCATATCAACATGTAAAACACTAAAGAATAAGTATTTTAAATGGAAACAGTAAAATCCTTCAAGGTTTGCTTCCCTTGCAAATATGCAGTGGATGCACTGAACTCAGAAGTATTTATAAATATACATGAAAAAAAATACTTGACAATTTGACAGCTACAATAAACTAGGATGTTTTAAAGTATTCTCTTGTACAAACAGTGAATAGATCTAATGGTATTTCTAATAACTTGTATTTGGAAAAATGACAAAACAGTGGAATATAATGTTATAACAGCTACTATGGTTTAGGAGGGATTGGATTTAAACAACTAAAACAAAAAGTTCCAGCTCTTAAAATGAATATGGAGATAATGAAGCCAATCTACTGTAGGGCCCAAATTACTACTATTATTCTTATTTCTAAGTGGAAGACTTCAGAGCTTACTTAATGTTCTTGCTTTATAGCACACAGTTGATGTAAAATCTCAGCCAAAACCTGATTTATGTTGATAAGTTACATTTAAATACTTAACATTGCAAACAGGAGAAGCTAAATAGAGAATAGTTAGTTCTAAACAGCATACTTACCCTTCCTAGGATATCAAGAGGTAGCTTTGAATTCATCAGTACTGGTTTTACTTTGTCTCCTGAAAGTAAACCATTTACTGGCAAAAGGCTTTCAAAAATACCATCAAACTTTGCTTTTTCTTCCACCTAGTTGGTAAGAAATAGCCTGAATAAGTAAAAAAGTGTGCCTGTGTGAGTGTTGAAAATGAGAACTTGCAAGAAATTAAGACTGGTCAGTATTCATTCTAAATTTCCAAGCTTTCTGGCAAGTGCCACCATGCTGCATTTAAACATAAACCCCATGGAGGTTAATTTAGGAGCTTAATTTCAGTGCTAAGGTTACGATAGCTAAAAGCACACAAGATGCACTTCTGTAGTGTTCTAAAAGGACAATGCAAATACCACTGGCCAGATTTTAAACAAACGTTGACAAACTCCGTAGACCTAAAAACTACTCTTCCCAAATAATTTGCTTCCCACTTAATAAAATTTAAAAAAAAAAAAATCAGCATTAGAAGTTATTTTATTAAAATTCTACCTTTTTGAAAATGTTTGCATTTGACAGTTAACTAACTCCAAATCTCCACGTGTACGTACCGAAAGCTGCTTTCTCCCAGTGATGTATATTGTGTGCATCACTGAATACTAATTAATACATATGAACCCAAGCTTTAAATTAATACTTTAGGATGGATTTGGCAAAACGCTTCGCTGTTCTCAGTAGGGTTCCTTTATAAAAACATGAAAGTGCCTACTATTAGGACTCTGGAAGAAATCCAGACAGAAGATTAAAATTCATTGTGTCTTAAAAACATCGCACCAGGGGTTGTCAAAGGCTTGTTTAATACTGATTTCCAACTTAAATCTACAGCTCAATATTCTCTATTGTGCACAAGTCTGTCATTGATAAGAGAGGACTTCTGAAATGGGAAACACATCTGATACAAAATTCTCTCACTGGGAAAATTACAGACAAGGAAAATATTTACTTTTTAATAATGGATGGTATGTGTTGTCTTTTACACTTACCCTAACAGCCCAGTGAGTCTCTGTTGAAGGTGGTGTGATCAGCAAAGGACTGCTAGAATCATGCTAAAAATTAAAGAATGTTTTATTTATATGCATATATATAAAAATACACACACTTCTAATGCTTACTTATCACTTTAAGAGATGGTTACAGACAGAAAGCTTAACTACACTGAAGACAAGAAAAAAAGCTGCACGTGTACCTAACAAAAAAATAGATCACACTGATTTATATTATTACAATGCTTCTCTAAGGACTTCAGGGACCCAAACCCAGAACTAAAGCTGAAGGAGGTTCCACAGCAGCTGCTGCAGGCACAGCTCAGTCACACCCTCTGCTACACTCTCCTGTTCACCCAGCCCAAAAATAACCTTTTTTTTTTCCCTCCCCATAAATTTAGACTTTAGCCACATCAGCTTCCTGAGCAAGCTGAGTGTAGTTAAACTTTCACCAGTTTTGTGGTCCAGGAAGGGACTGGTATGCATCACTCAGAGACAGGACTACAGCAGCCATGACTGCAGTTATCTTAGGGAAGAGTTTGACAGCAGCCTGAAGTCTCAGAACCACATCATTTATGAAACAGAAGATTATTCCAGCGTTCCAACTGAGGCCTTACTTCTCCTGCAACACATCCACACACTTCAGTAGATATTACTTACAAATTTAGGAGGTGGCACAGTCAAGTTCAGGCTGCTCAGGTTCACGTCGTGGCCGTTCTGGGCACATGCCACAAGACGTAACGCGACGTAGAAACCCTACAAGCAAGAGTGTTTTCTATTAAAAATAAAAAAAAAGCAACCCATCTAAATCAGTGCCCAGTAACCCATTTCTGATCTGTACTAACCCTGTCCGTGTGTGACTCAATCACGCATGGAAACAACAGGTGCACAGCCCCATTTAACTTACTGCATAGTGACAGCCAACCCACTGCTTTTAAAGAGGGTTCAGGAAAAACTTTACAGTAACAGGGAACAAAGAGCAAAAAACTTCAAAGCAAGTTTTTAAGAAGCACTCTCCCATAATTAAGTAAATTTCAATATTAAAAATTAAAATAATAATTCATTTTTAAAAAAGATCTCAGTATCTATAAGCAACTTGGTATTTGATATTTCATCCCACTTGGTATTTGATATTTCAACCCATTTTTAGTAATGCTAGTTGCATGTTTGTGTGCATACAGAGTTCTCAAATCAGTCTTAAAATCATAGTTTGCACTTGTGAAAGACTCAATGACTGCCTATGTATCACAAACACCCATTATTTACAAAACAAAAGAAACACAGAAAATTAGATCCAAACCTCTCCAGCAGCCTGAGTAATATACTTGGGTTTAAGCAGTGCTAGGAAAAAAAAATTCATCTTGTAAACAAAAACTTTAAAAAAAAAGCTAAGGAGAACTACTATTGGTATTAAGGGTTTTCTGGAGACAAGGCTGATCTGTGGAAGGTAACGTAAGAAGCCTACAGATACATTTAATTTACCTGTTTATCCAAGTATCCTTTACCCTCTGGGTCAGCCAAATCCCATATCTGTGGGGATACAAAATAAAAGCCATTATGATTTTACAATAGAACTTATTTCAGCTCAATAGTTCACACTGTATGTCTCTTGAACTGCTCGTTGCAGCTTTCACATGATGACATACGATGTTATTTGATTCCCAAGTTAACAACAAAGCCGTTACACAAAAGACATTTTTTCCTTGCAGACTCTTGTGAAACTCAGGCCACCACCTTGGAGCTCTCACCAATCTGTGGTCAACCTGATGCTCTGTGACTCTTGATTTGCACTTCATCAAATCCCTTTTTGCAACCCCCTTCTGCTCAATGCTAGCTGCAGTTTAGCAAGTGTATCAATAATGACTGCATTATCTGATTCCTTCCACTTACTTTTCCAAGAATAATATCAGAGAGACCGGACTTTTTAAGAAAGAGAGCAGCTTCACTTGCCCCAACTCTCCCCGTATATGTTGGATCTACCTGGAAGATAAAAATGCACGTTCAGTTGAAGGATGTCTGTCAGGAAAGCAGAGGTAAGAAGGGAAATATCTCATCTCTAGCTCAAGAAGAGCTGCACAAGCACGCCCTCCCACAGAAAGAATCTGCAGGAGCTTAGCACTGCAATGGAGAAATGAAAGAGTGGGAAATCTTGGAGAAGAGGAAACTGCACTTTATTTTATTTTTAAATTCTTTTTTAAGAACTTACCTGTTTGTAATAAGTTTCATATAATGGATTCCCAGTAGAAAACTGAAAAACAAGAGAGACATTAAGAAAACAAAGAATGAACTGAAATTACAGATGGTCCACCCTTAGGGACCAATAGAAAAATAAAACAGTGTATAGTACTTTGTGTATTAACCTCTATCAAAAATATAATGACAATTTCTGATATCAAAGGCAGAGTTTTCAACATATGGCTGACCTGACTACCTCCTGCAATGCATGGATACTTATGGAGTATTTTCAGTGGACAATTATATCCACATACAGACAGTGCCCTGGTATCAAACTGTGCCTGTGTTTACGCATTTTCAGGACTAGGATCTGAAACTGAAACAGAGCAGAGATATAAAAGAAAAAAAACAAAAACCAAAGAAAAAAGAATGAATAGTTAATTAATAAATGTCACAATTCCCTGGCAATGTTCTTTGAGGATTTCAACTTGGTGTTATCACTGCGCTACACAAAAAGCACCAGACACAAAGGTAGGCCCTGCCTTTTCAGAATACCAAACAAGCAGATTCCTCTTCCTTCTTGCTGATATTCTGAGAAATGCCAGAAGAGGAAGAAGTCCCAACACCTATCTTCCCAGTTGCCTCCTACAATTGCCACACAAGTCGTCGCCACGTGTGGGTTCCACCTCCATGCTCTTTTCCCACCTTGATGCCAAGAGCTTGCCAAATCTTAATTCAAGGAGATATCCAAAATAATTATCAATCAAAAGCAAGTGAACATCCAACGGACAACTGTTCTGCTTGGCTAGAAAGATCACACGTTTCCAGAAGAGCTTCCTAAACATCTTCAGTGTACCTACATCCATCAACAAAATAAGGCGCTGTGTTCTCCACCAGTACACTCTAAAAGCTGTTGCTCTCCCAGAAGCTGGCCAGAAGCGAGCTGCGACCATAACTCATAAATCTGACTCATCTTTTTGCTGCCTTGTAAGTGATTAGCACAGATAAGCACCATGTCCTGTCCAAAGTAGGAAACGCATCATTTGGAGAGAAGGTGGAGGTAGGAAACAGCCTGTCCACCTCAGAATGAAATGCAGTATGTTTTAGCCAACTATCACCAAACTATCTACCTCTCATTTGTCAGAAGGCTCAGAGAAACTGGCCAAAGACCAACTACAAGCTCCTCTAACTCATCTGGTGAGTGTCCTAAAGCATGCAGAGACTGGATACCTACCAAGATAGAGAGCAAACTGCTCTCAAGCAGCAGTACTGAATGATCTCATCCCATCACCAGACATTCTTGCCATCCTCATTTGATGTTGTCAGCAGGGACATACAGCTGCCTTACCTGACAGAGGTGGCAGGAATCCAGGGGGATGTGCTTAAAATGCTGTCAAGTTTCCAAGTGCTGCTGGAAAGCACTTCACCACTCGATTCTCTACTTGCAGAATTTTGGGAAGATGACGGCTCTCTGACCCGTTTCCCTAAATGACTGCATCACTCTGATGAAGCAGACCAGACAAAATGGGCTCAAGTGATAAAAATAGCAAAGCTGCCCATCTCCCCGTCACCACTCGTGACTGCATCGCCAGCGTCCAAGGGGATTCTCCCATTTGATGACATCTGCTGATGAGGAACCTACACGAGGCAGTGGCAATGCTGTCAATCAGAAAAATATTCTGAAGGTCGTAGTTGATGAGTTGTCAAAGGATATAACCTGCTATACAGCGGTTCAGTCTGACTTACAGGTTAACAACACTCTGGTTTCTGTATCTACAACTAATTCCCCAAAAGCTCATCTCTGACCAAACCTTTACACCATCTCCCAGACACTTCAGAATGCTGGTGCCTTGATGTCTGACATTTAACTAGATTTCCTGTGCAAATCTGAAGCTGGGAGTCGCAAAGCTGCGCTCTCGCAGCAGACCTGGTACACTGTGCTTGAGGTACACGCACACGGACACGTCTCCGTGTCCCTCAACACGGGCCTGGGAGAAAGGCTGGCGTAAGCCGCTGCCATCAGAACGATTAATAAAGCCACTTCCAAGCAGCCCTCTTTCCCGAGGTCATCTCAGGGCAACAAAGAACTCTGGATCAGATGAATTCATTTCCTTGGCGTTCTCCTCTCTCACAATTTTCTTTCGGCCTCTCTTGTCACATCATGTGATGGATGAAAATAGGTACTATGAAAGGGGAAAAAAACAAGGTGTCCCACAAAGACGAGAGCCAAAAGAAGGTTGCTGCTACCCCAGAAAGATTACCTTTGCCCTCACTCCACTTACAGAGAAACCCAAGTTCTCTCGAAGACTGAGCTACAAAATGATCTGTATTGGCCCAGTATCTCTGACATAACTCTCCATAACCTCCAGAGGCTGTAGGTTGAACGTGCCTGGCCCAGTGGAAATACCACTGATACAGTGATCAAATATTCAACAAATAGTTATCAAAGACAAACAACTGAAACTGGACTCAATTTAACTCCGAGAACTGATTTTACATGCCTGCTCTTCAACTGTTTTTACGCGCAGCCAGTTGAAACCAAGACAGCTGAAATGATCATGGTTTCCACACTGTTAGACATCTAAATTCTCTTTCATAAAAAAAGCAACTTCATAGAACACAACCACAGTAAAATTCATCTGTGAGAATGATTGAACACTTTCACGTGCTTCAATTATCCATATTGTTTATACCTCCCCTAATATGTTCATATCAATGTTCTTATTTTATATTCTTCTGAGGGAACATGCTTCAAAAGTACAGCACATGTAACCTCTCCTACTCCTTTGAATACCATTTCTGGCATTTTTAGAGCTAGCACACCTCTCTGTAGTAATCATAAAACCGAGGATATTAAAAAAGGAAGCTTATTCATTTCCAGGGATACTCTGTTTACTACCCTGATTATAGCTGGATTACTCTTGACAGTTCCACACAGAGAAAAAAAAGTTTTAAAACTAGAATGCATCCACTGAATTAGTTGGAAAATATGTCAAAATAACTGATATGTGCACAGAACGTGGCCCTTCTTCCCTCAAAATAACATGTTATACAACAGAAAATACTGTTGACTCTGGTCTCTCCAACTCTTTCGAGCCCAGAGTTTATTTTACATCTGTATTTTGCACACCACTTGAAAACTTCTGATAACAGTCTGTATGTGCATGGATGTTTTCAGATATTCCCAAACACGTCCATTTAACTACAAAGATGTTAATCAGGACTCCTCCCGCTATTCAGAAGCAAAAAAGTCATCTGCTCCCCTAATAAAACGCACAGCAAATTACATATTACCCAAGTATCATGTAGCTCCATTGAAAGATAAATTTTCATAGTATTACAAATAAAAGTCCATAATTAAACTACCAGTAGCAGTTGTTCTGAATTCCTGACTTGCTCAGCCACAGTGTAGAAAATAGTTCTAATTGCAAGGCATTGGGGGCTGGTGGAATGGTGCTGCTTTTTTTTTTTTCTTTTCTAGGAAATAAGTAAACTATTCACAGGAGTATGGGAAAGAATAAACAGTGATCACACTGTTCAGGTTTAAATTCTTTGGGTGAGAAAGTAATCCAAAAAACCAACCTTGTAACAATTATAACAACAAAAACCTAACCAGGAATCCAAAAGATTAAACCAGAGCTCGAAACCCATCCTCTCCCAGAGGCACATCATCCTCCCTGAGTGAGACAAGCTGCAAGGTTCAGGGTCTTCCACTCCCCTGCAGAAGCCTCATTCCCCTGGCGATGGGTGAAAGCTTTCTTCCCACTCCACCTACCGAGCCCTTTACTGGTGTACCTGCGCCCATGGCTACGCTGCTCATGCACCTCCCAGATATTAAGCAGAGTCATGACACCCCAGCAGCTAAAAGTGGCATTAACCCCGCGTTACAAAGAGGAAAACAGGGTGACACGACCCAAAACAAGAGTCCCGAGGGGAAGAGGGAGCTCCAGCCCTCCTGCAGCCCAGCCCTGGACCGCAGACCCCCAGAGCGCGCAGATCCCACAGCTCGAAGGCAGGAGTTCGGGGAGGGAAAGCTTTCAGACAGCCTCGGTGCTCCCCGGGGGTCAGCTCCGGGGCCTCCCTGAGGGGAGGGCGCCGAGGCCTTTAGTGCTCCCAGAGAAGCGGCCGGAGCCCGCCCCGGAGGCTCAGCCCCGGCCCGCCGGCTGGGGACAGCCGGGGGCTGCCCGCTCCCCTGGCCCCCGCCCGGGGCCTGCTCTCCCGCCGCGCACCGACCCCCTTCCCCGGCAGACCGAGCCTCCCCCCGAGCGCAGGGAGGGGCAGGGCCTATGCCCCAGCGCCGACCCGGCCCCGGATGCACCCGCCTGCGGTAGGGGGGACTCGCAGCGGGGAGGCCCCGCTCCCCCCTCCCCGAGCGGCGCTCCAGCGCCGGGGCCACCGGGCCTCGGCTCCCAGCAGCTGCCTGCGGCTCCCGCCCGTCCCCGACAGAGTCCTGCCGCCGGTGGCCCGGGGCGGGCCGGGCCGGTTACCTGCTGGCTGAGGGGGATGAGCGCCGCCATCTTCCTCCCACTGATTCGGGCAGCGGCCGGGGCGGGGGGAAGGCGGAGCGAGCGGCGGCGGGAGGGCGGAGGCCGCCCGGCCGCGCCTGGCACCGCGCAGCCCCGCTGGGCCGGGCCTGGGCGGGCGGGGCCCGGGGGCTGCTGGGCTCCTGCTGCCGCCCGGGAGTCGGTCGGGGCGGCTGAGGAGAAGCGCTTGACCCGGGGACAAAGCGGACGCGGCTTATCTGTCCCCGGCAGCCGTTCCCCACCCCGAGGAGCTGCGGCCGCTCCCGCTGTCCCGTCCTGCCGCAGCTCAGCCCCTGCTTCCCTCCCCGCAGTCTCTCTGCTCCGGTCGCCGCTCGCTCTCCTCCAGCCGAGCCGTCGGTGACCTACCCACGCTATGGACAAAGTGGGTCTAGGGGAGACTGCAGCTGCCCTGGGGAATTGTCTTCCAGGTAACTGAGTTAGGGCGCGGATGGACATTTCTCCTGGACAAACACACTCATTTTACTTCATTACACTTAAACCTCCTCAAAAGAGACCTCACCCAATTAAGCTTCCTCTAATCTATGATCAAATACTCGGCATCAAGTGCAACAAAGTTAAATCCCCAGCTGCAACATAAAAATACTGAACAGCAGCCTGAATGAGGCTCGATCTTTGTGGCCATATAAAAGCTAAAACAAGAATTTGATTAAGAAAAAAAGGTAAAGGGTGACTGTCCTTAGAGAGTATTTCCATAGATTCTGGAGCTCTCCACCCCACAGCATCACTGGAATTGTCTTACAGGGGACAGCACTTGGACAAACAGAAGCAAAAGAATTTGACCTCAGTCACAGAGCTTGAGCTGTGCTGGGAAACGCGCTTCACGCATTCGACACCCCAAACCCCTTTGTTGAAGGGCCATCGAAAGCTTGTTACGGTATTTCCTCAACAAAAAGAGGCATGAATATTACCTGCAACATTAAAACATGACCAGTTCCAACGCCTAGTGCTTTATTGCAAGTGGGTTTGACATTTTCGCAGGGTTAAGATAGTAAATATAAAAAAACCCAATAACCTTTCTGTAGAAAATTTAACTACAGTATGGTATTTTTATTAGAAATAAACTGGTCACAAAATTTAACATCTACTTGTTTTTTAAAATCCCAGTTTAATGGAACTGTACCACTGCAGATTCCAACATGCTGTCAACCACATACCAAAAGCTCTGTAGAATTTTAAGTAAAAAAGTTAAGTTCTTCCAACTCACAATTACAGCTCTTCCTCCTCCAGTGTTCCTCACTGCTCTGTTCTTTCCAGATTTTTTTTTTCCCCTCTCTAACTTCTTAAACCATTCCTCGAAGTATTTTTCTTCTGTAACCCTTGCTCACTCTGCTTTATATTTGTTTCCTTCAGGACCCTAATATTCAGGTTTCATGTTTATGAACCTATTGGTTGTTGATCAGATTAGCAAGGGGATTTATTTTTAAATGTGGCAACAAAGAACCAAAACAGACACAAGAATTTCAAGTTGCCTTCATTTCTCCCTAGGCTTCATCTCCAGTATTCTGCATAAACCTCATCATCTCTTACCAAGGAGCTGTTAAATTGTACCAGCTCCCACTTCCAAAATAATAGAGAAAACCAAAACAGAACACCAGATGCTGGTTTTCTTAAGAGTTTTCATCTTCTTTTCTCAGGTTTTAACACTGTTTATACCATATATTGCATATAGAGTAATCATATCAGAACCTTTTGTAGAATCTGATGCAGAATTCTCTCAGCTTGGACAGCTATCCTTAAGAATTGGTGAGGGGAGTCCCCTCCCCACCAGCTCCCCCCACCCTCAGCCGTCACCGGCAGCTGCCTCAGCACCCCCTCACCCGACCTCTGCCCAGAAATCGCTCCTGGAAAGACACCGTGGCCTGGGCAGGGCCCGGAGCGGCCCCGGGCGGAGGGTCAGGCTCTCACACAACATGGCGACAGCCGCCGCCCTCACACAACACCCCCCCGGGCTCTTCGCGCCTCCGAACACCGGCCCTTAACCTCGCGCCTTCGGGGCCCCGCCCTTCCCACGGCGGGCTCTGATTGGCTGCTCCTTCCCAGCGGACTGTGAAACGGGATCAGATTGGCTTAGCGCTGCGTGCCCGCGCGGGCGAGATGCATGCTGGGACTTGTAGTCGGCTCGCAGACGGGCCCCCGCTGCCTGCCGCCTTGCGATTGGCTGGCGCGCGAGGGGAGGCTCCGCGCGGAGACAATGGGAGGGCGGGATGTTGGGGGGCGGCAGCCGCCGGGGAACGGCCCAGGCCCGGCCCGGGGCAGCCGCCAGGGCGGCCCAGCGCCCGTGGCTGCGATGGCCGGGGGGCAGGTGAGGCGCGGCGAGGCGAGGCGCCAGCTCTCGGCTCGGCCCGTACCTGGGAAGCCGCGGGCCCCGGGGCGGTGTTTGAGCCGCGTGTGGGGAGGGCCCAGAGCGGTGGGTGGCCCGGCCTGGAGCGGGACGAGGGCAGGGCGGCGGGGAGCTGGACCGGGCTGCCTGCCCCCGCCTCTGAAGGCTCTTTGCATCCTCCTCTCGGCAGGGACACAGCGACGCTCCCCGCGGTAGAACCATCGCGGCCGGGCGCAGCGTCCAGCCTCGCCCCTTGGGAGGCCTCGCTGCGGGTGACGCGGAGTTGGACAACACGGGAATCGCTCCGTTCTGCCGCAGCAGGTTCCTCAAGGTGCGCAGCGAAAATGTGCCTGGAAGGCAGCGGTACCAGGCGTCGGGAAGCGCTGTGCAGCCAGCGAGCAGACAGGTAACGGAAAGCACTCCGGGTAGCGCTGCCCACGCACGGTCGAACTCGGCCTTGAGGAAGGTGGCACAGCTAGAAAGCAAAATCATGAATCGAAAAAAGCAGATGGATTTGCAAAACACTGACTTGGGCCAGAAGGCTTTGGATGAAGAGTCTTTATCCTCTGCTTCCAATCATGAACACAGTGCAAGGGGCAAGAAATACCTGAAGAATGCAGTTACTGCCAGTGGAAATAGAACCCTCAGCAATGCCTGTCCTAAGGAAGAAGAAAACGTCCAAAGCCCTAAAAAGAAAGTTACAGTTAAAGCACAGCTTGGTCTGGATAGTGATGAGGAGGAACTGAGAGAATTGATGGAGCGCTCTGTGGAGTTTTCCAGTGGAAAGGAGGATCAGAGGGTTGTTATAACTGATTCCAAACAGGGTGGAAAGGTAAAGACAGACTGTGCTCAATTATGTGTTTTTATTTACACTTTTATGACATTGTGTTAAATTTGTAGGTCACTTTTTTTTTTTAGATAACACCAGAAATTAAATTTTAATTCTGCATTTGTGGCTTGGTCATGATATAACTTCATTTCACATTTTAAAATTACTGGGGTTTATCCATTATAATTTACTGTCCTTTTTAGTGATCTCAACACCTAAATCTCTTTTTCATATTCTTCAACAAGAGCAAGACTACCGTTTCGCCAGGAATGCCTCCACCATCTCCGAAGGCAGTTTCACCAACAGAGGTATCTAAAGCATCTTCTTTCCATAGCAAAGACTCAGAGAAAAATGTTTTTGGTGGAGTTACTTCACCAACACCTTCACCAGCCAGCAGAAACTTCTCAGTACAACACAATATGAGAGCTCCATCACTGTCTTCTTTCACGAAAGACAAGATGGTGAAGATTACTCTGCCCAGAACAGGCAACGCAAAGCAAAGCCAAATATCACTTGAAAGTGACAGAAGTGAAATAAAATCACTAGATGACTTGTTTTCCGAAGCAGACAATGCAGAGGATTCAACTAGCAGCAGCTCAAACGGTAAGTTAGTTCTAAAGTATTGTCTCTGTAGACTTGGCATGAGTTGTGCTAACCATCCACTGAGAAATTTAGCAATAACCATGGGCAAATACTCACGTAGAAAGGATCCACTGCTGGAGTGTTACAGAAACCGAGGCTTTCTCCAAGGAATTGCATTGATCTGTTTCTTTTTTTTCTAATGTAATATAATTTTCTTGACTTTTTATTTGATGGGTTCAGTTTAATGATGCTTCTCTGGGTGATGTTTAGTGATGACGAAAAAATAGTGACAATATTTAGAATAGCCTCCATATATCAGTGGGAGTAATGGTTCTGAGTAAGAACAAGTCTAAATGTAGGAACAGCTGCTGCCACGTTAAAGGTTCAGGGTGATTGCTGGTGCTTTTTAGTATTACACGTTAGGAATGTAGTACTGATTTATTTTTTTCCACTTTTCTCACTGAAGGGCAAGTGTACTGTAATTTTCATGCAAGTTCTCATGGCAATCTGTCATTTAATTGCAGACTTCAGACCAACTATCCTGAGCCTTGATGATTTGGCACCAGGTGTTACCAGCGAGGCAGCAGAATTAAAGCAGGAAGTAAGTAGAAACTCCCTGCTAGCACATATTTCCATCCTGCCTTTGTTTGATGGAGGGTGGATATTCTAAAATAAATAGTTCTGGTCCACTCCGAGGCTGGCTGGGGTGGGCATGTCTCACTAGCTGTAAGGGTCGGATCAGGATTTTACAGTCCAAATTCTTTTTTTTTAGTGTCTGCCTTCCCTTGCTAACTGTGACAGCACTGCAGTTTGCAAGGGGACACAGAACAGCAACTTTTTTATTTCCTAATAAAGCTGTCACTAGCTCTCAGTGATGCAGCAGAACAGGTATGGATAACAGAGGCATATTCTAGGTTGTATTTTGGTGATTCTCCTAACATACAGCTGGTTTGTTTTACAGAGGACAAATGTTTGGATTACTCAAGAATCAAAGAGAAATCCAAAAAAAGATACATTCCTGGTGGAAAAAGACCAGACGGCTCTTAAAGTGACAAGTGCAGCGTTCACACTTTCTGGTGTGAATGGTGCTTCCGAGGGGGATAGTGAAAAACTGGGGACCGAAGAGGAGATCTCTGAGCATTTAAGTGACGTTTCCGCAGATTTCTCTAGACACAAAGAGGATTACCTTGATCACGGTGAGAGAAGTGTTAGTTTGGAGTATTCTGAAGACTTTGAAAGGTCTTCGTCTACAGCAGACAGGGAATCGGTAGTGAAAACCTCAGAGGAGTGTTCTGAGAGCTGCAGGAGTTGTGTCACACACACACCTTCAGCATCCTCGCCGTCGGTTCCCAGAGGGCAGCGTGGCCGGGTGCGCAGAGTGACTGTCAGAGACACTGCGGTTCAGACGGTGGATCCTCTGTTCACCTATTGCTGGTCAAAGAGTAAGTTCATGAGATATTGTCCTACTTGGGTGATTTTGCCCTGTTTCTATTTCATACGCTAGCCCAGTCAGCCTTGCTAGAGTCCTTAGTTGCAGTGGTAGCTTCCCCTAGCTGCCATAAATTAAACTTTTTAAAGCCCAGCACTTCAGTCTGCTCCACAAGAGTATTTTTTTGGCTGACAGAAATCCCTGTTAGGCTCTATGGCGACTGCTGAAGATGAACCAAGTTCTAGAGCTAAACCTTCCCACCCTCCAAACCCAGTAATTCCCATTTCAAGGTCCCTTCCAATCCGTAACTGTGATTGTGTGATTTTTATCCCATACACAGCAAACCCCTCTGCAGTACTTGACCCACCCACAGGAAGCAGCTACGTTGATCCAGTACCTATTGCCAGTCACGTCATCAGCTCGGATGCATTAGAAGGTACTGGAAAACACGTTTCTTGCTATTCTGGTTTACTCTGTTTCAGGCATTTAAGCCCTGCGTGGATTGCTAAGCTCTTGCTGTCTGACCGTAACGCGGTGCTGAAGTCTGCACTCTGATTTCTTGCAGCCTTGACAGCGTACAGCCCGTCGGTTCTGGTGTTGAATGCCATGTTAAAACAGCACTTGCTGCTGACTCAGCAGTTTGTAGAGACTATTCACCATCTTCACTCGTCCCTCGTGGAGTCATTAGAGGAGGAGCAGTTCCACTACCATACCCTGGAAGAAGCTAAAGAGGTATTTGTGAGAGACTAGACAACGGCCTAGATGGATGAAGCGTCTGTTCCTTTCCCAACACTTCTAGTAGCTGCAGCATAGATTTTTCTTTGTGTATTATTCATTAATCAGATAAAGTTTGAGCTGTCCCCAAACAAGCAAAAGATCTTCCTAATGCTGCAACAGGAGTATTGGTTTCCATTGCTGGTATAGAAAAGTGCAGGTATCTTGACAGGAAGATTTATCATTTATTAAATACCAGGAAGCATTTATCTACTTAATAAATACATTTGTATATTAACTTTTTTTTTGGCAGTACATCAAGAATCACAAGTCCCCACCTCTGACAATCAAGCAAGCATGGAAGGAGATTCAGAAAGCACAGGAGGAAAAATGGGCTTGACTCTTTGAATGTTAAGGGAAATTCACATCTAAGAATTTCTAGCTGTGTAGTGGGTCTGACTGAGCTGGAATTAATTCTCCCACAACAGCCCTCCCAGTGCTGGGCTGTGCAGGGGGAGCTGGAAAGGTGCTGCTCACACCCCCGGGCTGTGGCTGCTGCTGGTCTTCCAACATTCCCCCTGCACTGGGATGGAGGGGGACAAGATCCTGGGAGGGGACACGACTGGGACACTGGCCCCAGGGATGTTCCAGACCATCTGATGGCAGCTGAACTAGAAAAGCTGGGAAAAGGAGGAGGGGGAGGCACCCGTTTGTCCTCCACTACGCAGTAGGAGCCTGGCTTCCCAGGAGCAGGGCAGAACTGATGGGAAGAGAATAAATATTTTGTTTTGCTTCCGTACACAGCCTTTGCTTTCATTAAAGGGCCTGTGCTATCTTTCCCCCCTACCATCTTATTTTCTCCCCCTTCTTTGGGGAGGGGGACTGATGGAGCACTGTGGTGGGCCTCTGGCACCCAGCTACGTTAAACCCCCCCGGCTGGAACAAGAACCCATGCCAAATTACTGGACTATGTACCTTACTGTACATAAATTATTTTCCTGTATGTGAATTTTTTCCTGATGTAGATGATACAGGGCTAGGCAGGAACCTTAGGGCAGCGCTGAGCCAAAAAGGACCCCTGAAAACACTTCTCTGTGGAGGGAGGGGGGTCAGTCACCAGAGGGTGCACGTTTATCGTGTGATCTGTGATCAGGGTATAAGGGAAAGCCTGTGCTAGAGCCCACGAGGAACAGGAGTAGAAAAATACCACGTCCTGAGTTTAGTGCTGTATTTTAAAGTGTTTCTGTATAATTATCCTTGTCAGATTACTGCAGAACCAAACATGCACAAAATTAAGATAAAACCGCAACGCAAGGGAGACTTAAAATCAACGTGGGAATCCATTTGCTCTGAAACAGGAGCCACCATTTTAGCTTTGTTAACAAAAAAAGGTGTTTATTGGAAGGCAAAACAATAAAATTCACAAGTTGGTAACATACAGGTGGCGTATGCTGATTCACAGACAGTTACAGTTCCACAACTACAGTAGATCTAGAACAAACTGAGATTTCACCATGGTAACTGAACGGGTTTCAAAGGGATTCTGCTATACAAACAAAGGTCTCGGGAAGAGGTAACCACCACGCAGACTTCTGGAGTGGAAGTGCAGTGTAAGGACCTAACATCTTCAGCTGGTGGTCTCTGGAAACAGTTACAAAAGGGTTGTTTGGGGTTTTTTTTCCCCCCCCCCATTTAGACTAAAGGAAGTTTCCAAGAACGTTTCATTGTTAGAAACCTGCAGAGCAGAGGAAAACCGATTCTCTTCTACGGAGCGAATCAGCTTTTATTAAAGGGTATATACAAAAATATAAAAAGCTTAAAGAATGTCTCCCGTTACAAAGCGTCGAACATCCCTCAGCGCGCGTGAGAAGCTAGAGCAGTGAACCCTCGTGTTCTGACCAGAGGTGGGACTGCAGCAGCTGGTGTGTAGGGGTGGTAAGGGGGGTGGTAGGTTCTAACAAGCTCGCACAGTGCTCACAGGTCACCTGTACTGGATCTAGATGCTTCCTTCCCCTTTTAGACATTAGGATACACTGCTCAGCATCAGTCTGACTTGATCCCAAGGCAGCACCCCTCCACTTCCAACAGAATTAACCTTTTGAGAGAAATAAACACACATTATGGAACTGGAGGAGACACAACCACATCAGGTAACGTCTATTCCACAGGAATGACTGAGTGAACCACAATCCTGCACCACGGACAGCCTGGCTGGGGTTTGAGTTTAGTATCAAATGGGCAACTAAGTAAAATTTCTGCAAAATAAACGGAAATTGTTAAACTTGCTGGACATGTCAGAGGAACGACCACCCTTTTTTAAACACTACATGACAAGTGGTGAAGCACATGTCACAGCTTTCCATTTTTCACCGGGGTTTTAAAAGTAATTCATTTGTAACTTCCTCCAGACTTCCACCTGGATTTGTACAAGTCTAATGTTTTGTAAAGATGCAAGACATCTTTCTTCAGAGTCTTACTTGGGTGGCAGAGGGTCTCGCGTTTCATGCTTCACTGGAACAATAGGGAAAGAGGTCTGACACAGTCTGCAGTTACCTACGCTGTCCAAAATGTCTCATGGGATGAGAGCTCTGTTAATAAGGATTTTTTCCTTTTGGTCTTTATTTGAACCCATTTCAGGACACAGATCTACTGCAGCCAGGGGCAGAAGTGACTTTTCACTCAGCGTGACAATTTTTTTCCTTTTAGTCATTGGCAAGTGTAGTTCTGTGTAACAAAGACTCTCCACAAAAATCCATCGTTTGAGTAATTTTCTCCATCTCTGAAGAAGCATCTCCACTTTTTCTCAACCCTTCCTGCACTCCAGTGAGTTTAGGGGCAGTTCTGGCACTAACTGTAGGAAAGAGAGCTGGGCAGGGCCAAACAGTAAGCGCAGCCTAACTGCAATCAAACCACCCCTCCTGTGGTGTGGCTCCCTGTGCTACCTCGGGGATCTCTCCTGGGTTTTGAAGGGTAAGATTCAAAGATGCAGGCTCGTGGTATTGCAGCCAGGAAGTGGCTGACACAGAACATTAATTAATGTATCAAAACAAGAATACAAACACAACCCCTCCAAAGGAAAAGGTGCTGCGTTAATCAGAGCAAATCTCCACTTACCTGCGGGTTTAGCGTATCCATTACATTAGAAAGAAGTAAAGAGTTACTAGTCTTTTGATTGGGGTTCACAGTCTATAGTGAGAGTGATTTTTGTCCAGTTTATCTACACATTTTTGTTTTAAACTGCTCAGAAACATTCACTTACATTCATCCCTGGCCTTCATGCGTGCAATAAACGAGTAACTTTTATTTCTTCGGTAGTTTTCATAAGGGTCGTCTAACGCAACCCCCACTCCTTTGTATTGATCCCATTTGTCTCGGATATCCCCTCCTTTAATTGGATCCTGAATTCCTTGTTCCTTGGCTCCCAATCCACCAGATCCACTCCACCCTGCAGAAAGGCCACAACATTGCAAACCTGTAACTGATTTTTTTTCATTACTAGAATTCTGAAGACAGACAAGCACAGATATTCTGGGAATAACCAAAGAAAGCGTCTATAGCAGAATGGTGACAGTCAGCCTGAAACAACGTATCAACTGTCCCATTTATTTCAAAAGCATGAATATGGAGAGACTCTGGGAGCTGACAAACATCAGCACAATCCCTAAACACTTTTAGGAGGTCAAGAGGAAAGAGAGTGCAAGCCTGATCTGTCCAGCCAGCCCTGCTGATCTACACTTAGGAACATGCATTAATTACTTGTATCCAAGGGTGTGGTGCCTCATTTTGTTCCCTGACCTGCGTAAGATTCCAGAATAGCATCTTACCCATTTTCACTAGCATTTGATGACCTTTATTTTCTTCTCCAAGTCTTGATTCTGGTATAGGAGGCCCAGAACTGGAGCCCAAACCAGCAGAAGAACTAAAGAAATAAAGAAAACAACTTAAGAACAAGTGATCGTCATGACACAAAGCAAGGTCACATTCTGTTAAACATTAGCACCCAATGTAATCCCACCCACTCTCCTACAATACTCCTTGTAAAGTTAATAGATTTAGGAGTTACAAAGGTGCCAGAAAGGCCCCACCTGCTTCTCAGAACAAAGGAAATCAAACACTATGAGAGAACTCCACGGATTCCTCCTGCTTCCTCAGACGCGTGCAAAGCCTTCACAGGGGTTTTGTTATAACAAAAAGTCACCACAACAGAGCAATAGTCTCTGCAGAAGCACATACAGCATATAAACAATTCCTGTATCTCGGGACTTTGCCAAACAACCCAAGTAAAAATAGAAATCACCAACGGCTTACGGAGGAGTGGGGCTGCGAGACCTGGAGCGGCGTCGCCGTCCCGGCGAGTAGGATTTCGATCGTGACCGCGACCGTGATCGCGAGCGGCTGTGAGAAGAGCGGGACCTGCTCCGGCTTCTGGAACAGGAGAGCGCACAGGGTCAGACACACGAGTTAGCAGAGCAGTACCCAGAGCTCCTCGCTCAGCCACGAGGGTTGGTTTTTTCCCACCCCCCAGTTCCCAGGATTCAACCCACGGCACTCTACCTGGACTGGGAGCGTGAATAGGACCGTGACCGAGAGCAGGAGCGAGAGCGTGACCTCGAATAGGAGCCGGATGACTTTGAAGAGCGCGAATTGGAGCGGGAGGACGAGCGACCTCGGCTTTTAGAGCGACTGCGAGAGCGAGAAGGCCCACTGCAGGGAGAAGCCACAGAAACCCCCCTGAAACGCCCGGGAGAAGCACGACAAACGCCGACGCGTTTCTCACCGAATTCATACTACGCTGTATTTCTGCAGACAATCCAGTGAAAACCTGAGTGTGGCAAACACTATTTTCTGCAGATTAGTGAAAATTCCAGGGAGTTGAAACTCAGTTATTCCATCGGCACGCTGCCGAACGGACATTCTCTCTGCATTCAGCCCAAGTACCCCGAGCAGCCTCCAAATGACCAGCATGCAGAAGAAGGCAGCAGACAGGATCTCTCACCTGTTTCTCTTCTCCTGACCTTTCCTCCGCCTCGCTCTCATTTTAGCTCTGAAGAATTCGTAGAGTCCGTTCTGCTCCCAGCCTTCACTGCAATAAATCAACCACACACAGAACCGACACCTGTAAAATTCCACTGCGATCAAACGGAGACGTATTCAGGATTTCCACCAAGATTTTGAAGGGAACAAAGGGCTTGGCAAAAAGGTCTCGGAAATCTCAGGATAAGATCAAACAGCATGTGCAGTTTAAAAGACAAGAGCGCTCATTTCATCGGCGTTAGAAGAACCAAGAGGCAGGAGAAGGAAGAAAGAGGCACTCTGTGGTTTGAGACAGCTTCTCAGGGCACTTCCCTTACCATATTGTGAGCTACTCTTACCTGTTTCTAGGCCTGTCATGGGACGGTGGACTATAAAACGCCTCAACCGCAGCCAGCAGTCTCTCACTGGGGGGCATTGGGGGTGGAAGACGTATATCTTTAGGATCTAAAGGTTTATACTCATGATCTTCAAGCTGCCAGAAAGAAAACAAATTACATTTGTGTCACGGGGTGGCTACCTGTAGAGACAGAGTGTAGGGACCTCACACGTCATTAATGGATAAAAAAAAAGGTCCAGAAATGAGGATTCTGCAGCTGACCCAATACTTTCTTGTGCTGAAAGAGTTTCTCTTTCTCAAACATTTTGAGTTCTATGAGAAAAGGCAGCACTGCACAGGCCGCAGCATTAACTGGATCACCGTGCTCGTCGGGACCCGTCGCGAGCACTTACTTTCACAAGCGGAGCCATAAGCCCAGCAGGAAGATCAAAGTAGGGAACATTTGGCACCAGACTGGGATCGTCGTGGTTCATGTGAGGGGGCCCTTGTCGCCGCATGTGAGGGGGCTGCCCGTTGAACCCGTGCGGGGGAGGCCCGAAGTCAGGGTGCTGGGGCCCTCCCCAGGGAGGGTGCTCGCTGATTCCAGGGTGAGGCAATCTGTGACCAGGGTGATGATGAGGAGGTCCAATCTCTGCAGAGTGGGAGAGCACAGACACTTCATTTAGCGATACAGAAAGGAAGGCAGTTAGGTGTACTTCAGTTCGTGCATTTATCCTGAAACAACTGTGCAGCTCCAGAAAAGATCCAGAACTAGAGGCTGGCTACAGGTCACAGCCATGAGTATCATGTAGTGCATCTTGCTCCCTGGCCACAGCAACCGCTCTCGAGACAACAGGATACTTTAACCCTAAGCCACTGCTTAGTTTGGGACGTGCTGCGGTCACAGAGAACCACAAGAAAGAATACACTCAAGAACAAAAGGTTTCAGATGCAGCAGGGCAGCTACTGATGGGATCAATTTCTGAAGCCTAAATACACACTCGTGGCTTAGCATGGGCCTCTAATTAGTTCTGTCTGTAGGCCAAGTCATCACGTATAAAGAAATAAATATGTCAGGAATTAACTCACATGAGTAGGTGACAAGAAAATACGTTAAAGAGGTGTTTCGAGAAGAGGTAGAGATAAGATCCTGTTAAAACAGAGAAGTGATTGACATCCATCCAATCACTGATGGACGAACCATCTAACACCAGGACACCCTGAAATCATTACACTACACAGAGAAAAACACAAGACTCAAAATCAACATCTCCTGCAGCAGGACCAACAGTTTTTGCAGGAAAAGCCGTTTCAGCCACTGCCCAACCTTCAGCCAGTACCATCTGACTCATCTTCTTCAGAACTTGAGCGCAGTCTGTGCTGTTATTGCTTCACTGCCTTCCCAATTTTAGCTGTTTGTTTTAGTGGCTCCCCCCTCCAACACCTTTCTGTGAACCAACAGATGTGTAATTCACCCAGGACAAGACGACCTTGTTCTCTCAGTACCACAAGTCTTAAAAAAACCTCAAACAAACAACAAATCCAAAGAAAAAGAAGGAAAAAAAAACCCAAAAGAAGTTAATCACAAACCCAAATAGATAAGCTCTAATTCATTGGGTTTCAGTGGTTTTCGGACCTGGGGAGCTCAGAATCTTTTAAGCTTAAAATAGCAACTCCTACATAGCGCCATAAGTGCTCTTTCAAGTAGCCTGCCGTCCAGAGCCACAGTGATCTTTAGACTTTACACTGATAAGGATCATTCCAGAACAGTCATAACTTCTGCCTGTGAAACATAAACTGTCTTGGGGCAGAACTACCCCAGACTTCCCAAGGGAGCCTGAGCCATGAAAGCCAAGCAAGCAGCACCCCAACTGCACTCTTGAGACGCTGCTGTGCTCCAGAAGAGAGCAAACCAAACAAGAAGGGACAGCTGGGGGTAAGGATCACTTCAGCAGATACCACCAAGCCAGGCAACATTAAGGCAGATTATTTTTACCAGAAAGCTCTCTAATTACGGGTAGAAAAGAAGGACATGGATGCACAGGAATACTTCCAGCCTGGCTTCCTCTAACTTTCTCCATGCATGGAAGGCACATCTGAAGAGCCCTGATCTGAGGCACGATGCGCAGAAGAGTGAATTTACAAGCAAATGCTGCTCCTCACCTTTGAGCTTACTATTTTTCAAGTGAAATAATCACAGAAGAGGTGCCTGTTTTGAGCTGACTTGAGTTGGAATTACAGTTTCTGGTTACCTGCATCCACTAGGGAAGGAAGGCTCAAAAAGCAAAGAACCATCCAACTCTGCATGTATACCCTACGGAGTTGTTAGCAGTAGCTTCCCAACCCCCCAGATTCAACGTTTCTCACGAAAACCACAACAGTCCATCACGAATAAGCTGCCACCCCAAAGCACCAAATCATTGGGTCACGGTAATCGGCATCGCAACGTAAGAAAACCTGGCCTGGTACACACTTTACCTTGAGGAAAATCCCCCTGGGGGTAATCAAACCGATGAGGATAAGGAGGCCTTTCAAAGGGATGGCGAGGTGGAAAATCATCCTGCATGAAGCGAGGTGGAAAGCGGTTGAAATTATGCGGATGCGGGGGCTGGTTGAATTGGGGATGTTGCTGATGTGGAGGAAATGGGCCTCTGAAGTGAGGTGGCCGCTGCATTCGAAATGGAGGTTCCCTTTGACCCCCACCCCATGGAGGTTGTTCGTGCTGGTTGTTCCACGGTGCTTCAAACTGGTTGTTCCAAGAAGGATCAGGCTGGTTGTTCCAAGGGGTCTCTCGCTGGTTGTTCCAGCCTTGATCTCTCTGTTCGTTCCACATTCCTTCATGGTTGTTATTCCACGGAGGACAGTGAGGTGGGCCCTAGCAGTGAAGGAAGGAAGCCTGGTCACTAGGCTACAAAAATAAAGGCTGCAATAAAAACAATCTACATTCTGAAGTAAATGCTGCCTGTTGGCAACAGATGCAAGTGAAAGAACTTCCCAAATACAAGGTATGAACAACACCAGCTTCAAAGAGACAAAATCATTACCGAACCAAACGGCTCTACTTCTTGTTCCGCTTGTTCTCAGGGAAAGAGCGATGGTTGACAAACTCAAACACAATTCTTACTTTGCCTTTAATTGGCCTCAGAGTGGGAAAACTTGGCATCTATCACACCACACTTCTACAACCAAAACAGTCATTCTGAACCTCCACCTCCCTCTACATACTGTTTCAGAACTATGTTTCTTACCTGTTGTTGACCCCACGGTGCAACAGGGTGAGGTTGGTCAAACCAGGGTGGCTTATTTGGAGGAATCTGATCATGAGATCCAGGGCCACGTGGTCCACCAGAGGCAGGATCCTGCACTCCAGAGCCTGATGTGTCATACTCTGCAGAACCAGTGAGAGGCAGCTGAGATTTACCATCATCTGAAACAAATTGGAGACTGTGATAAGCACCCAGGTCACACGTAGTTAGTAAAACACTGGCACACCTACAACAGCCTCCATCTCAACTTTGCTGGCTATGCAAACATTCGGCAGCAATCTGTTATTGGGAGAGAGGATTTCTGAGCCATTTCACATTTGTCTCCGGTTCTTTTTATATTCAAGCACTAGACTGCACCAGCTGCACAGCTCCAAACAGTTCCAGGCTTTTGCCTGAAAAAATTCATCGTAGCACGGTACCCTCCCTACTCAAAAAGGAATTAAAAACAAACAAACAAATCTCCCAAGTGTTGGCACCCACCGATTTCTGCACAGACCCCCAGAATAAGTTAGTACCTGCTTGTGTAACTGGAGCAGATGGTGGAGCTGAAGCTGGTGCTCCTGTGGGGGCCTGAGGTGGGGGTGTTGATTTCACCTCGTTCTCTAGCGGCGGTATTTGTATTTGCTGCTGCTGTTGCTGCTGCTGCGTTAGGCTGTTCACAAACTCTTCATGCTGAGTTTTCAGGTTCTGTATCTGCTGTTGGAAGGCTACCTGTACAGGCTGTACTACTGTTGCATATTCAGTGATCAAATTTGCCTGGTAAAACAAGATAAATGAAGGCCAACAAGTTAACACTGCACCTAAACCACAGCTGCCCTATCTGCTAATCCTGAATTTCCTATATTGCTCACCACCCCCTCCCAAGAAATGCCCGAGACCGCAGGATAACCTGCTGGTAGAAGAACCCAGCTGTGCTTTGAACAGCAGTGAAGATTTTCAAAATATTCTCTACAGGCTGAACTCCACTGTTTATATTAATGCTGAAATCAACAGCATTCCCCATTAATGTAAAAATTTAGTTGTGGCTGACACATTTTTTTGTGCTTCCAGTGTAAAGCTATGGTTTCTTTAGTCCACTTTTTATCAAACATTAAAGAAAACACACTGTCAAAAATGGACACGACAATGCAAACAGACTTTCCAGGATAGTATCAGCAGCCAGATTAGTGAATGTTTGAAATAACAAGGTTATGTTTATTATTTTCATAATCCCTTGTAAACAACTTTGGAGGAATTAATATTTACCTTTCAAAAAAAGTTTCCTAAATTTGTTTTCAAAATATTTACATAAATAAGAGAAGTTACTGTTCTTTTGTGGCTAACCTGGTACTGGCCAAGTCCAAGAGCCGGGCTCTGTAACTGCTGAATAATTGACTCATCAAAGTACCCATTTTTCTCCCATAGTTGAAGAAGCTGCATGAAGTCAAGAGTGAAAGGTTTTTAGAAACGATGAACAATAAAAGAAAATTTGAGGCACATAATTTTTACGTCTCTAGCTTTGTCAAAAACACTAAGATTTCAGAACTTATCCTTGAACCACCAAAGATTCAGATGCATTCATCATTACAATAACTTCTAAATAAAGCCCGAGTCCTTTCAAGTTCTGGTTTTAACACAAATTAAAGCACATCCCCTAATAGACTTTCTGAAGACAAACAGACCAGAAAGATCTCCATGATCCTCTTCTATCCTCACATTCGTGAGCTTGCCCAGCACTAACCCTAATGAAGCAAAGCATAATTAAACCTATCCAGATACTCACTCTGGCAATTTTCTGTTGCTTATCCTCCTCCACTGCTAGAAAACTGGTACAATAAATAGGCACAACCACCTTCTGTAAAGCAGCCAAAAGATCTCGTGCTTGCTTCCGCTGGCTTCAGAAAAGGAATGGGAAGAGAAGAATGAACTGCCTTTCCCTGTAGTACTGAGAGCATTGTCATGTTTGATTGATCCCGACTTCCGCGAGTAGTGGATTCATACAATAGAGACCTCCCTCATTTACATTTTTACTATAAAGTCTTGTCTGAAGGCAAAAAAGCCCCACCACAGAGCAGGTAAAAGCTGAATATGATTATTAAAGCACTTGATCTTTGTGCCAGCTGTGGACATCTCAAGACATCTGCTAAAAATAACGAATACGTTAAAAATACAGCACCTAGTCAAACAAACAATGCATGTGGCAGGGAGAGAGACTTCACCAGATTAATCAAAAACTGAAAACCACAACTGAATTCTTACCAGTGATGCAATACATCATTGATTAAGTAGATGAGATGCAACCGAAGCTCAAAGTGAGCTCCTTCTGCCGTGATGCGATTTCGCAGGTGCCCGGCCATCAGCTCACAGTGTGCAGGAGACTTGGCATTACTAAACATCCAGTTCTTGCCAGCCTTAGAAAAGCAAGTTTAAAATATTTTAAGTTTAGACTAAGTGTTCACATCATACGGGCTTCTTAGAACTCTGAAATAACTGCAAGAAGGGAAGCTTTCAAGTAACAGTTGTCGTCTCACCTACCCCAGCACACAACGAGGAAGCTGCTGTTTACCACACAGACAACCCTGGAATTCAAGGGATACTTAACCCAGAACCCCCCCCAAAGAACTGTTCAGATTCAGATCACTTACTGAGATCGCATCTTTCGTACAAGTGTCAATTATTGGCTGCAACAAGTTGTCAAATTCGTTCATATCTAACTGGGTTTCCTCCAAAACTTTCTGCATTTGTTGCTCAATTGCAAGAGCTACTGCTGAAGTGACTTGTTCCTGGGAAAAAAGAAAAAAAGAAAAGAAAGAATTCTGTTACATCCAATGTTCTTCTGAAGAACTCTGCAGCTTTATTCCCTGTCCTCTCAGCCATAAGAAGCTATCTCAAAGACCAAGACAATTGCTATGTGACCATATGTAAAAGTTTCAGTTATCTGGTTTTAAGAAGAAAATGCTCTTCTCATTCTTCAGGAAAGGTCCAGTTCATTTCCACCTCCAAAATCACCCCATTGTGAAAAATAAAATAAAATAAATAAATGCAGGAAGCTCCTAGATGTACAGCAGATAGTCCAGGCACACTGCTCTCCGACAGGAACTCTTCAGTTTAGTTCCCAGTAGCTTTCAAGCACATAAATCCCTTTCACCACTCATCAGAATCCACCTTAGAATACTGTAAGCTGAAATTGGTTGCAGTTCCCAGCAACCAGCAGCATTAAACAAACATTAACAGTCACAATTAATTCCACTCTGCAAACCAACAAGGGTTTTTTGTACAGTAATAAACCGTTTTAATCCAAGATCAATCTTGCCAGCACATCAGATACACTGGTTCTAAGGAGATGGTGTCAGTTGCCACAGAACAAAAACAGGCAAAGTAATCCTCCCTCTCCTCACCAACACAAGATGCCGCCACCACTAGTCAGCAGGAAACCTTCCTCTCCTCCTTCACTCCTAATTTCTACAGTCACTGGCAGTCTGGGGTAAACCTGTTGAGTGCTTATCTTAAACCAACCTGTCTCATGGCAAGGAGATGCTGCTCCTGCTGCTGCAAGTTCCACTGACTCTGTTGGATAAGTTCCTCCACGGAAGGAGTGCCCTGAGGAGCTGGGATAGGGGCGGCCGGCGGGAGAGATGGTTGTGGCAGTGGCTGGATCTGTGCAGTAGCCTCGATATCTTGACTTTGCTTGCACAACACTATCAGACAAAGTAAACTTTTAAAGTGAGCCTTCCCAAGAAATCTGCTACTACCAGCCCATACACGAAAACAGCACTGGTTCCAAAACAGACCCTCACTCTTTGCATAACTGCTTAACACCAAATGAAAACCGTGAAGTCAAGGGTTTATGGTGCAGATGGGGAGCGTCAGCAGCTCCTTACACACTTCTCCAACACAAGACTAGCCCTGGAGCTGCTGTGCTGGATCACTCTATTCTCGAGGGCCCTTCCAAGTGCTGGGCTCCGTCTCACCACACTGCCCGTACAGCCCAGGCCACCTCCAAACCCGCAAATGGGGGGTGTGAAGAGCCACGGGCAGGGCTCGGCCAACCACCTGGAGCTCAGAGGACAGGAAGAGGCTGCAAACCAGTGCTGGTGGGTCAGAGCGAGGCCAGTAGGGAGAAAAGTGGCTCCGCCAGCCGGGGCCGAGCCGGGGCCGGGAAGCAGTGGCCGCGGGGGAGGGGAGCAGGGCCCGCCGCGGCCCTGGGCCGGCCCCGAGCCGCCGGCCCCGCACAAGCCGCGGGCCCCACTCACGCTGCTGCTGCTCCAGGGCCAGCTTGTACTTGTAGTAGCCGTAGAAGTCGCCCCCGAAGAGGAAGGAGAATTTGGGGTTCTCCTTCTGCTTCTCCATCGTCATCTTCTCGAACTCGGGCCCGTTCCGCGCCACGAACTGCGCCAGCTTGTCGATGACATTCCGCAGCTCCTGGTCTGTGGGGAGACAGAGCCGTCGGCCCCCCCGCCGCCCCGCTCCCCCCCTCCCGAACTCCGCGGCCCCCCCCGCCCTCCC